>CM032005.1:1800000-2339611 GCA_018804465.1 Populus tomentosa
AAAAGGCGACCGCCTATAATGAAAGGCGAAGGCATAAAAGAGAGTTTGCGTAGGTGGAGCTATCAAGCAGAAAGGCATAAAAGCTCCAAACATAGAAATCGAGGTGGAGGATTGCAAGGAGTATACCGCAACTGTCTCTTTCTATGTAGTTATTGGCAGTGATCTCTCTCAAGTCCATATGGTGGTAGAGAATCTTGGAGCCACTAGAGTTATCCCAGATGAAGGAGGATGAGACCGCTCTACATTGAGCGGAGACACCTCAGACAGAAGGTGTGAGGACCATGATATGAGTCTATGTTTAGACAGACACCTCAGGCAGAAGGTGTGAGGACCATGATATGGATCCATGTTCAGATCATCTCATAACGACAGGCGGAGACACCTCAGGCAGAAGGTGTGAGGACCATGATATGGGTCCATGTTCAGACCGTCTCATGACAACAGGTGGAGACACTTCAGATAGAAGGTGCAAGGACCATGATATGAGTCCATGATCAGACCATCTCATAACGACAGGGGAGACACCTTAGACAAAAGGTGTGAGAGCCCAAGATCAAGACCGCCCCATGACAATGGGCGAAGACACCCCAGGAGAAGGTGTAAGGGCCATGATAGGAGCCCCAGTTCAGAACGCCCTAAAGCCGATGTGATGGCTAGATATAAATGGACAAGTGTATAGCCAAATGAAGTGGCTATGATGAGTATGAAGACAAATGCAGGATTGACTTTCATGGATATTGCCCCCATGCTAAAGATCAATGAGCTAGAAGATATTTGCCTTGGACAATAAGTGGGTGACTTGTGGAGCGTTAAGACGCGACTGCTATGAAGAAGCAGAGGGCATGCACAGGTTCCTGGAACAAGTTGACTCTTGTCAAGGTGGTGAGCTCAGTAATGGCATTGTAATACTCAGAGTATGAAACACAGATGTGGATCAACCTTTAATGGGTTATCCCCATGGTTAAAGGTGGATAGCTACCCAGACTCTTAAGACTAAAAGTGAGAGACTCATGGAGAAGTAAGGCGTGATTCCTAAGGAGGAACAGAGGGCAGACGCAACTCCTGGATGAGTAGACTCTTAAAAGAGTGGTGAGCTTGTGATCACATTAAAATACTAAGATAATGATTGTCGCACTTGGAAATATTTGTTTAAGGGGGTGTTGTAAGCCTTAGTGTGAGGCTTGAAAAATCATTCTGGGCCGAGTATGGTTGATACGCTCGAAGGGGAATGTTGTGTCCTAGAGATAAGCGTTAACACTCTTCATATGAGATGTGACAAACCATCTGGTTGAAGTGATCCTTTGGTGTAAGCAAGGGTGTGCTTTGGTCACTCTAGTGATTGAAAGGTTTGGCGAGTACCTGTAAACTTAGCCACAGACGCTCTCAGAATGGTAAGCTTAGAAGAGCTGTAAGATGCAAGCATGTACTGAAGAAGCAAGAGGACAGTTCCCCCACATGAATGGTAAAGGGGGTGATTGTTGCGTTTGTTGCCATTAATGTGCAGCAACCATTAATGGACGGCACCGTCCATTGACAAATGCAGCAGCTGCAGCTGGAGCTCCACCAACCATGTGCACCCATCCCAAATGTCAAAGGTTAGCAGCCATCATTGTTGAAGAAAAGCTGGAGTTGGCAGCTACTATTGTTGTAAAACCCAAAAAAAAAAACAAACAACAACAAGAAGTGGAACCGAAATGACTCCACCATCGCTGCCGATATCTGAATCGGCAGCGTCGTAGTGCGGCTGCCAATATCTGAATCGGCAGCAACACAGTTTCGAGCTATCAATTTCTGAATCGGCAGCGATGCAGTTTTGGCTGCCAATTTATGAATCGGCAGCGACACAGTGCGGCTGCCGATATCTGAATCAGCAGCGACGCAGTTTCGGGCTGCAGATTTTTGAATCGACAGCGATGCAGTTTCGACTGCCGATTTATGAATCAGCAGCGATGTAGTGTGGCTGCCGATATCTGAATGGGCAGCAAGGCAGTTTTGAGCTGCCGATTTCTGAATTGGCAGTGACACAGTTTGAGGCTGTCGATTTCTGAATCGGCAGCGACATCAAAAAAAATAATAAAAATAAAAATAAATAAAGGTTCAATGTGGGACCCACCTATCCTAGGGGGGAGAAGGGAAATGAAAATCAGCTCAAGGATAACCCAAAAGGAGGGTTAGGACAGCCTTGTCCAACATCCAAACACCCCCCTTTTTGCTTTTAGGAGGGGTATAAATGCAACAAGGAAAGAGAGAGGGAGACACCCTCCTCAAAAACAAGCTGGTCCCCTTCCCTCTCCCCAAAGTGAGTTGCATGCTCTTGTCACTTCCCTTGCCCCTAAAATGAGATGCTTGTCCCCTTCCCTCTTTCCCTTTCCAAGGAAAGAGCTTGACCAAACCCCAGCTGCTAGTGCCCTCCTTAGAGTTGAGAGAAAGAAGGGAGAGCTTGACAGGAGGCTGGACAGCTACAAACATGAAGGGAGTAGAGGCCTAAGATCGGTGGGGAACTAACAAGAGGAGGAGAAAAACCGAAAGAGAGGAAGAGGAAGAAACAATCGGGAGCAGAAGGGGAGAAATTTTGTCAAACCCCTCCCAAAAATGCTAAATCCGTGAGGTATGAACCATGTCTTTCTCCACTTGTTCTTAAGGTCTTGAAATCGAAAGGAAGAAGAATAAAAATATGGATGCATGGCCTAGGAACTTTACTCCAACTGTTATGGAAAAAAACTAAACTAAAAGGAGGGACAAAACGGGGCTGGATGGGGGACCTGATTTGTGAAACCCTGGAAATTTATGATTTAAATATATAGATGTGTAAACCCTCATGTAAACGTAAGGCTGAAAGTGGTAATATTTCAATGAGTGATGAAAAACCAAGATTTGAAATAATAGATAAATAATGATATATAATGAAAGAGATGACATCTACAAAATGAATTTTGGTTTAGAATTCACAAGAATAGAGAAACTGGTAACGTGTTTTGATGGATAAAATAATGAGAAAAATAACAAAATATTTTTAGGAAATAAGTGAGGTAATAAGGAATGCATTATAATAAATGATAGTGCAATGAAAAAGGATAGGACTGAAGGTGCAAGCACCGATTAAAAATCAGTGATGTTATTTTGAAATGGTAATAAGCCCGATAAATAAATAAAGGTGGAAATCCTAAAATGAATACATTTTAAAATAATAAAATGACCGTAAAAGTTTAGAAGGATAATTGATATGATTTTTGTTTGTGAAGATTGAACAAGAAAAATCTAGATTGACTATGAAAAGTCATGAACTGAACAAGTTTATATTAGGAAGCAGAATTCTCAATCTAATGATAGGATCGGGATGAAATTTTGCATGAAGTCTATTAATATGTTTTCCTACCTTGGTTAAACATCTCATCCCAATCGGAGTTTGGTAAACACTAACGATTTAAGCAGAAATAAACCAGATAGTTTACATGAAAAATAAAATAAAATACATAAAGGCATGAATGAGGGACAAAATTATAATTATGGAAAAATGTGTCTATAAAACTACAAAGGCCACCAGTTAAAAAAAAAAAAAAGAAGAAGAAGAAGAAGAGAAAAACGGATAGAGAGCTGCAGATTTTGGAGTAAAACCAATAATACTCCGGTGGCCATATCTCAGGAGTCCACCGTTGGATCAAGCGAAGTTTTGGATATGTTGTTTTTATTACACATATCTACGAACTGACCGGAGGGATTGGAAGGAACACACTCCATTTGACAGAAATCATCATCAGCAATTTCCTGAAAAACAAAAAAAACAAATGCACCTGCAGGGCAGTTTGGTCGCCGGACGATTTCTCTCTCTTCCACCATTGGATCAAGCTAAGTGTTGGATATGTTGTTCTTATTACACTTATCTACGAACTGACCGGAGGGATTGGAAAGAACACACTCCATTTGACAGAAATCATCATCGGCAATTTCCTGAAAAACAAAAAAAACAAATGCACCTGCAGGGCAGTTTGGTCGCCGGACGATGTCTCTCTCTTCCACCATTGGATCAAGCTAAGTTTTGGATATGTTGTTCTTATTACACTTATCTACGAACTGACCAGAGGGATTGGAAGGAACACACTCCATTTGACAGAAATCAGCATCGGCAATTTCCTGAAAAACAAAAAAAACAAATGCACCTGCAGGGCAGTTTGGTCGCCGGACGATTTCTCTGTCTTTCACCGTTCGATCAAGCTAAGGTTTAGATATGTTGTGAGTATTACACTTATCTACTAACTGACCGGCGGGATTGGAAGGCGCACACTCCATTTGACAGAAATCATCATCGGAAATGTCCTGAAAAACAAAAAGGAAATGCACCTGCAGGACAGCTGTGTCGCTGGCCGATTTCTCTCTCTTCCACCGTTGGATCACGCTAAATTTTGGATATGTAGTGCGCCTAGATGTTGCCTTCATTCAGAACGGTGGAGATCGGAAACTCATACTCCGGAAAGGTTTGGTGCATGTTGAACAGTAGCTCGTCCATTTTTAGGTAAGCTCGGTTTTATGCAGATCTAGGGAGATCTAACCGTTGGATCGTTATGATGTTGAGATATAGTATGCACAACTCTATGATATGTGGTCTGACCGTTGGGTTTAGAGCAATAAGCAGAATTTGATGACTTATTACCTTTTGAATCTATTACTAGTTTTGGCAAAATGTAGCAAGCTTGATTAAATACATGTTTTGATGAAATTAGAATTGTGTGGGTGTAGGTTTTATGGATTAATTGTGTATTCTTTATATGAGGTGAAGTATGATTATTGTGTAAGAATAGTAAGGAACATCGCTATATGAACATGTTGATTCAATACAAAGCTAACTTGTTGGTTGTGTGAATATAAATGGGGTGGAACCATGAAGAAATTAAAATGAAAGAAATATGGAAAATAAAACATATTTAAAGCTAGCCATAAGTATTTTTGGCAAATTGATTAGTTAATGAAGATTGTCATGGATTCCAACTAGTGGGGTGAAATTGTTGTTATGATAATGATCTAAGAATATTAATTGTTAAGGTTTGCTGCATATGTTTAATCGCATGAGGAGAGAGCAAAAGAAAATGAATAGTTCATCATTTTGTTGTATTAATAATAATATTAGGAGAAATCCCAAAAGGAATGAGTGTCCTTATTTTTGGTCTACTCTTTGCTATATTGTAAAGGTAGGGAAATTGTTTGAATGTTTTGCTTTAGAATTGGTTTGAATTTGTGATTTAATGATGCCAAATGACCTTGGATGATGTTGTTTTTGCAATAAAAATAAGTTGGAAGTTGAAAAGGATTCCCAAGAAATGAAAATCCCCGTTGCCCAAAATTTTAGCTAAAAAGGAGGGGCTATTATGATTGTTGATTTTGAGCCTTAAAACAAAATAATTTGGAGTTGGTTTCTTCATAAAAGTTGTATTTCCATGTTTTAGCCTTTCATAGAGATAAATCACGCCCCAAACTGAGTTTTTACAGCTTTAGTTAGGATTAAGACACTAGATAGTGTTCTGGGTTGGTTAAGCTAAATTGATTGGAATCAGATAATTTTTAATCTTTGCTTGGAATTTGTTGTTGAGTGATAGTTTTGATAACAAAATAATAAGAATGAATATAAACATGAAAATGAGTAAGAGTATGAGATCTTAAAGAAAATTCCTTGTGATTGGTTTGAGAATACTAGTTGAATGAGAATTAAATGAAGATGTGATGTTGGTTGTATTGTTGATAAAAATTGAATCCCTGGTGGTACAGGGAAAGCTGTGGAGATTGGACAATTGCATGGAGTGGCAGCACGTGCACCTATCCTAGGTAGGTGACTTGCACCTTTCTTTTTTTTCATACGTTAAATATTGAAATACTTTAACATGATTATTACCGTATTGTTAGAACCGATATTAGATTGTCGAATGCTTAAATGTTGACTAAAGGTTGATTAGCTTCGGCTAATGGCATCCGAATGGATGGCCGGGATGAAGGACTGATTAGCTTCGGCTAATGGCATCCGGATGGATGACCAGGACAAATGAATGATTAGCTTTGGCTAATGGCATCCAAAAGGATGACCGGGGTGAACGATTGATTAGCTTCGGCTAATGGCATCCGGATGGATGACCTGGACAAATGAATGATTAGCTTCGGCTAATGGCATCCAAAAGGATGACCGGGAGGAACGATTGATTAGCTTCGGCTAATGGCATCCGCAAGGATGACCGGGACGAACGATTGATTAGCTTCGACTAATGGCATCCGAAAGGATGGCCGGGACGAACGATTGATTAGCTTCGACTAATGGCATCCGGATGGATGACTAGGACAAATGAATGATTAGCTTCGGCTAATGGCATCCGAAAGGATGACCGGGATGAACGATTGATTAGCTTGGCTAATGGCATCCGAAGTGGATGACCGGGGTGAGTGAACGGTTAACCTCAGCAAATAATGCCTTAAGAGGATAGCCGGGTTTAAGATTATGGTTGGTGCATCTATATGTACTGCTAGCTGTTTATACCAAGTACATGACGATATTATAAATGTTAATGCTTCATTTAACTGCCAGACCGTTAGTTACCATTAATAGTATTCTTAAGTATTTGGATTCTCTTAAATGTTTTGTACTGCTGCAGGGATGTCACACCAACGAGATGTCTAGGAAACCCGATACACAGGAACCTACTTTTGCAAGGAATCATGTAGATGCATTCTAAATCATAATGTATTTTGTATGAATCAATGTACTGAATGTATAACTGGAGGCTGGGTAATTCGTATGGAATTACCAGATGTACTGGTAACCAAGGAAGGTTAACCAAATATGTGGGTAATTATATGAAATTACCAGAATTATTGGCAATTGAGATGAGTTAGCTAGATAGTTAAGTTTTGAAAAGATTATGTGAATTAATTGATTGAAGTTTGAAGTAGTAAATTCTAAATGTTATGAGTAAAATAATTAATATATGACTAAGATTTTGAGTAAATTAATTAATGTGGTTATTGGGTAGACACAATGATTTGGAGATTGGAGGGGAATTGATAGATAATTCATTACCATAGTGTTGGTGGCTAAGGATACATTACAGTGATACTTAACACCATAATGATGGTGGCTAAGGGCATAAATTGATACTTGGCACTGTGATGAGGGTGACCAAGGTTATGTGAAGGATGCTTAGTGACCGTAGTGTCGATAACTAAGATTGTGTGCAAATGATACTTGGCAACCGTGGTTACAATGCATATGATGTTAATAAGAAAAATGAAAGGGATTCGGTATAAATGGAAGAATCAAATGGCATGGATTAGCTACCAGGTTTGGATTGCTAATGGTATCGAGGAGGTTTCATCGGTGCTGGTATATTTTAAATTGATTAGTCTAGCCTAATATTAGAAGACTAATGATATTAATGAGATTTATTAGTTTCAGTGATTACCTTCTAGCAACATATTTAGAAAAGGAAAAAAAATATTGATTAATTATTTCAAAAGAATGAGATAAGCTAATGATATCAAGAGAGGAATATCTTGGTATCAAGTGAAAATTGATTTATAAGGAGATGGTGTTCGCAAACCGTTGAGTTGTGTTGAGATTTCCAAGATGGAATTATTCTTGGCAAATGAGATAGGATATTAGATGGATATTGGTAATAGATGGAAAATATATGTTGTAAAAGAGGTTTATGCCTAATTTTATATATAAAAAGAAATTCTGTAGAGATTATTGTCTGCCATTGTTATTGCTTGTTACTATCTTTTGTATTTATGTGTACAGGTTAATTTCTATTTTCAAGTCCACCAGGGTTGCGTCAAGGGTAATACTAGTTTAGTTATCTTTTGCTTTTGACCATGTAAATTAATTTTAAATTAAAAAACTTATCTCCTAAAACATGAGATGTAATATAAATCCGTAAATTTGAATGTATGTCTTTAATTTAATGGTTGAAACTCTTAGTACCTTTTTGACCATGCATGTTTACAGTTGAAATTGAATCTTTTATTTGAACTGCATTATATGATGTTATTGAATAAGACGTGTTGTGTTGATGAGAATGAGTTGGGTTGAGGCCCAGGATCATTGGGTCGTGATTTTTAGTTATGAGATGTGAGTTATTAGAAGTGTAAACAGGACATATGTCGATAACTTGGGACCTATCGGTATAGAGGAGACTCTGCCAAAATTTTGGTGGAACCTGTATATATATATAAAAAAAATTACCTGAAATTTTCCAATATATTGCAAAAAAGAATGTAGAATAATCAGGGCCGTTACATGATTTCAGAATATTTAACAAAAGATTGTATGCTGAAATTGATGGTTTCAATGTGTGTATGCTGCTGGGATTTATTGAAAAAAATTACATGCTGAAATTGATGGTTTCATTGTGTGTATGCTGCTGGAATTTATTGAAAAATTAGATGCTGAAATTGATGGTTTCAATGTGAGTATGCTACTGGATTTTATTGAAAAATTATATGCTGGAATTAATGGTTTCAATGTGTGTTCTGCTTGAACTTAGTGACAGTTTATGTACTGGAGTTGTTACAACATGTGGTGAGTGTTCATGCCAAAATGTGGGTTGGGCAGCGAAATTGGGATTCGCTGCCGAAGTTGAGTTTGCTGTAGTGAAATTGTGATTCGCTGCCGAAATTGGGTTGTCTGCAGCGAATTAGCATTCGCTGCCGAATTTTGTGTTCTGCAGTGAATTTGTGATTCGCTGCCGAAGTTGAGTTGGCTGCAATGAAATTTGTGTTCTGCAATGAATTTGTGATTCGTTGCTGAAGTTGAGTTGGCTGCAGCGAAATTTGTGTTCTGCCGTGAAATTGTGATTCACTGCCGAAGTGGAGTTGGTTGCAGCGAAATTATGATTCGCTGCCGAAATTGAGTTGTCTGCAGCGAATTAACATTCGCTGCTGAAATTTGTATTCTGCCGTGAATTTGTGATTCGTTGTCGAAGTGGAGTTGGTTGCAGCGAAATTGTGATTCGCTGTCGAAATTGAGTTGTCTGCAGCGAACCAGTTTTCATTGTCGAATTGGGCAGCAGCCTGCAGCGAACCAGTTTTCGCTGCCGAATTGAGCAGCCTGCAGCGAGCCAGTTTTCGCTGCCGATTTTTATAAGGCAAAAATGACTTAAATTCTAGTAACAATCTCATGGTATGATGGTGTAAAATGTGGAACACTTGAATGTGAACATATGAACTCTTGAAATAAGTGTGGAATGAATGTGAATCAAAGATACAAATGAATTGATTGTGGTCTTTGGTGTCTTAGGTGTTGTGGCTGGGATTGGACCATTGCCAGGACAAGGACAGACCACAAGTGGAGCAGGTAGGTGGTTTCCACCTTTTTCCCATTTTGATGTTTATGTTGCGAAATGATTAACTTGTGATGATATTTTATTAAATCCTTGTTGTAAGAGGAAACGACGAAGAAAAGTTGGATTAAATTCTTGATGATTATCGAAACGACTATGAAATGTCAAACAAGTTCTTGATGAATGTTGAAACAATGGTGAAAATGTTAGAGTTCTAAACTAACCCATTTGAGATGAACATCTTATTAAGTTGTGATGAATACTAAACTGAATGTGATGATGGGGCTGTTACGAAATTGGGCAACTAATGAATGGTAGTATGTGTCGTACAAAGGATCTACTTTTGTATTCTTATTGAATGTAAGGGTGAAGAATGATTGTATGAGTATTATGATGGATCTACTATCTTATTGTATTGAATGTAATTGTGATGAATGTGTTACCAAGGATCTATCATTTATTATATTGAATGTAATGATGATGAATGATTGTATGAGTGTTCTGAAAGACCTATCGTTGTATCGTATTGATGGTTAATTATCACAAATGGTGGTGTGATTATTACGGGGGATTTATTATTGTGTTACATTGAACATTAATTGTCAAGAATGGTTGGATGAGTGATACAAAGGGTATTGTTGTGTTGTGGGATGTTTGGTTCTGCATTACAAAGGATCTATCATCGTGTTACGGAATGATAAATTACTAGGAAATGGTGGTACGAGTATCCCTAAGGGTCTGCTTTGATGTTGCAGGGAATGTCAAGTTGTCATAAATTGTTTGATAAAACAATGATTAGCTTCGGCTAATGGCATCCGAGTGGATGACCGGAACAAACGATTGATTAGCTTCGGCTAATGGCTCGGCTAATGGCATCCGAAGGGATGACCGGGGTAAATGATTGATTAGCTCTGGCTATTGGCATCCAAAGTAGATGATTGGGATGAATAAATGCTTAGTTTTGGTAAGTGGCATCCTAAATGGATAATCGAGATTAAAAAATGATTAACTATGGTAATGACACCATAGATGAATTACCAAATTAATAAATGATTAACTATGGTAATGGTACCATAGATGAATTACCAGATTGAACAAATGATTTACTTTGGGTAAATGGCATCCTACATGGATCATCGAGATTAATAAATGATTAGCTATGGTAATGGCACCATAGATGAATTATCAGATTAATAAATGATTAACCATAGTAATGGTACCATGGATGAATTACCAGAATGAATAAATGATTTGCTTTGGTAAATGGTATTCTAAATTACCAGAATGAATAAATGATTAGCTATGGTAATGGCACCATGGAGGAATTACCAGAATGAATAAATGATTTACTTTGGGTAAATGGCATCCTAAATGGATCATCGAGATTAATAAATGATTAACTATGGTAATGACACCATAGATGAATTACCAAATTAATAAATGATTAACTATGGTAATGGTACCATAGATGAATTACCAGATTGAACAAAAGATTTACTTTGGGTAAATGGCATCCTACATGGATCATCGAAATTAATAAATGATTAGATATGGTAATGGCACCATAGATGAATTACCAAATTAATAAATGATTAACCATGGTAATGGTACCATGGATGAATTACCAGAATGAATAAATGATTTGCTTTGGTAAATGGTATTCTAAATTACCAGAATGAGTAAATGGTATTCCAAATGGATACTCAGGAATCGACTAACGACATTCGAGATGAATGATTGGGCTTGAGTACTGAAATTAGCTTCGTTAATTGATGGATTAGTAACGGTGGTATTTACATAAGTAGAGGGAAATTGAAGAATGATGCTTTTTGGTCCATGAATAAAATGTGACTTTAATCCTGTTTTATTATGTTTCTTAAATGGCCTATAATGCTTAAAATTTCCTTGTATTGTAACAGGGACATCATACCAACATGGTGCGAAAGGAAATTCATTTCGTGGCTCACACATTTCGAAAGAGAATTATATACTCGTATATTATGGGTGATGTGAGTTCTGCATGAACGAACATGTAAATCACTTAATTAGTCATTCGATCCCTTCTGTAAAAACTAGTAATTAAATATAGAAATGGAATACGAATGATAATGTATGAACTCGTGATAATACGAGATTAGAACAAGAATGGAAATTATGAATAAGTCGAGATGATATAAAAAAAATAAAAAATTCAACGACTTTGGCCTTGAAAAAGTTGGGTCGTTATAATTGTTGACAAAAGAGCAAGAGAAGCTGTCATGGATGCCTATAAATAGAGGCATATGTTAGAGAGCAAAATGAGAGAGTTGAGAGAGAGATAGTATAGCCAAACATGTGAGAAATATAGGAGAGAGTGGGCTGCCATTGCAGCACGAAGAAGAGAGAAATATAGTGAGGTTGATAGTTGCTAAAGAGGGTGTCGCACCCTCGCGGCGGAACGCGGCATCGCGGCGACCATTCGATTGAATTTCAGGGTTTTTCTTTTGTGTAAAGGAGTCGCCACCTAGTATTATGGTCACTAGGAACCCTAACTAGTCTTTCAGAGATTCTAAGGCAAGGGACTAGTTGCGTAAAGGGAAGGTATTAGCACCCCTAGTACGCCCTACCTAAGGTAAGTTGCTTGGTGTTTGGTTTGCTCTATAATTGCTATGGTGTTGGTGTTTTCTAACCCCATCAGTTTTCCTAGGTTTGATTCAAATAAAATTTATTTGGATAGAAATCCAAGGAGATTACATGTGCTTTGAAAGCTCATTTTTTTCTTAGTATTTCAAGAGTTTGCGACTCGAAAAACGCAAAGAAAAGGGACCAAGATTTAGAAATCTAAGGAAATTCAGAGCGCTTTAACAGCCTCCTTTTGCCTTAGTATTTCATACTTTCACGGCTCGTAAACCGTGGAGTCAAAAATTTGAAATTTTGAAATGTCCTCGATTATAATCAAGGCTTTTTTCAAGGATGTGTGCGGATTTATTACTCCCAATAATATTTTGGATATTCATCCCTTAAGAATTTCTTTATCCAAACATTAGCGGTGAATAATAGATGAATTCCCCCCAAAATAAGATTTTTATAGTTTTTGGAATATTGGCCAATCACCTTTGGAGTTTTACAAACATGTTGTAAAATCCAAAAATGCAAGAAAAAACAATTTTTGTTGTGTTTAAGAAATCCATTCGAAAACACATTTTTCAAAACTTTCAATATTTTTTGTATATGAAAAAAAAAGCATTCGAAACATGTTAGGGTGTTGGCCGTATGCATGAAAATAATTTTTTTTTAAGTGAAAATTAGTTTAAACCTTTTTGAGATTATTTTTTTGAAATATTTCAGAGAAAACCAGGTATTTTAATACCGAATTTATATTTTACAATGTAAATATACAACCCGATATTGTGCAAAATGGATAGAAAAATATTTGAGAAAATCACAATATTATATATTAATTGCAGAACGTGAACAGTAAGTTCACGTTCTGCAAGCAACTTCACAATTGCAGTGGCGGAGCAAAAGCAGGAGGCAACCTTGCGGAGGAGAAGAAGCTGTTGTCACTGGCTTGGCGGGAGGTTGGAGGTGGTCTAGGTAGTCTTCCTGAAGCTAGTGGCGGCGTTGATGGGAGCTTGGTGTTGCTGCTGCCGATACTGGAGAAGGAAGAAAACGAAAATAGTGGTGTTGATTGGCTGCTGCCGCCGTGGAGGAAAAAGGAGGAGCTTTCGGTGGAGAGGGATAAGTGTGGTGGAGAGGGTGGAAGACGAGCTGGTGGCAGCGTGGCTTGGAGTTGCTGAGAGCACGGTGGAGAGAGAGTGTAAAGAGAGAGATTTGCTGCAGAAAAAATTGGGGAGGAGGCTGGTTTTTTGTGATTTTTGGACCCGATTTTCTCCTCTCTCAGACCATCAAATCCGACTCTATTTATAGGCAGTGGAAGAGGAAAATCTTGTCTACGTTGGGGAAAAATTTCAGCCTTTAATTCAGTTGGGAAGCATCTCAACCATTGGCTCAAAGTGTGCACCTCGAGCTGCCAAATTTGGCAGCTCAAGCCTGAGGTGGCCACTTTGAGCCACTCAACGGAGCCATTTTGGCATTTATAGGCTCGAGCGACAATTCTCGGGGATAGAGGGGTTTCATGTGGCCATTTTGGTGCATGAGTTGTCAATTTTGGGGAACAAACGAGGCATTAAACGCGCTTGCAAAAGGGCTACCCGGACAGCTTCACGGGGAAGATGATGAACAGTAACCACGCAAGTTTTTTTAAAAAATATTTATTTATTTATTTTTATTTTATTTATGGGGGACCTAAAAATAGGTTACAACAGAGGGAATAATTCCTCCTCCTCTATTATTGTAAATCTTCTTCTCTCCCTATATAATCAAATAGCTCTATATCGGTTTGCCAAACCACGTTAAATATTGTGTTAGTATGCATACCCTCTTATGAGCAAATATCAGTACATCACTGGTCGGATTCCCCTATATCACCCCCATCTTCCACAGATCTACCCTAACTCCAACCACCCATCATTTGGGCAAACCAGTGGCATCTCCACAACAGCGTCGTCCGAAGATCCAGTAGACCCAACTCACTTCCTCCAGCTAGCTCCACCGTTTCCCACAATCCATCATCGGCACGGACCAGTCTCCACCGAAACCAACGCGGAGCAACTTGAACTGGCCACCGGTAGTTGCACAGACATGATAGAAACTTAGACGCTAGCCTCATCTTCCCAGCAGGGGTGTCCTTCATAGCCTCCTTCCACCGAAGATCAATGCACCTTGGTCGAGCATAGTAGCCTCCACCCTCACCTCGAATTCGTTAGCCATTGTGAAGATGAAGAACTAAACTCAGTTATGAAAAAGGAAGAAGACTGAGAACACATAAAAAAAGGAAAGCTAAAACAGATTGTTGTTGCGATTTTGTTGCTTTGTAGATGGCGTTGCTTCTCACCATTAGTGCAAAAAGGAAGAGGAGGAGGAGCGTGGACCCACTAGCCGCTAGCGATGGCCATGCGTGGAGGAGATGCACCGCCAGTGTTTTTTTGTGGTCCAGAAGTCTTCCCAACAATTCCTGGACTTTTTAGGGACCTTTTTGTAATTTTTAGATGTTTGAACATGTATTTAAATTTCTGTAAAATGTTTTTTAGCTTATGTTATTCTGGAAACATGTAATAGAATAAGTATAGTAATGAAAAAGAGATGTGTGTGTGTGTGTTTGTTTTTTTATGTATATTTTTGAATTATAAAATACAAAAAGAAAGGAAAAATAATTAGATGTTTTAATTTGTATATGGTTAAATATTTTAAGGATAAATAAAATCATGTTGTATTTCCCATAAAAAATATAAGAACACGTTTCTACATATATTTTGGGATTTAATAACTGATTTATTAAAGCCTTGATAATTTAATTAATATTTTAAATTTTCAAATCGCATCAAACTGCAAAGCATCTTACCTCATGTAAGGTGTGCTAGGGGTGTTAATACCTTCCCTAGCTACAACCAGTCCCTTACCATCAAATCTCTAGCAACAACCAGTACATCTGGGTTTCCTAGTAACCTTCCATTAAATACTAGCTGGCGACTCCTAAAAACCAATCGAATCAAACAAAAGAGAAAAATCGCCAAGTCAAATCGCCGCGCTGGTGACGTGCGACAGTGCACATGGTGGTAGAGACTTTTGGAGCCACTTTGAAGCATCTCAACTGAAAGAGGATGCAACCATCTATGAAAGGTGAAGACACCTTAGATGGAAGACAAATGCAGGATTGACTTTCATGAATATTGCCCCCATGCTAAATGTCGCACGTGTGCGACGTCGCGGCGAAATCGAAGTTTCCATTTTAATAGAAATAAAAATATAAATCTATTTCTATGTGGCAGATATTGGGAAGACAAGAAATATTGTCTTTTGTTGGTGAAAAATGGAATGGGAGTCGCCACCTAGTATTTTGGTCACTAGGAACCCTATCTGGTCTCAAAGATCGGGTACGTGGACTGGTTGCGTAAAGGGAAGGTATTAGCACCCCAAATACGCCCTACCTAAGGTAAGCTGCATTGTTTTATTGTCTGATGAAATTTAAGGTCCTTTCGTGTTTTCCTAATTGTTGGTCTGTCAATGGTTCAAAAAAAAAATTAATCCTCCTCGGTAAGGAAGTCTTTATCTTATCGGGTAAAATCCTATCCGTTCTAACATCTTCACAAAAACTTTATTTTTAATATTAGGAATATGTTTTACGTATAAATTCGTAATCCCAAATACTAAAAGAAAACATAAATTTTTTTTTGGAATTTTTGAAATATTGGCCTAGTTCTCATGGCTTGAATAAACTAGTTACTAAAGCCAAAATGCATGCTAATACATATATTGTTTTGAAATTTTCTTTTTTGTGTAAAAAAAAATGATGTTATAATATTTATATATATATATTGGAGAGACTAGGCCGTATTTTAAAACAAAAACATTTTTTAATTATGTATATTGTTTTTATGTTTTGACGCAAATCGGGTATTTTAATACTGGATTTATATTCTTATGGTATAAAAATACAACCCAATATTAATCCACTTTGATAAAAATATGCAAAAAAAATCAACAATATTTTTTAAGGACTTTTTAGAAATTTTTTTGAAAGCAAAAACATTTTTTTATTTTGAAAATCTTTGATGTTTTGACGAAAACCGGGTATTTTAATACTGGATTTGTATCTCTACAGTATAAAATTCAAACCACTATTAAGCCAATTTGACAAAAAAATATGCAGGAAAATCAACAATATTTTTCAAAGATTTTTTTTTCTATTATTTTTTTATATAATATATATATATACACATATATATTAATATATTATAATTTATAATATATAATATAATATATTATGTTGGGCTGGGCCAGCCCAAATAAATGGGCCAGACTACTCAGCCCAAAAAAAGTTGGGTTGATCTCAGCCCAAAATAAATGAAAATCACCTTCAGTCTAGGTCAGACCTGGCCTAGACATGGAAGGCTGGGCCAGCATCGGGCTGGCCCAGCGAGAGCAGCCCAGCGGGGAGGGAATTATTTTCCCTCCCTGCCTCTTGCATGCAGAAACGATTCTGCATGCAGGAGGAAAACTCGTGCAGCGAAGGAAAAAAAATACAGGGGGAAGAAAGCGTACCTGGCGCGGAGGAGGCGGTCACGGGTGGAGGCCGGTGGCGGTGTCGTGGCCCACGGACGGCGGCTCTAGGCGGTGTCGCGGCTGTTTCAAACGGCGGAGAGAGAGAGAGAGTTCTTCCCCTTCCCCTCTGTTCTACTTCGTTTTCGGTAGTTCTCTGTCCCTTCCTTTCTCTAGGCTTCTTGGTTTGCTTTTTTATTTTTCGTTTGCTCCTTCTCTTCCCTCTCTCTCGTTCGGTTTTTTTTTCTCTCCAGGTTCCTTCAGTTCTCTCTCTCTCTTCCCGTTCGGGTCTCCTCTTTTTCTTTTTGTTCTCTATTTATAGGAGAGAAAGGGCGCTGGGCCCTTTATTAGTGCGCCTGGGAAGCGGGTTTCGCGGCGGCTGGTCGGCCACCACCCGCGACAGCAAGGCGCCGTTCCTTTGCTTTCGGCCGGGCGAGCTGCTGGTGGTCGGCCAGTGACTTCGGTCGGTGGTCCAAGGTGTGGAGCTTCGGGTTAGTCGGTGGGTGTGAGGAGAGAGAGGCGGGAAGATTAAAAGAAGAAAAAAGAAAGAAAAAAATAAATGTTTTCTTCTTCCCCTGTTGCACTTTCGGGGGAAGAAGAAAGGGGAACAGTGCAGTTCAAAACGCCACCGTTCGGTCTTCCTTTTTTTTATGTATGAAACGGCGTCGTTTTGGAGAAAACGCGTCGTTTCATTTAAAAGAGGCGCCAGAACATCTTTTTCCGAATCAGTCCTTAATTTATCCTTTGTTCTATTACGTCCTTCAATCTAATCCTGATTTTAAAAATAAACTTCAACTGCATCCCTGCGAATTTCGGTCCCCGCCCCTATAGTTGGCCGTGTTTTTCACTTCGGTCCTTGGCCTCTGATTTATGCAATTTAGCCCTCAATTGATTAATAAACTTTCAATTTCTTCAATTAGGCCCCCGGATCAATCCAATATAGCCTCCCTATGTATGCGCCTCTTCCAATTTGGTCCCTGGTTTCGGATTTTCTCAATTAAGTCCCTAATTGGCCATTAAACTTCAATATTTATGCAATTAAGCCCCTGATTTGACCTAATAAATTCCTAAAAAATATATTTTGGCCCCAGAACTTAAATTTCTACTAATTAAAGCCCAAATTGACTTAAAAATCAATTTTTCTTGCAATAAAAACATCTATAAATTCAATTAAAAATCCAATTAAGTCCATAAACATCCAAATTTGGGCTTTTCTCCTCAAAATTTAAAATTTCCTTCCCAACAGGGCTCTCATCCTTCCAGAATATACTGTAAAAAAATCCATCTTTGTATTTTTAACCTCCTTGACCAATTTTTCTGACCATTTTCTGAGCGCTTCTGCCTCCTGTTATTTTTCTAACCTCCTTTGGCTATTTATTTTATTTTTTGTGGGGACCGAAAAATGGGTTACAACAGATGCCCCCTCTTTATAATGCTTACGGAGCAGGGGTTTTGCGCAGTAAGTTTTATAAAGATAAACCCAAAACAGAACTCCCAAAACTGATCTGGTCGCAACTTGATTGATCTGAAACTTTGTCTTTTACAGCAATCCTCCTCAGCCCCAAAAAAACTATGATCAAAATTTAGTCATCTTGAGATCCCTTCTGGCGATCTCTTTAAACCAAAATCTATAATTGTAGCTTACTCAACTTGGAATCCCATCTGGCGATTCCTTTTAACGAAAATGAAATATGAGGTCCCTTCTAGTGACCTCCTTTGACCAATATCGAAATACGAGATCCCTTCTGGCGATCTCCTTTAATCAACTTGGAATCCCATCTGGCGATTCCTTTTAACCAACATGAAATATGAGGTCCCATCTGGCGACCTCCTTTAACCAATATCGAAATACGAGATCCCTTATGGCGATCTCCTTTAACAAAAAATCTTGGAATCCCATCTGGCGATTCCTTGTAACCAATGCTGAAATATGAGGTCCCTTCTGGCAACCTCCTTGGATGAATATCGAAATACGAGATCCCTTCTAGCAATCTCCATCAACTTGGAATCCCATCTGGCGATTCCTTTTAACCAATCATGAAATATGAGGTCCCATCTAGCGACCTCCAAATAGCAAAATACGAGATCCCTTCTGGCGATCTCCATCAACTTGGAATCCCATCTGGCGATTCCTTTTATTCAAAGCTGAAATATGAGGTCCCTTCTGGCGACCTCTTTTGACCAATATCAAAATACGAGATCCCTTCTGGCGATCTTAAACAACTTGGAATCCCATCCGGCGATTCCTTATTACCAAAGCTGATATCGATGTCGTTCTTCCTGATGGCAGGGTTCAAAACTTTTTTTTTTATATAAGTTCTTCTCGTTGTTCCAGAATCAAAACTGTGATTCTTTGCTATCATAAACTCCATGATTCTTTCTTTGTCCCCAATCTTGTTGGAATGCATTAAGGACTCCTCCTGTAATGATCAAAAAAACATATATACAATGATTTATGATTAGATGCCATGCATGCATTCGTACCTGGTTTTGAAACATAGGCCCCATCATCTTCTTCTAGTTCATGAAGCTCTCTCTTAACACGAGCTTGCTTTTGAAGTCGTATGCTGGATTCCTTATCAAGTTGCCTTGTTCTCAAAATGTATGACCTGCCATTGCCTCTTTGTCATGCTTTTGTCAAATGCTTTATTTTTTTTCAAATATACGGGCTCTCGTCCCGTTTTGAAGATATGTAAAACTTTTCATGACATATCTTTTATTGCCCCCAGTGTGGAGTGTGATCCTAATCTGGGCTTTTATATAGAGAAGAAATTTATTCAGCCAATGATAAACTTTTTAGTGAGTGATGCGATAACAACAAGAAATGCACTGTTTGGATTAATGCAAATATGATTGTTGTGAGATCAATGCAAAAAAGAAAGAAGTCAATGGCCAAAACTTTGCTTTATTGATTTAGGAGCCTACATCAAGCATAATATCTTTTTATAGAGTCAGAATTCACAGGTCGAGCAAGGTCTTCTCCATCCATTCTAGCCAACTTCAGCGCTCCTCCTGAGAATGCCTTCTTTACTACGTAAGGACCCGCGTAATTTAATGCCCATTTGCTTTGATCGTCTCCAGGTAGTGACAATATTTTCTTCAATACTAAATCCCTTTCTTGAAACAACCACGGTCTAACCTTTTTATCATATGCCTTGGCCATTCGTTTCTAGTAAAGTTGGTGATGACATATTGCAGCCATCCTCTTTTCACTAATCAGGTTTAGTTGCCTCTTCTAATTCTAATCCATCAACACTCTTAACGACGGGATTTCCACTTCCAAAGGCATCACTGCCTCCATACCGTACACCAGAGAATATGGGGTAGTCCCTGTCGAGGACCTGACTATAGTGCGGTATGCATGAAGAGCGAATGCAACATCTCATGCCAATCTCTATATGTGATTACCATTTTCTGAATAATCTTCTTGATGTTCTTGTTGGCGGCTTCTACTGCGCCATTCATCTTTGGTCGGTATGGTGAAGAATTCGAATGCTTGATTTTCCATTTAGTACACAGCTCCGCTATCATTTTGCCATTGAAATTCTGTGCATTATCTATCACTATCTTTTCTGGAGGACCATATCGGCAAATCAAGTCTTTTTCTACAAACTTCTTCACTACCTTCTGTGTTATGTGGGCATATGAATTAGCTTCCACCCATTTTGTGAAGTAGTCAATAGCTACGAGGATGAATCTATGACCATTGCTAGCTTTTGGGTTAACAGGACCGATCACGTCAATTCCCCACGTTGCAAATGGCCAAGGGGATATTAGATTAAATAAAGGAGCTGGTGGCATATTGACCTTGTCACTATAAACTTGACATTTGTGACATTTCCTGACATAGTCGATACAGTCTTTCTCTAGTGTCATCCAAAAATAACCAGCCCTTTGGATTTTCTCAATATCATATGCCCACTAGCATAGGTTGAGCAAATCCCCTCATGGACCTCCCGCAATGCCTTCCTAGCATCTGCCTCATTCAAACACCTTAGTAGGGTCTCATCAAATGATCTTTCGTACAAAATCTCTCCATCTAAATGGAAGTCTATAGCCAACCTTCTCAAGGTTTTCCTATCCGTTTAGGAAGCTCCCACCGGATATTCATGATTTTGCACAAGGTTCTTGATATCGTAATACCAAGGTTGTCCGTCTATCTCTCCTTCAACTAAGCAACAGTGAGCTGGGTCATTTCTAATGTCAATGTGTACCGGTTGTACCTTGCACTTAAGATCAATGGTAGTCATAGCAGCTAGCGTAGCCAAAGCATCCACAAAATGGTTCCCCTCCCTTCCCAAATGGGAGAATCTAATTTCTTCAAATTCCTTTGCTAGCGTGGATAGGTATTCCTGGTATGGCCTCAACTTTTCCTCTTTGGTCTGCCATTCCCCTTTAACCTGACAGATAATAAACATTGAATCTCCATATACATCTAACTTCTTTATCTTCAACTCTAATGTTGCTTCTAAATCGAGGATACAAGCTTCATACTCAGCTGTATTGTTGGTGCACTCGAAATGCAGCTTAACCGAAACTGGATACTGTTTCTTATTAGGAGAGATTATTACCGCATCGGCCCCGTTACCATATACATTCACTGCCCCATCAAAAAACATGGTCCACCAATCTGTCTTCTCTTCTTCTATTGACAATATATCTTCATTGGGGAAATCAAAATCCAAAGGTTCGTAATCTTCAACAGCATTATCGGCCAGATGGTCTGCGATTGCACTCCCTTTTACGGCTTTCCTTGTCATATACACTATGTCATACTCTGCTAATAAAACCTGCCACCTTGCAATTCGACTTGAGAGAAAGGGCTTGTTACAAATATACCTCAGAGGATCTACTTTTAAAATAAACCAAGTGGTATAGTACAACATATAATGTCGCAACCTCTTTGTCGCCCACACCAACGCACAACAAAGCCCTTCTATCTCCGTGTATCTGGACTCACATTCAGTGAATTTCTTACTTAAGTAATAAATAGCTCTTTCCTTTCTTCCGGTTTCATCATGCTGACCCAATACACATCCCATGGCTGCTTCAGTTACTGTTAGATATAACACTAGAGGTTTTCCCGATACCGGAGGAACCAGTAAAGGTGGATTTTGTAAGTACTGCTTGATTTTATTGAATGCCTCCTCACACTCCTCATTCCAGGTTCCCGGATTCTTTTTCCTTAGTAGTCGGAATATAGGTTCGCATGTTGTTGTTAGTTGAGCTATAAACCGATCAATGTAGTTCAACCTTCCCAAGAATCCTGTTACTTCTTTCTCCGTCTTAGGGGATGGCATAACTTGGATGACCCTTACTTTATCTGGATCCACCTCTATACCTCTATCACTTACCATAAATCCTAACAGCTTGCCCGATTTAACTCCGAATGAACACTTTGCAGGATTAAGCCTTAGTTCATACTTCCTCAACCTCCCAAATAACTTCCTCAAAACTTCCACATGATTTTGTCCCTTTTTATACTTGGCAATCATATCATCTACATACACCTCAATTTCCTTGTGCATCATGTCATGGAATAGAGTCACCATTGCTCTTTGATATGTTGCTCCTGCAGTCTTCAAACCAAATGGCATGACCTTGTAGCAGTAGGTCCCCAAGGTGTGACAAAAGTTGTTTTCGCCTTATCCTCTAGAGCCATTTTTATCTGGTTGTATCCTGAAAAACTATCATAAAGGAATAAGTGGAACTTCGGGCAGCGTTATCCACTAAAACATCTATGTGTGGTAGAGGAAAATCATCCTTAGGGCTAGCTTTATTCAAATTTAAAAAATCCACACAAACTCTAATCTTCCCCTCTTTCTTAGGCACCACAACAATGTTAGATACCTATTATGGATATCTAACTACTTCTAGAAAGCCAGCATCCCATTGCTTCTCGAGTTCTGCCTTGACCTTGATCCAAACGTCCGACTGGGCCCTCCTCAGTTTCTGCTTGACTGGCTTATAACCTTCTTCCAACGGTATCTTGTGTTCTACAATACTTGTATCCAAACTAGGCATATCTTCATAGGACCAAGCAAAGACATCTAAATATTCTCATAATAGGGTGATCATTTTTGTCGCACGTCGGAAAATCCCGCGCGGCATCGGCTGGCGATTTTGTCTCTTTGTTTGTTGTATTGCTTGAATTGGTTCGTTAGGAGTCGCCACCTAGTATTTAATTTTGTCTTTTCACCAGATTTTAGAAATACAACTTCCGTACAAGTTTATACTTCTACACCGTGATCCAATTAAAATATTAAATCCTTCTTTATTCTTTGCCGTCTTGTCATAGAAAAACCTTCACAAACAAAATACACACCGCACATTCACTTTCAAGCTTCATGAGCTTGATGTAATTTAAAAAATAAAATTTTAGCCCACTTCTAAGTCTTCGATACATCAGTTATTAATTCCCAGAATATATGTAGAAACATGTTCTTACATTTTCATGGAAAATACATGATTTTATCTATCCTTAGAATTTGTGCATTAAAATATTAAATACATTTTTTTATTCAATTCCATGTATAACAAAAAAAATACAAACACACACACACAACTTTTTTATTATTATTTATTTTTATTTTCTTTTCTTTTCTTTTTTTACATCACATCTATACAATACAAATTCAAAACAAATAAATAAAAATTACATTAATTAATTTAAAATTTACAAAAAAGTCCTTAAAAACTCCAGAAATTGTAGGGAAGGACTTCTGGGACTGCATGAACAGTTGCGGCGCGTCTTCCCACGCACCACCGCCACTGGCGGCGCGTCTTCCCACGCGCCACCGCCACTGGGGCGCGTGGGTTCACGCGCCGCCGCTGGAAAAGTCCAGCAAGCAGGGGGTTCAGTCACGGCTTCCCCTCTTCATCGGCGATGATGCTGTGACCTGCAAAAAAAAAAAAATGCAACAACACAGACAACACAGTCGATTCTCCTTAGATCTGTTTTTTTAAATTTTTTTCTTCCCATTGCTCCTTTCTCCTTCCCCGATGGCAGATCTGCTTCAAAGTGGTTGTTGGTCGGTGGCTTCTGTGTAGCCTGCCGTGTCTGGGCCGCTGTGGAAGAGATCGAAGGGGGACGGCGCTGGTCTCTGTCCGGCGTGGGGCTGAGCTGGGTCTGTTGAAGCTACGGTGGAGCTGTTTCTTCAGGTGAGAGAGGGAAGATTTGTCATGGCCGGCTGTTGTGGGGAGGAGCTACTGCGGGGTTGTCTTCTCTCCTGGTGGTAGCAGCAGCGGTTTGGCTTGCTGCTGGTGTAGGCCAGATGAGGGAGGCTGCTGGTTCGGTCTGAAAAAGCAGAGGACGAAGGAGATGGTGAGCGGCGGCGGTTCAAAAGAACCGACTGAGGGAAATGGAAGAAGGAGATCAAATCTGAGGGCTGCCGTTTGAGGGAGAAGAGAAGAGAAAAAGAAAAAAAAATAAAAATAGTAAAAAGGGGGTCACCTGGCGACTGCTTCTTTTTCTCTTTTGCAAAGGTGGGGAAGGTTGAGAGTTGATGATCGGGGGAAGCGGCCAAGGAAAAAAGAGTAAAAAATCAGAAGGGGGGGCGGCCTGTCTTGGCTTCAGGAGAAAAAAAAAATTCAAAGGGAGCCGGGGGGCTGGCCAAGCGGCGGCTTGGAGAAGAGATAGAATTAGGTTTTTGTTTTTGTGTTGTCTCCTCCAAATTACAAAATAACCTCCCCAAGCTTTGAGTTGAAAGCTGCTATTTATAGACAAAATATTTTTTGGGCTTTAAAATTGGTCCCTCAATTTTGTGTTTGGCCCCTAATTTCAATTAATTCACTTGGTAAAAATTAAATTTGGTCTCTTTAAATTTCAATCTTTTCAATTAAGTCCAAATTAGGCTCCCAAACTTAATTTTTCACCAATTAAGCCCCCAAATTAATTTGACCCATTTAAAGTATAATTAAGTCCTTGCACTTAATTAAATCCTTCAATTGGACCTAAATTAATTCTTAAACATAATTAAAATTTAATTTGGTCCATGATTAAATCAAATTGGCCCATTAAAAATTTAATTATGTCATTGGACTTAATTTTTATGCAAATTCGTCCAATAATCATTTAATTTGACCTTCCAATTTGCATTTAATTTGACCTTCGATTTTTGCCTATTTTTGCAGTCTTTTTTTATCAGCTTTCTCCACATTGCCAGCCTTTATTTTATTTTTTGATTTTTATTTTGAAAAAAAAAGTGAATTTTGGGGAATAACCTAAAATTGGGTTATGACAGTTGCCCCCCTCTTTACAATGCTTATGATAGAAAGTCTCGTAAGATGTTTCAAAGTAGTGAAAAATGCAGAGATTTTTCAAAGAGGTGAAAAATACAGAGATTTTTCAAAGTGGTCTTGTTGTGATGGGTGACCTGCCCAGGTTTAAAATGAAAAGAGTTGAAAAATACAAAGATTTTTCAAAGTGGTGGGAAATGCGAAGATTTCTCAAAGCAAAGATTTTTCAAAGTGGTCTTATTGTAATAGGTGACCTGCCTAGATGGAAAACAAAAAAGAGTTTTCAAGGTGGTGAAAAATACAAAGATTTTTCAAAGTGGTGAGAAATGCAAAGATTTTTCAAAATGGTGAGAAAGGCGAAGATGTCTCAAAGTGGTGAAAAATGCAATGATTTTTCAAAGTGGTCTTGTTGTAATGGGCGACCTGCCCAGATGAAAGGTTTTGAAAAATACAAAGGTTTTGAAAAGTGGTGAAAAATGCAGAGATTTTTCAAAGTGGTGAGAAATGCGAAGATTTCTCAAACTGGTGAAAAATTTTGGAGGTGGTGAGAAATGCAAAGATTTCTCAAAATGGTTTTATTGTTATGGGCAACCGGCCCAAATGCAAAAATTTTGAAGGTGGGGAGAAATGCAAGGATTTCTCAAAACGGCCCAAATAGAAAAATTTTGAAGGTGGGGAGAAATGCAAGGATTTCTCAAAATGGTTTCATTGTTATGGGCAACCGGCCCAAAAATGGAAAAAATTTGAAAGTGGTGAGAAATGCAAGGATTTCTCAAAATGGTTTCATTGTTATGGGCAACCGGCTCAAATGGAAAAAGTATGAAGGTGGGGAGAAATGCAATGATTTCTTAAAAATGGTTTTATTGTTATGGGCAACCGGCCCAAATGGAAGAAGTTTGAAGATGGGGAGAAATGCAAAGACTTCTCAAAATGGTTTCATTGTTATGGGCAACCGGCCAAAATGGAAGAAGTTTGAAGATGGGGAGAAATGCAAGGACTTCTCAAAATGGTTTCATTGTTATGGGCAACCGGCCCAAAATGGAAGATGAAAAGAGTTTTGAAAGAGGTCTGATTATAATGGGTGACCTACCCGGGCGAAAAGGCAAAATGTCTGAAAGGGACAACATGATAAGACTCGATGGGGAACGAGGGCTAAAGAGCACACTCAAAAGGAGGTAGGGTTAGAAAAACACACTACCTAAAAGGTGAGTGCTCCAAGGCACACTCTAAAGGAGGAAGGGTTGGAAAACACACTACTCGAGAGGTGAGGGCTCGAAGGAGCTCTTAAGAAGAGGCAGGGTTGGAAAATGCACTACCTAAGAGGTTGAGGGCTCGAAGGAGCTCTCAAAGGGAGGTAAGGTTGAAAAACACACTACCTAAGATGGTTGAGGGCTCTAAAGCACTTAAAAGGAAGTAAGGTTAGAAAACGCACTACCTAAGGTGATCGAGGGCTCAAATGTGCACTCGAAAAGAAGTAAGGTTGTGAAAACGCATTACCTAAGATGGTCGAAGGCCCTAAGGCGCACTAAAAAGGAAGGCACGGTTAGAAAATACACTACCTAAAAGGTTAATGGCTCTAAGGCGCACTTAAAAAGAGGTAGGGTTAGAAAACACACTACCTAAGATGGTTGGGGGCTCTAAAGCGCACTTAAAAGGAGGTAGGGTTAAAAAAACACACTACCTAAGGTGGTTGATGGCTCTAAGGCGCACTTAAAAGGAGACAGGGCTGGAAAATGCATTACCTAAAAGGTGAGGGCTCAAAGCCACACTCAAAAGGAGATAGGGTTACAAAACACACTACCTAAAGTGGTCGAAGGCTCTAAGGCACACTCAAAAGGGGAGGTAGGGTCAGAATACACACTACCTAAGATGGTCGATGGCCTTAAGGCGGACTCAGAAAGAGGTAGGATTGGAAAACGCAATACCTAAAAGGTTAATGGCCCTAAGGCACACTTAAAAGGAGGCAGGGTTGGAAAACGCACTACCTAAAAGGTTAGGGCTCTAAGCCACACTCAAAAGGAGGTAGAGTTAGAAAACACACTACCTAAGATGGTTGGGGGCTCTAAAGTGCTCTTAAAAGGAGGTAGATAGGGCTAGAAAGCAAGCTATCTAAGGTGGTTGATGGCCTTAAGACGCACTTAAAAGGAGAGGTAGTGTCAGAAAACACACTACCTAAGATGGTTGGGGGCTCTAAAGCGCACTTAAAAGGAGGTATGGTTAGAAAACATACTACCTAAGGTGGTCGATGGCCTTAAGGCGCACTTAAAAGGGGAGGTAGGGTCAGAAAACACACTACCTAAGGTGGTCGATGGCCTTAAGACGCACTTAAAAGGGGAGGTAGGGTCAGAAAACACACTACCTAAGATGGTCAATGGCCTTAAGGCGCACTTAACAGGGGAGGTAGGGTCAGAAAACACACTACCTAAGATGGTTGAGGGCTCTAAAGCACACTTAAAAGGAGGTATGGTTAGAAAACACACTACCTAAAAGGTATGGGCTTGAAGGCACACTAAAAAAAAGGTAGGGTTAGAAAACACACTACCTAAAAGGTTAGGGCTCGAAGGCACACTAAAAAAAAAGGTGATGGTGAGACACCGATCTGTCAAGGATAAAAGTAATGCATCATGATCAATATGCATGTATACTTACCCAAGAAGTATAGGTCCCCTTTTCTTCATGGAGTTCTTCTTTCTCTGAAGTTTGAGTCTCTGATAGTAAGCTTTGATGGCTCTTTTTGCTCTTGCTTACTCGAGTCAATCTTGTGATCTTGACCACTTGGAAGGACTTGATATCCTCATACTTCTTTGCGCTCCACCCCTTTTATCTCAAAGGTTGCCAATTTTGCCCGATGTTTTTCTTAGAAAGGGAATCATGGAGCCAGCCCTACCAGATGTTTTTGATTGCCTCTTAGCTTGATCATGCCCCCAAGTATTCAATTCGGGTTTGGGGATGAGGCTATATGAAGGAAGGTTTGGTTATTTACAAGGAGTTGTTTTCATGCAGAATTTTTGGAATTTCAAAGCTATTCCAGACACAAAAATCATTTTGACATCGATTCAAAGCAAACTCATTCTAAAGAAATTCAAATGATTCCTATAAAGAGATTTTCAGAAGTGATGAAAACTTTTTGTTTTGATTTTGGTGAAAATGTGAAGAACATGAAGTGACACCTGGTTGGTCACAAAAGGTTTAAATTTCAATTTGAGGGTTATTGAGAACCGTTTTCAAAGCATTCATTTTATTTGCATGAATAATGATTTTATTTCGCATGAGAAAGCACTGCCTACCGATCCAGATTGCTTGGTTTTGATCAGAAAGGGCTTGATTAGGCACGTAATGTAGGCTTGGGCTTTTGGCTATGAAGAAAATGATATATGTAGGCTCAAAAGGTGTTTAAGGGACTTTAAGACTAAGGATCACTAGTGCTTATATCCCAAACTCTTTTTTTCACACATTTATGGACCTTAGAATGGATTTGCAAAATTGTCCACGGTGCCCCCCCAGTTTTGGGCTTGGGCTCTTTCTCTTTGTTTTTGTTTTCTTCATTTGATTTTGAGCATCATTGCATTGGCCTTGTTTTTTTTGCTCAAAATTTTGGATCCTTTGGATTTTTCTTCATGCCCCCTAGCTTTGTATGGGCACCTTCGGTGATTGAGAATTTTCTTTTATGCCCCCCCAGTATTCTTTGAGCACTTTCATCATTGAAGACTTTTTCATGCCCCCAAGAGTTATTTGGGCACTTTCAATCATTATGGATTTTTTGCACTTGCCCCCCAGTGTAGGGTGTGATCCTAGCCAAGGTTATTTTTCAAGAAAAATTTTATTAGGCTCAAAAGGGGACTACAAATGATATATTTCAGCCTTGTGAAAGGAATATCAAAGATAGCCTTTCTTCATCTCAAATGCATGCATTTAGGATCGGTAAGCCTTGCTTTCATGCGAGTATGCAAAGTGATTTCTCATTATTCATGCAATCAAAACTCAGCTTTATAGTCACTTCATGGTGTTTTTTTTGTTTTTTTTTTTAGGTGTATGGTTACCTTTCTAAGGAATCACCTGAATTTCCAGAACTTGTTTGTTTCGGACAAACATCAACATGATTTCTGTTTTTGTACTAAACTTTGAATTCCCAAAAATCCTTGTGAACATGTATGATCATGCATTGTTTTGGGAAGAAAAGGGAAACGCACCACAAGATTTTGGGCGCAATGGTTTCATGCTTAAAGGTTATGCTCAATGTGTTATTTGCATGAAACAACAACAAAAATTAAGGCATGTAATGAACACAGGAAAACACATGATCTTATTAACAAGAAAGGCTCAGTGGACAGGGAAAGTCTTGTGGAATTTTGAGCCAAATTGCCAACAAAAACTGGGATAGGTTGAAACAAAAAATCAAGTTTTTGCAGGCATGATCAAACAAAGGTAGTTATTTTTGGCAGAACAAGAGCAGGCGCCATCCTGCAAAGATGATGCAATTCCCCTCCAGATTGTGTTGAGGTTCTTGATCATGTTGGCCCCTAATTTCTTCGGGTTGAGTCTTTGTTGGGGCTGAACAAAAATAGCTGGCTGATTGGAAGGACCTTCACCAGAGGCATTTCTCAGTATATGCTCGAGTAAGCTAGTAAGGCGAGCCACGCTTGCTTTCAGAGACTAACTCTTCTTGAAAATGGATGCTGCGGCGAGCGCGCTCTTTATCTCCAATGTTTTTTTTCACTCAAAATTGGGCGTTGCAGACTCATAGGGGACCTACATTTCATTCTGGTGCATGCATGAAAAATGTACGAACATGAAGTCTATACGATGAACTCGCCCTTCGAGGGGTGACAACATGGTCGTAACTCTTGTATGATGGAACAAGAATCGTGATTTTTGCCCAAACTCTACAATGAAAATTTCCTGAGTGACGACCATTGTGTCACCCACAAATCTTGAGTTCAAGATGCTTCAAGAAGGGTTCGCCCCGATGCAAATAAATGATAGCACATACAACCTAAGGACAAGTTCTATTCATTACGTGAACATGGGTAGGTTTTCTACCTGGTCTCAAAAGGGTCTATGAACTGCCCAGTGACCACCTCACGTGAAGGCAGTATAGGAGTTTACAAGGAATGGTTGGGGCATCATGTGACCCTCATTACCGAGTAAACACTTAGCTCATAGTTGGATGTTTCACAAATCTCAACCCCGACTGAAAGTCATGAGGCAGACTGCTACTCCCCACCTAACTTAGAAGCTTGTGTGTGCTTTCAAAAATAAATACAAGTGATGCATGAAATAATTCTAAAAATACATGGATAAAATGAAACAAGACAAAAATAGCAAAACTTAAACACATCAAATACACAAAGCTTAGTCCAATATTGTCGAAAACAATACCTGTCCCCAGTGGAGTCGCCATTCTGTCGCCCGCGCGGCATCGGCTGGCGATTTTGTCTCTTTGTTTGTTGTATTGCTTGAATTGGTTCGTTAGGAGTCGCCACCTAGTATTTAATTGACGGTCACTAGGAAACCCTGGTGGACTGGTCTTGTCAGAAATTTACGGGTAAGGGACTGATTGTGGTTAGGGAAGGTATTAGCACCCCTAACACACCCTACCTGAGGTAAGCTGCTCCGTGGACTTGATGTGTTAAGGAAGTTTTAAAAATTTTGTTTTTTCACCGGATTTTAGAAATACAACTTCCGTACAAGTTTATACTTCTACACCGTGATCCAATCAAAATATTAAATCCTTCTTTATTCTTTGCCGTCTTGTCATAGAAAAACCTTCACAAACAAAGTACACACCGCACATTCACTTTCAAGCTTCATGAGCTTGATGTAATTTAAAAAATAAAATTTTAGCCCACTTCTAAGGCTTCGATACATCAGTTATTAATTCCCAGAATATATGTAGAAACATGTTCTTACATTTTCATGGAAAATACAACATGATTTTATCTATCCTTAGAATTTGTGAATTAAAATATTAAATACATTTTTTTATTCAATTCCATGTATAACAAAAAAAATACAAACACACACACACAACTTTTTTATTATTATTTATTTTTCTTTTCTTTTCTTTTTTTCTTTTTTTACATCACATCTATACAATACAAATTCAAAACAAATAAATAAAAATTACATTAATTAATTTAAAATTTACAAAAAAGTCCTTAAAAACTCCAGAAATTGCAGGGAAGGACTTCTGGGACTGCATGACAGTGGCGACGCGTCTTCCCACGCGCCACCACCACTGGCGGCACGTGGGTTCATGCGCTGCCGCTGGAAAAGTCCAGCAAGCAGGGGGTTCAGTCACGGCTTCCTCTCTTCTTCCCCTCTTCACCGGCGATGATGTTGTGACCTGCAAAACAACAAAAAAAAACGCAACAACACAGACAACACAGTCGATTCTCCTTAGATCTGTTTTTTAAAAAAATATTTCTGCCCGTTGCTCCTTTCTCCTTCCCCGATGGCAGATCTGCTTCAAAGTGGTTGTTGGTCGGTGGCTTCTGTGTAGCCTGCCGTGTCTGGGCCGCTGTGGAAGAGATCGAAGGGGGACGACGCTGGTCTTTGTCCAGCGTGGGGCTGAGCTGGGTCTATTGAGGCTACGGTGGAGCTGTTTCTTCAGGTGAGAGAGGGAAGATTTGTCGCGCCCGGGATTACCCGCATGGTACTCGCAAGTCAACTCGGGCTTGTACCAAATTGGGAATGGTGGTTGTAGCGGTAGTGTAGGGATAAGAGCTATATGTCCAATGCTCAACAGTTTGGCGTACATGTCCTTCAAAGGCATGGGTAACGGCGGCAGTTGTTCTGAAGTGTATCTTGTATGGGGTCTTTGATAGTGATTTGGGCTGTTTGACTGGTTATTTGTTCGATTAGGGGAAAAAGGTTGGTTAAAGTTCATATGTGAGAATTGAGAGGTAGGTACTTATGGATTATGGGAATCTACTCTCTTGCCCTTATACCCGCCTTCCAAGTTGTTAATATCGCCTTCTCTCTTTCTTCCAATAAAGCCCTTCTTTTCCAACGGCACCGCTATACGCCCAGCTTTAATCCCCTGCTCTATCCTTTCAGCTATGCGTACCGCGTCATAGAAATGTTGAGAAGAGCTACCCATTAGATGCTCATAATAAGGTGCCTTGAAGGTATTGGCGAACAAGCTCACCATCTCTGTTTCTATCAAAGGGGGTTGGACATGCATTGCCTCATCCCTCCATCTTTGCGCATAAGCCCTTACCGACTCTTGGCTCTTTTTCTCCATTGACATTAGACTTGTTCGATCAGGAGCGATTTCCATGTTAAACTTGTACTGCTTAAGGAAAGCCTCCACTAAGTCTCTCCAGCTCCTGATCCTGACACTATCTAACCTCATGTACCAGCTCAAAGCAGACCCTGCGAGGCTATCCTGAAAGAAATAGATTAGCAATTTATCATCGCGAATTACTTCTACCATTTTATTGCAATAGGATCGAAGGTGCGTGTTTGGGCATTCCAAACCAGTATACTTAATGAACTCTGGTATCCTGAAATCTTTAGGCACCATGATGTTTGGTACCAGACATACTTCAGCTGCTCGCATAGGGTCAAATCAGTCATTACCCTCAACTGCCTTTAATCTTTCTTCCAAGGCCAACAGCTTGTTCTGGTCCATCAAATTGGGAGACCTACTATCTGGGATTCCCTCCGCTGTTAAGTCAACCATGATTGGAGCATGAGTTGGTTGGATAGGGGTAATAGGCACAAAATGTTGTTCATTGGCCGAGTTTGCCCCCTAGTTTTGAGATACTTGTGGGATGTGAGCTGCTGGCGCTCCTTTAGGAGGCTGTGCTGACGTTCCCTCCCTATTCTTAGCTCCTAGAAGCTGATCGAGTAGGTCAGTCAGCCGAACAACTTCATTTCTTACGGACTCTAACTCAGTCTGATAGTGTGACTCTAAGTGAGCTCTTTCTTCATTCTCCATCCTTGATCTGGACCGAGTTTGGTGGACTTTGGACCTGGGACCTATGTTTCGCGATCTGGAATGCATATGATAAATTAAAAACAAAATGCGTGATGAGAATGTGATGCATATGTAATGTGTATTTTTTTGTGAGCTAATTCATGACTTTCATGATCCTTTAGGCAAAATTTCTAAGTCGACCCGATTACCATAAAGGAGGGTTTGCCAAGTTCTTATCATAGTGGCTTACCAAAACACATTAAGAAGAGAAATACGTCATGGCCTTCTTATAAATAACAAAGTTGCTCATACAAAACGATAATGGAAAAGAGGGTCTTATACATTGCTACCTCTAAAAAGCATTTCCCCTATTAGCTAAATCCTCAATAAAAAAAGGTCATGGCCCCCATGTATTCTCGATACTTTGAAGCATCATTTCCAACTTGGGTGGCTTGCTGTTGCAACCTTTCTGCATAACGGGCTACTTTCTCATCCTATTTTGACATATGTCTTATCCTGTCATGGAATACAGTGTTATCCGCGATTATCACCTCGTTGCTGGCTCCTAAGGCTTCATTACTTCTTTCCAACACTCGAACCATATCCTCTGACCGTGCCAGCTTATCTCTTATCCTCTACAGTTCTTCCTTTTCGATATCCAGCTAGGCTATTTTGGAATTAATTTGAACTGCAAAGCTATCCATGTAGTCCTGGCATTCCTGACGCTCTTGCTTAGCCTTACTCAGCTCCTCTTCCATCTCAAAGTAATGGCTTCTCAACTCTCTCAACTCTTCTTCTCGTATCTCGATCTCTGATTGTAAAGCCATCATCCTTCCTTTTGAAGACTCAACTCTCTTCTGGAAATCCCTCATATCAGACTCAGCAGCCCTTCTCGCACTTCTCTCTTCCTCCAGTTGCACCATGTATTGAGCTCTGACCTTCCTTTCTTCTTCTATGTCGAGCTTGGCTAGCCGATTCTTCTCCTTTTCAACTTTTACTTTCTTTAAAAAAAGGTTCCTTCCCTTCTTCAGAGAATCCATCATCTCATTATCAACATTCATGCCTTTTGTTGATCTCTTAACCTTAGCCAACTCTTTTTCTGTTAGCCCATTTCTCTTAACCAGCTCATCATATTCAGCTATTCGATTTCTTAACTCAGCCTGAACACACGTTGTTATCTCTTCAGCTACCTCGGCCCTTTTCTGCCATTCCTTTAAAGACATTAACTGTTTCTCATGTTTTTCTAACCGCTGATTCAAGAAAACCCTCATCGTATTTTCTTCCTCTAGCTGGTTCTCTAATAGTTGTTGCTACCCCTTACTTTTGTTGAGATCTATTCTACACTGCTCTAGCTGCTTTCTTAGATCTTCCTCATCATCCATTCCTTTTCTTTTCTATGGTTCTATCGTTGATTCCGACTGTTCTTGTGTAGAGAAACCCTTCACCTCAAAAAGCTCTTCATTCCTCCAAATTGTATAATTCTGGCTGAACGAGGTTTCAAAACTGCTTCCTTCTTCCCTTTTCACCTTCAAGGGTCTTTCCCAATCCTGTCGGATAAGCTCCATTTCTTCGATGAATGGTTGGTGCTTGAATAAACTGATGAAATCAGCTAAACCCAAGGTTCTTGGTGTATATTGCATTCCACCTAACTGCCTTGTTACAAGGGCGGGCGTATAACTGATGTAACCGGTTACACCAATCAAAGGAACCCATATCTTGCTTCCACAGCTCATTGTGCAAATAGTGTTGTTCATCCACGACGCTTTCCACTTGAAGTTGCTCCTTGGCAATGCTGCATACTTATCCCTCCATGTTTTCTCATCCCAATTCTTCCAAGTCTCATCTAGAGTAATCTTTAACAGTCGCAGGTTGAACCACCAAAAGTTGTTGAAGATGTCCTTTGGTGTTTCAATATGACTGATTATCCATAAGTACAACATAGGGATGCAGCATCTCATAGCTCCTTTTCCATGCATTCTGCAGTGATTGATAGATAACATGGTTTCCCCCAAGATGGCTGAAGAGGGATTGATCTGGTCATGCTCATATTCTACGAAGACACTTGTTGCTTCCAAACTGATGACCCCAATTTCAGAAGGGAATAATACTAGTCCAAAGATGGCGAAGGCCACTAACCTATATCGTTCATCTCCTAACTTGCCTTCTTCAGCATGTTTCTTCATTCGGGCTTCAATGACCTTCCATTTAAAACCCCCCTCGGCAACTCGACATTGGCTGATCTTTCCCAAACCTAATAAACTGACTACCTTTGAAGTTGTGTCCTCAAATCTTTGCCGGTGGTAGATTCTGTGGTTGTTATTTGGAAAATCTAGAATCCTCTCATATTCCTCCAAGGTCGGTGTAAACACCCAAACGAAAATATATATCTATGTCTATATATATATATATTTAAAGAGAAAGAGAGAGAGAAAGATGGTGGTGAATGCAGATTTCGCTGCCGATGCAGAAATCGGCAGCGACGCAGTTTTCGCTGCCGATTCTGGATTGGGCAGCGACGCAGATTTCGCTGCCGATGCAGAAATCGGCAGCGACGCAGTTTTCGCTGCCGATTCTGGATTTGGCAGCGACGCATTTTTCGCTGCCGATTCTGGATTTGGCAGCGACGCAGTTTTCGCTGCCGATGCAGCAATCGGCAGCGACGCAGATTTCGCTGCCGATGCAGAAATCGGCAGCGACGCAGTTTTCGGCTGCCGATTTCTCAATCAACAGTGACGCACAGCTGGGAGGGAGGGGTAAAAACTGGTTTTGGATAAACCAAACAAGGATAAGGACACACCTAAACCAACCCCCAAACAACCCAATTCATTTGATGGGTAGTATAAATACAAACAGGGGAGAGAGAATGACTCATCTTCTTCCCAAACCAGCAGCTGCATGTCATTCTTCCCTTCCCCTTTCACATCAAAAACGTGAATCAAACTAGTAGAGTGTCTTGTGAGCTTGTGAGGGAGAGATGAGACCTTGAGAGAGGAGTGGGCAGCTGCATAGAGGAGAGGAAAAAGAGAGCTGGAAAACGTGAGAGGAAGAAGAAGGAAGAGAACCAGCAGCTGAAGAGAAAAGAATAGTGTCAAACCTTCCTCAAACTTAGTTAAATTCAGAAGGTATGAGTCATGGAACTCCCTTTCCTCTCCCCCTTAAAATCAAAAACAAAAATGAAGAAGAAAAACCCTAAGAAAAATTGATCTAAGACCTAAGCCAACTATGGGGGAAACTGAAATTAACTAGGAGAACTAGCAAACAGAAGTGAAATAAAGTCAATTTCAAAACATCTAACAATTATGGTAGAAGCTGGCTTTAACTATGGGGTAGGCCAGCATGCATGTGTGTGTGTGTTCTGCTGAAATTAAATGTGTTTCTGTTGTGATGTTGCTGCTGGAATTAATGTGTTCTGTTGTGATGATTGTTGCTGCAATTAATGTGTTCTGCTGTGATGTTCTTGCTGGAATTTAATGTGTTCTGCTGTGATGTTAGTGCTGGAATTTAATGCGTTCTGCTGTGATGTTATTGCTGGAATTTTGTTGAAGAACTATGTGCTGAAATTGATGGTTCCGAGTTGTGTATTGCGCAGCGAAATTCTGTTTCGCTGCCGCAACGGAACCTTCTGCAGCGAATTGATATTCGCTGCCGATTTGTGTGTTGCGCAGCGAAATTCTGTTTCGCTGCCGCAACGGAACCTCCTGCAGCGAATTGATATTCGCTGCCGATTTGTGTGTTGCGCAGCGAAATTCTGTTTCGCTGCCGCAACGGAACCTCCTGCAGCGAATTGATATTCGCTGCCGATTTGTGTGTTGCGCAGCGAAATTCTGTTTCGCTGCCGCAACGGAACCTGCTGCAGCGAATTGATATTCGCTGCCGATTTGTGTGTTGCGCAGCGAAATTCTGTTTCGCTGCCGCAACTGAACCTCCTGCAGCGAATTGATATTCGCTGTCGATTTGTGCGTTGCGCAGCGAAACTGTGGCGCCAACAGCGATGCAGTTTTCGTTGCCGAACTGGCTGCCGGCAGCGAAACAGTTGTCGCTGCCGAACTGGCAGCCCGCAGCGAACCAGTTCTCGCTGCCGAATTCCTACAATAAGCCTCCTAGGCGGGAATGACTTAAATGCTAGTAACAATTGCATGTTATGATGATGTAAAATAGGGAACACTTGAATGTGAACATATGAACTCTTGAAATAAGTGTGATGATGAATATGATTCAAAAATAAAATAAATACAAATGTGCTAATTTGTGACCATTGATGTCTTAGGTGGTGCGGTCGGGAGTGGACCATCATCAAGACAGGAACGACCCACAGGTGGAGCAGGTAGGTGACTTGCACCTTCCTTTTTCTTACGTTGAATCTTGAAATATTTTAACTTGAGTACTATCATATTGTTAGAACCGATATTAGATTGTTGAACGCTTGAATGTTGATTAAAGAATGATTAGCTTCGGCTAATGGCATCCGAAAGGATGGCCGGGACAAAAAGAGTGATTAGCTTCGGCTAATGGCATCCAAACGGATGGCCGGGACAAAGAATGATTAGCTTCGGCTAATGGCGTCCGAAGGGATGGCCGGGACAAAGAATGATTAGCTTCGGCTAATGGCGTCCGAAGGGATGGCCGGGACAAAGAATGATTAGCTTCGGCTAATGGCGTCCGAATGGATGGCCGGGACAAAGAATGATTAGCTTCGGCTAATGGCATCCAAACGGATGGATGGCTGGGATAAAAGAGTGACTTCGCTGCCGAAGCAGAAATCGGCAGCGACGCAGATTTCGCTGCCGATTCTGGATCGGCAGCGACGCAGATTTCGCTGCCGATTCTGGATCGGCAGCGACGCAGATTTCCGCTGCCGATTCTGATCGGCAGCAACGCAGATTTCCGCTGCCGATACAGAAATCGGCAGCGACGCAGATTCCGCTGCCGATTCTGGATCGGCAGCGACGCAGATTCCGCTGCCGATTCTGGATCGGCAGCGACGCAGATTTCCGCTGCCGATTCTGGATCGGCAGCGACGCAGATTTCCGCTGCCGATTCTGGATCGGCAGCGACGCAGATTCTGCTGCCGATTCTGGATCGGCAGCAACACAGTTTGCGCTGCCGATTCCTTGATCGGCAGCAATGCAGTTTCTGCTGCCGATTTTGGATCGGCAGCGACGCAGCTTTCGCCATGGAAGGCCGACACAAATGAATGACTAGTTTTGGCGAATGGCATCCGAAAACTTGTGTATCTATATGTACTACTAGTTGTTGTAGCAAATACATGAAGAAATTATAATTGTTAATGTTTTATTTAATTGCCAAACCGTGAGTTACCATTCTTATTATTATTAAATATTTGCATTCTCTTAAATGTTTGTACTGCTGCAGGGACTTCACACCAACGAGATGTCTAGGAAACCCGATACACGGGAACCTATTTTGCAAGGAATTATGTAGATGTATCTTAAATCACAATGTATTTTGTATGGATCAATGTACTGAATGTATAACTTTTATTAGATCCTTTTTGTTTAAAATTGTGATGACTATTAGTAGGAGAAGACTGTAAACTCATGTCTATGTATATATTTTTAATACGAACTTCAAATCAAGCAACCTTATTATTACGTGTTTGTGTAAGATTCACTTTGAAATGAAATGTTGATTGTATGGATTGTATTTCGATGATGTGAGGATTTAGATTCATTGATTGCCGGCACCATGTGGATTGAATGCATAAAAAATAAAAAAAAAATTATTGTGTTTTGGGCTTGGAAAGCCGGGTTGTTACAGTCGGTGTCATATCGACATTCCCAAAGGTAAAACACCGATAACTGGGATCTTAAAAATTCAGAAGGGCTTTGATCGCCGCTGCTTGTACGAGCAACCTCATTAATTGTGCAATTCTCCCATATCGCCTTTCAAAAAGAGTCTCATCAACATATTCCATGATAGACACTAACTTCTCTAAGTCATTCACCATGTGATTTATCTTGGTAATGCATGGTAACCCACTAGCATCGATTCTTGGACATTTTCCTTCAGCTATCTGAGCCAACTCAGATTCTTGTCCAAATTCTTGGAAAGAAAGGTACTTAGTCATGATTTCAGCTCAAAACCTGATTTGATGAAGTTAAAATTATTAATCATGATGCAAATGAAAGTAAAATACATAACCTAAGGACAAGCTCTATTTATTAAGTGAGAGTGGATAGTTTTTCTATCTGGTCTTGAAGGGTCTCATATCTGCCCAGTGACGTTCTTCGTAAAGACAGTATGGGGGCATTGCAAGGAACAGTTAAGACACATATGCCCACCATTACCAAGCAGGCACTCAGATATGAGTCGGGTGTTTCACGCATTTAAACCCTGACCAATAGTCTTAGGGCAAATCGTTGATTCCCCACTTAACTTAAGGCTTGTGTGTGCTTCTCAAAATTAAAGCAAGTGATGCATGAGACAATTTTATACAATGCATGAACAATATGTGTAAAATATAAAGCATATATGCAAATAACAAAAGGAAAGGCATATTAACAATAAACACACGAAAACACAAATAAATCAGACAAAAAACAAAGCTTAGTCTACAAGGTCCCCAGTGGAGTCGCCATTCTGTCGCACGTGTGCGGCGTCGCGGTGAAATCGAAGTTTCCATTTTAATAGAAATAAAAATATAAATCTATTTCTATGTGGCAGATATTGGGAAGACAAGAAATATTGTCTTTTGTTGGTGAAAAATGGAATGGGAGTCACCACCTAGTATTTTGGTCACTAGGAACCCTAATTGGTCTCAAAGATCGGGTACGGGGACTGGTTGCGTAAAGGGAAGGTATTAGCACCCCAAATACGCCCTACCTAAGGTAAGCTGCATTGTTTTATTGCCTGATGAAATCTAAGGTCCTTTCGTGTTTTCCTAATTGTTGGTCTGTCAATGGTTCAAAAAAAAAAATCCTCCTCGGTAAGGAAGTCTTTATCTTATCGGGTAAAATCCTATCCGTTCTATCTTCAAAAAAACTTTATTTTTAATATTAGGAATATATTTTACGTATAAATTCGTAATCCCAAATACTAAAAGAAAACACAATAATTTTTTTTGGAATTTTTGAAATATTGGCCTAGTTCTCATGGCTTGAATAAACTAGTTATTAAAGCCAAAAATGCATGCTAATACATATATTGTTTTGAAATTTCCTTTGTTGTGTAAAAAATATGATGTTATAATATATATATATATATATATATATATATATATATATATTGGAGAGACTAGGCCGTATTTTAAAACAAAAACATTTTTTAATTATGTATATTTTTTTATGTTTTGACGCAAATCGGGTATTTTAATACTGGATTTATATTCTTACGGTATAAAAATACAACCCAATATTAATCCGCTTTGATAAAAATATGCAAAAAAAATCAAGAATATTTTTGAAGGACTTTTTAGAAATTTTTTTGAAAGCAAAAACATTTTTTTATTTTGAAAATCTTTGATGTTTTGATGAAAACCAGGTATTTTAATACTGGATTTGTATCTCTACAGTATAAAAATACAAACCACTATTAAGCCATTTTGACAAAAAAAATATGCATGAAAATCAACAATATTTTTCAAAGATTTTTTTATTATTATTATTTTATATAATATATATACACACATATATATTAATATATTATAATTTATAATATATAATATAATATATTATGTTGGGCTGGGCCGGCCCAAATAAATGGGCCAGACTCAGCCCAAAAGGATATTGGGCCGATCTCGGCCTAAATGAAAATCACCTTCAGTCTGGGCCGAACCCAGCCCAGACATGTAAGGCTAGGCCACCATCGGGCTGGCCCAGCGAGGAGGGAATTATTTTCCCTCCCCGCCTCCTGCATGCAGAAACGATTCTGCATGCAAGAGGAAAACTCGTGCAGCGAAGGAAAAAAAATGCAGGGGGAAGAAAGCGTACCTGGTGCGGAGGAGGCGGTCGCGGGTGGAGGCCGGTGGCGGTGTCGTGGCCCATGGATGGCGGCTCCAGGCGGTGTCACGGCTGTTTCAAATGGCGGAGAGAGAGAGAGTTCTTCCCCTTCTCCTCTCTTCTTCTTTGTTTTCAGTAGTTCTCTGTCCCTTCCTTTCTTTTGGCTTCTCGGTTTGCTTTTTTATTTTTTGTTTGCTCCTTCTCTTCCCTCTCTCTCGTTCGGTTTTTTTTCTCTCCGGGTTCCTTCGATTCTCTCTCTCTCTTCCCGTTCGGGTCTCCTCCTTTTCTTTTTGTTCTCTATTTATATGAGAGAAAGGGCGCGGGGCCCTTTATTAGGTCGGCCACTACCCGCGACAGCAAGGCGCCATTCCTTTGCTTTCGACCGGGCGAGTGGCCGGTGGTCGGCCAGTGACTTCGGTCGGTGGTCCAAGGTGTGGGGCTTCGGGTTAGTCGGTGGGTGCGAGGAGAGAGAGGCGGGAAGATTAAAAGAAGAAAAAAGAAAGAAAAAAATAAATGTTTTCCTCTTATCCTGCTGCACGTTCGGGGGAAGAAGAAAGGGGAACAGTGCAGTTCAAAACGGCACTGTTCGGTCTTTCTTTTTTATATATATATGAAACGGCGTCGTTTTGGAGAAAACGCGCCGTTTCATTTAAAAGAGGCGCCAGAACATCTTTTTCCGAGTCAGTCCTTAATTTATCCTTTGTTCTATTAAGTCCTTCAATCTAATCCTGATTTTAAGAATAAACTTCAATTGCGTCCCTGCCAATTTCGGTCCCCGCCCCTATAGTTGACCGTGTTTTTTACTTCGGTCCTTGGCCTCTGATTTATGCAATTTAGCCCTCAATTGATCAATAAACTTTCAATTTCTTCAATTAGGCCCCTGGATCAATCCAATACAGCCCCCCTATTTACGCGCCTCTTCCAATTTGGTCCCTGGTTTCAGATTTTCTCAATTAAGTCCTTAATTGGCCATTAAACTTCAATATTTATGCAATTAAGCCCCTGATTTGACCTAATAAATTCCTAAAAAATATATTTTGGCCCCAGAACTTAAATTTCTGCTAATTAAAGCCTAAATTGACTTAAAAATCAATTTTTCTTGCAATCAAAACCTTTATAAATTCAATTAAAAATCCAATTAAGTCCATAAACATCCAAATTTGGGCTTTTCTCCTCAAAATTTAAAATTTCCTTCCCAACAGGGCTCTCATCCTTCCAGAATATACTGTCAAAAAATCCATCTTTGTATTTTTAACCTCCTTGACCAATTTTTCTGACCATTTTCTAAGCGATTCTACCTCCTGTTATTTTTCTAACCTCCTTTGGCTATTTATTTTATTTTTTGTGGGGACCTAAAAATGGGTTACAACACTAAAGATCAATGAGCTAGAAGACATTTGCCTTGCAAAATAAATGGGTGACTTGTGGAGCATTAAGATGTAACTGCTATATAGGAGCAGAGGGCATGCGCAGTTTCCTAGAACAAGTTGACTCTTGTCAAGGTGGTGAGCTCGGTGAAGACATTGTAATACTCAGAGTATCAAGACATATATGGATCAACCTTTAATGGGTTGTTCCCATGGTTAAAGGTGGAAAGCTACCTAGACTCTTGGGACTAAGAGCGAGAAATTCACGGAGAAGTAAGGTGTGGTTCTTAGGGTGGAACATAGAGCAAACACAACTCTTGGATGAGTAGATTCTTGGAAGAGTGGTGAGCTCGTGATCATATTGAGATACTCAGATAATGACTATCACACTTGGAAATAAAAATTTCCTTTTGAGGGGGTGTTGTAAGCCTTGGTGTGAGGCTTGATAAATCATTCTGGACCGAGCATGGTTGATACGCTTGAAGGGGAATGGTGTCTTAGAGACAAGCGTTAACACTCTTCAGATATGAAATGACAGACCATCTAGTTGTAGTAATCCTTTGGTGTGAGCAAAGGTGTGTTTTGATGACTCTGGTGATTGAAAGGTGTGGCAAGTACCATGTAAACTTGGTCGAAGATGCTCTCAGAATGGTAAGCTTGGAAGAGCTGCAGGATGCAAGCTTGTGCTAAAGAAGCAAGAGGACAATTGCCCTATATAAATGGCAAAGGGGGTGATTATTGAGATATTTCCACTTATGTGGCAGCATCTGTAGCCCTACTTTAGGAGAGGGTTGCCATTGTCAAAAGCCTACAATGGTAGTTGCACCAACCATTGACAAAATGGTGCAACCCATATGTAACCACCTTTGTTGAAGAAGAGTTGGAACTAGTGGCACCATTCTTGCCTATAAATAGGCACCAAAAGAGCAGAGCAAACTGAGCAGAGGGTTGTGAGAATGTGAAGAGAACAAGGAAGAAAGAGGGGCTGCCAAGGGCAGCAGCTGCAAGTGCAGCAAAAGAGTTGGGAGTTGAGTTTGAGTGAAGTGATTCTCCTCCTCCATGTATTTGTATTGTATCGTTTCTCTAATCTCTAATAATATGAATCTCTCCTGTGGATATAGGCAATTTTCCGAACCACGTTAAATATTGTGTTTCAGTGTGCTTAGCCTCCTTTAAGCAACTATCAATACACCACTAGTCCGCACATGGAGGAGTCAGAATTCCCAACAGAATCCAGCTCTAATTTCACTAATTTTAATTGGAGATTTCATTGATATAACTCAAGATAACCAACTTTTATTAGAAGGGTTATCACTCATTTTTTACCCCATTTTTAATATATTTTTTAATAAATAGAAATTTTTTTTATTCAAATTGGATGAACTCTTAACTTTTTTTTTTTTGCTCAATAATAACTCAACTAACTTTCTTTCTTACAAATCCCTTTAAACCATAACTCAACCAACTTTCTTTCTTACAAATCCTAGATTATCAAGTCTATTACGAGGCTAAACTGTCTCCAGTCAAGTCTATTATGAGGCTAAACTGTCTCCAATCATTTGAAGCCATTTCATGATTAAAAAAAAAATTAAATTAAATTAAATTAAACCATAACTTAACATGTAAAGACATTAACCTAGATATAATGTTTGTACCATTTTTCTTATGCTTCAATATCATTTTGACGACGAGATTGAAAACAGCCTTGAAGAAATTCTTGATGACCTTCCTAATCTTCTTGAGAAGTGTTACACTTAATGAACAAGAATAGCAGCTTGCTTAAAGTGTGCACAAAATGATTAAGGTTGCTTGATTATTGAATGATAAGTGTGGCTCATTATATAGCCTTACAATGGTAATGGGAAACAAATAAAGTGCAGTATTATGAGGAATCTCACAATATCAGGTAACAATATTCCTAGTGACTAGGACAACCCTATAGACTAGGAGTTTTATTCTAACAGAAAAGACTTGGTAAACATCTTAATTTAAGCAACCAGCTTCATCAATCCCTCTCTTAAACTAAATGCAATAGCAATTAGTTTATTCATTCAATTTTGCACACTCCCAGTTCTTCTCTAAGTTTCTGAAATGTCTCCACCTTCAAAGCCTTCGTCATCAAATCTGCTATCTGCTCTTGAGTTCTACAATGCAGCAACTGAATAATACCATCATTTACTAAATCTCTCAGGAAATGGAACCTGACATCAATGTGTTTGCTTCTCCCATGCATTACTGGATTCTTGGACAATTTGATCGTAGAACTGTTGTCACACCAAATGGTGGTGCATTCTTTCTGAGCAAGTCCTAAATTTTCCAAGACCCTTCTCATCCAAACTGCTTGACTTGCACAGCCTGCGGCAGCCACAAATTCTGCCTCTGTAGTGGATAATGTGACTATAGGTTGTTTTTTCGACAACCAAGAGACTGCTCCCGAGCTCATTAAGAAGACATATCCGGATGTGCTCTTTCGATCCTCTACATCACCTGCATAGTCACTATCTGTGAATGCGCGCAACTTGTCCATCCCATCCCTTTTGTATAGAATGCCAAAATTTGTTGTGCCTTGCAAGTATCTCAGTATTCTCTTAGCAGCTTGTAGGTGCAACTCGGTAGGTCTAGACATAAATCGGCTGATCAAGCTTACACTGAACATCATATCTGGTCGAGTTGTTGTGAGATACATTAAGCTCCCTACAATTTGCTTGTAGTAAGATTCATCAACTTGTACTCCTTGATCATCCTTGTTTAGTTTGACACCTGGCACAATCGGGCTGCTAACTGGATTACTTTCTGCCATACCAAAACGCTTCAACACTTCTATAGCATACTTCTTTTGGCAAATAAAATTGCCATTGGCTTTTTGTATGACTTCTATCCCAAGAAAGAATCGCATCTTTCCCATATCCGTCATATCAAAAACATTCATCATTGATGATTTAAAACCATTCATCATGTCTTCATCATTACCTGTATATATCAAATCGTCAACATAAATACTCACAATGATCATCTTGCCTTCTGCTCCCTTTTTAATGAATAGTGTGTGCTCATTTGGGCATGTTTCAAAGCCTTCATCTTTGAAGTATGCTGCGATACGACTAAACCATGCTCGTGGGGCTTGTTTTAGTCCATATAGAGCTTTGTGTAATTGATAAACCTTTCCTTCACTGCCCTTCTTCTCATACCCCTTCGGTTGTTCAACAAAAACATTCTCGCTGAGTTTACCATGTAAAAATGCGGACTTGACATCCAATTGATAGATTGTCCATTTTCTTTGAGCTGCTAGTGCCACAATCATTCGTACTGTGTCCATCCTTGCTACTGGGGCAAATACTTCGGTGTAATCCACTCCATATTGTTGAGAGTAACCCTTTGCTACTAATCGGGCTTTATATTTGTCTACCTCCCCAAGCTCATTCAATTTAGTTTTGTAAAGCCATTTGACCCCAATTTTCTTGGCTCCGGCTGGTAGGTCTGTAAGTGTCCAGGTCTGATTTTTCTCAATTGAATTGATCTCTGAATCCATTGCTTCTCTCCACCTTGAGCTTGCTACTGCATCTTCATAGTTTATAGGGTCTGCACCTTGCATTACAGCCATGTTGATCTCATTTTCTTCTTCATAACGTTGATGGCTGCAGACATAGTCTGACATCCATCTCGGTTTTTGTTGAAGTCTGCTACTACTTCTTGTTATGGATCCTTCTGCAATTGACGTGTCACTCACCATAATGCCCTCAGCTGCATTTGACGTGTCATTCATCAACTCAGCTTCTGCAGCTGTGACTACATCTTCATCCCCGATCACTGCTGCATCTGCAGCAGCTTCTGCTTCCCCTGTCACTGCAACTTCATTTCCTGTTATTGCATCATTGTTGGTGTCACTAGCCATCAAATCTTCATCCACTGCATCACTGTCAGCTGATCCACCATCACTGTCATTTGCTCCACTGTCTGAATTTTCTTCTTCATCAATTTCCACTTCATCAATGTCTCCCCACTCAAGGCTTTTCTGTATTTGATCCTCATAGCTTGCATCCCAATTCCACCTCCTTCCTTCTTCAAATATAACGTCCCTACTGATAATTATTTTCTGTGCAATTGGATCATAGAGCCTGTATCCCTTGGATTCTTCACTGACACCCAATAATACACACGCAAAGCTTCTGTTATCCAGCTTGATACGTTTGGCTTCAGGCACATGCACATGTGCCAAGCAACCGAAAATTCTGAAATGCTCCACAGAAGGTTTTGCACCTGTCCATGCTTCTTCTGGAGTGGTATCTTTGACTGCGAATGTGGGACATCGATTCAGCACATAAACTGACCATTGCACTGCCTCAGGCCAGAAAGATTTTGGGATTTTCTTTTCTGAGAGCATTGCCCGAACCATGTTCATCACCGTACGATTTTTCCTCTCAGCCACTCCATTTTGTTGTGGAGTGTATGCTGTGGTCAGTTGGCGTCTTATTCCATTATGTCTACAGAATTCTTTAAATTCATTTGAATTGAACTCCCCCCCTCTATCCGTACGTAGACATTTAATAAACTTCCCAGTATCCTTTTCTACCATCTTCTTAAAGCATTGAAAGACATATAATGATTCTGATTTTTCTGTCAGAAAATATACCCATGCTTTTCTACAGAAATCATCAATGAAGCATAGAAAATACCTCTTCTTGCTATTAGAAATGGGGGTCACTGGACCACAAATATCAGCATGCACAAGCTGTAATTTTTCAGTGGCTCTCCATGTGCTCTTCTTTGGGATGCTGTTGCGATGTTGTTTTCCAATTAGACAGTCCGTGCAAGTCTCTGTGATAGGTGTGAGCTTTGGCATTCCTCGAACCATATTCTTGTTCTGTAAGATCTCCAGACCCCGATGGCTCAAATGGCCATACCTGCTATGCCACAGCTGGGTGACATTTGATGTTGGTGAATTTGTGAGAAAACAGGCATCATTTCTCTCTTGCGTGTTTGCCAACAGTATGAACATTTTATTTGCAGACATGCTGGTTTGAATGATCATGCCCCTCTTTGGGTGATAAATCTTGCACATCCCTGCGTGAAATAAAAATGCAAGTCCCTTCTCCTGCATTTGTCCCACACTCAGCAGGTTGTTGTGTAATTCTGGGACATAAAACACATCAGTGATGATGTGATTCATGCCATTCAATTTCAGTGTAATCTTTCCCTTCCCTTCCACAGAAATTCTGGTGTTGTTACCGAGTTTGACTTGCTGCTTAAATCCTCTGTTCAATTCACTGAATTTTTCTGCATCTCCGCTCATGTGGTTTGAACAACCAGAGTCCAAGAACCAAACATCTCCACGCTTTGCTTCATTCATCTCCACCAAAGACATTAGCAGCAATTCTTCATCTGCTTCAACATAATTAGCCTCCCAATTTGGACATTCATATTTATAGTGCCCGAGCTTGTGACATCTATAACACTCTATTATAGCTTTGTTAATAAATCCACGTCCTCTCCCGTATCCTCTTCCTCTATATGTATTCCTGCCACGTCCTCCTCTGCCTTGTCCCTCATCAAATGTAACTTTCAAGGCTTGATCTTCACTGTTAGTCCTTCGAAACTTCTGTTCGTGCACAATCAATGAGCTTTGTAGCTCATCCACAGAAAGGAGATCAATGTCTTTGGATTCCTCTATGGAACAGACAATATAATTGAATTTGTCTGCGAGAGTGCGTAAAATCTTTTCTACAATCTTCACATCTTGCATATCTTCTCCATAATTGCGCATATCATTTGCCACCATCATGACTCTGGAGAAATAATCAGTGACTGATTCACCAATCTTCATTTCTAGCACCTCAAAATCTCTGCGAAGTGCCTGAAGTTGAGCACGCTTGACTCTAGTATTCCCTTGATATTTTGTTTTCATTGATTCCCACAGCTGCTTGGAAGTGTCTTTCTGCAGAATAGTCTTCAAGATTGACTTGTCGATTGACTGGAAAAGGTAGTTTTTAACCTTTAGATCCTTGAGTTTGCAGTCCTCAAGGTGTCTCTTTTGTGCAGCAGTCAATGTTTCTCCTTCATCAGGTTCTGTAAATCCAGTTTCAATGCAGCTCCAGTATTCTTTTGATCTCAGAAGATTCTCCATCAATAGGCTCCAGTGATCATAGTCCCCATCGAACCTAGGAATGCTCAACAAATTTTGCCCTTCAGCAGCCATTTCTCAGTTCACTCTTAACTCTTTTCTCTCGGTGTTTCTCTCTTCTCACTCTGTTTCTCTTCTCTCAGTTCACTCTAATACTTCACTCTTTTCTCTTGGTGTTTCTCACAATCTCCTCACAGTGTTTCTCTCTTTTAGGATACTGCTGTTCCTAAACTCTCTCACTCAGAATTCTCTCAACCAGGCTCTGATACCACTTTGTTACACTTAATGAACAAGAATAGCAGCTTGCTTAAAGTGTGCACAAAATGATTAAGGTTGCTTGATTATTGAATGATAAGTGTGGCTCATTATATAGCCTTACAATGGTAATGGGAAACAAATAAAGTGCAGTATTATGAGGAATCTCACAATATCAGGTAACAATATTCCTAGTGACTAGGACAACCCTATAGACTAGGAGTTTTATTCTAACAGAAAAGACTTGGTAAACATCTTAATTTAAGCAACCAGCTTCATCAAGAAGCATGACTTTGATCTCTACACTGTGTCAAATTTTAGCCAATTTTCAAAAGATGTTTGTGGATTATGAAAGAATATTTATTTAGTTTCACGGAAGTTTTGCAAGTCACAATAACTTTACTGTTCTAGTCTTTTTTTTAATAATCTTAATTTGACCATATATTACTTCTTGTGATAGAAAGATTTAGCAGAGTTTAAAGTACTGTTCAAGAAATAATTTTTGGAGATGTTAATTAAGGTTTGAAAGGCTATAAAGTGGAAGTATGCGCTCACCGCAAGGTATTTTGAATCCATGCTGTCTTAATACTCGAAATAGAAGTGACAGAGTGTAGAGATCAAATTAATGTTTCTCAAGAAGATTAGGAAGGTCATCAAAAATTTCTTTGAGGCTGTTTTCAATCTCGTCGTCAAAATGATATGACACAGCAAGCCGACATAACAGATTAATGAATTCGATATGTTCCACTGTATCCTTTTTGGATGCCATCAGCATGTCCTTCACATTTTCCTTCAACACTTCTACTTTTCGGCTGTATGACTCGAATTCCTGCAGGGAAATATTGAGTAAGAATCAACTGTCGTATTAATTAGATTTTAAAATGATTACTTCATACAAAAAAAAGAGTTAGTTATAACTTAATCTCTAGTTTATCTGAACTAAATAAATAATTATTAAAGTTTTGGAAACTATATGCTTAATCCTTAAAAAAAAAAAGAACTTTACTCTATCAAAAGATGAATTCTTTGTTTAAAATAAAAGCAATCAACGCTTAGACAAAAGTGTAACTACTTTAACATCAACTTTGACCTGAGAGGAGTGGAGACATAAGATATATATGATTTTATCATTAAAAAAAACGCAGACAAGTAATATATAATTAAAAAATTAGAAACAAATTGTGAAACATCAGATTACAATCTTAGGGCAGAATTGGATGATAGATCCCACAAATCTAATAGCTTGTATATAGTTTTGAAACTTAAATGTTCTTAATACTGCTATACATATATAGAAGAGAAGTAATTTACCGTTTGTGGGAAGGAAAATGAAGCGAAGCTACAACCCCATAAGCTTGGTGGGAAATTTGCCTCTGGACGAGAATTGTTTTGGCGATTACTGCTTGCTGTTAAATGTGCTTGGGTTTCCAATTTGTTTTTTTTTTTAGATGAACTAGAGACCAGTTCTTTAATTGCTGGATGAGCATCTAAATCATCAAAGGAAGGCTATTTATAATATAATATCTAGACGTTACATAAGAGAAATGATTTTGGTATTGAAGCATAAGAAAAACGGTACATTAATGTCTTCACATGTTAAGTTATGGTTAAATTTTGTTTTCAATCATGAAATGGCTTCAAATGATTGGAGACAGTTTAGCCTCAAAATAGACTTGATTGCATAGGAGCAAGATAATTTGGATTGCATTTACACAAATTATAACTCAAAATCATTTTTATCAACTAAACAATTCATTACCCACAAGAATTAATCTCATAACATTTAAATTAATTCATCAATAAATCCAAAACACAATATTCAAACCAAAACAGAAATTTAAAATTTAACTAACACATATTTATACATAATCTTATCTTTAAACTTATTTTCTCCAATTATCTTCTATTTCCTTTATCTTTCCCTCTTTTCTCTTCTTCTTCTTCCCCTTTTCTTCTCTTCTCCCCTCAGTTTTTCACTCTTGATTTCATCTCTCTCGCTTTTTTTTTTTTTCTATTTATACTTATTATGTTTATTCAATTACCACACTACCCCTCAATCATTTATATCCTACTTTTTATGCCTCCAATGGCTTTATTGCCTTTTACTATCTCTTTTAATTCAAAACATCACATAAGGTTATTAAACTGAAAGATCATGGAGGACTGGGGCTCGGTTCTCTACAAGGGAAAAACTTGGCTTTGATGTTCCAGTGGATTTGGAACCTTGATGGTGGAAATGTTGGCGGGCGGCAGGAGATTATTTTGAATAAATATAGACCACTATTTAGCAATGGCCTTCCATCCTTTAACTGCCATCTTATCCCCTACGTGGCGTGCTATTCAGAGTTCATTTTCCTCGGCAAGATTAAGTGCAAATCTCAATTCCATCGTTTGTTTCAAACCTGGTAATGGGCGGACAACCAGGTTTTGGGAGGATTGTTGGTGTGGCATTGCTCCATTGAAGTCTATTTTGGATTCGGGCTTTCAAACCCACCTTCAGCTACATAGAAAATAATCTAGCTCAAACTGCAGATGATTTTTGTTTTTGGTCTAACAGCAGCATGTTAACAATTGTGTGATTTTAGGCTGTCATTTCTTGTGGGTTTTGGCTTTTGGATGGATGGCTTATGCTTTTGAATGTTTTCTCTAGCTGGATCTTTTCTTAGGCTTGTCTCTTTTTGGGCGCGTGTGTTGTGTGTTTTTGGGGTTTTGGGTATTTCGTGGGCTAGGTTTTTTTTTCTTTTCTTTATTGTTTGGTTTCTGTGGAGAGTTTGTTAGAATTCAGTTGCGAGAGTGAATTTGCATAGTTCACCCTAAAGATGGTGAGTTATGCCTGGTAAACCTAGAGGAAACTCTGGTGGAGGCCCGTAACAATATTGACATTCAAATTGTTCATCTAACTTGGGTATAGGGGTGAAAGAATAGCAAGATAAAAGGAAAAAAATAAAAACTTAGAAACCATGATTAGGATAGGGTCACGATAAAGCGAAGGTAAACATGGGAACAGGGAAAATCTCTAACTTAAAGATAATAAGATATCAAAGAAGAAACATTAAGAAATAAATGCCTGGGCAAAGATTAAGTGGGCTTGTAACAAAAGGGAAATGACATGCGGAAAAAACCCGTAACGTGTTATGCAATCTGACGAAGGCCATCCCAAGGTCAAAATAAATTAATTTATGGTATGATCAAGCAAGGCAAAAAAAATAATTTCTCAACTTATAATCTGAGAGAAGGGTGTATGATCGCAGGCATAAAGTAGCTGAAATTTACATAAAACAAAGAACTAAATTAACTAATTGGGTTAATGGCAAGGATGATGATGAATATTGAGACTAAAGAAAAGAAAAAAGGTAAAAACAAATGCAAAGTGTAGTGGTTTGGATCCATGAATGTAAAGGAGACCAAAGACTTGCATGAAATAATAAATCTGGCAAGGAATGTAAGAATGACAAAACAATGTTTCTAGGAAAAAAAACCAAGACAACGTGAAACATGAAAAATTGCAGCTCAAAAGAATCATAAAAAAATAATTGGAATAAAGGCAAATACACAACAAACAAAGATCAAGGCATCAAAAAGAACATTAGATGCAACTAAACACTGAAATATTATAATTAAGATTATACGCGCAAGAAAACCTCAAGAGGTGTCGACAAAGCATAAGCAAGCATGAATAAATTATCCACAATGAAAAAAAAACATTCAAAAAAATTGCTTTAATGATGTTTTTTTTTTTTTTGGAAGTGGCAAATTTATACTTATAAAAAGTAAAAGTGTGATGTTTGTAAAAAGGAGATTTTTTTTATGACATTTTCAAAAAGAATATAGTGACTATTGCAACTAAGGAGGAGATGAATAATAATAATAATAATAATAATAATGTATTTTTTTAAATCAAATCAAAACTTAGTTATCAAATTTAATAAAATAAGGGACCTGTAAACGATTTGGAATCTAGTGAAGATCTTAAAGCTTGATCTATTAGATAAACCTTAAAAGATAGGTTACAAGTGAGAAAGAGTGTTAGAATCACCGATCCTATATAAAATATATATAAAAAATATAAGAATAATATATAAATTAAGAATAGATCATGCACCACTGCATGCAAAGTTTAAATCTTTTCAATAAAATTCAAACTCAACTATCAAATTCAATACATACCAAAATACACACTAGATCCAATAGCACATATAATATCCACGAGTCACTGCTCGTTTTATTACAATACATTCGACAACATTCATAGAGAGTTCCACCATGAGCTCAAAGTACGAATTCTACACCATTATCCATACATAGGCACTTGCTCAATATATAATAAAGTGACATAATCTTTTAAACTTGATGGAATTGTGTAGGCATCGTCATCGTTCCCATAAATAACATCTGTAACTCGAATAAGATTAACAAAATGTTGAAGGAGAAGCATTGGAGAATTAGTTGGCCTCATGCAATCTTCATTGATATCCTTCCACGCATTAACGTCCATCTTTTGTATCTCTTCAATTGCTTTCTTCTCCGATGCATCATATTGTTTCATGTAGCATTCAACACCAGAGGCGCAGTCTCCTCTCTTTTGTTCATCCTTCAAATATATAAACGATGTTATAGTTTTTAGAAAATAAACTTAACATGAAAATTTCTACACACAAAAATATTGAGAAGAAAGAAAGTCATGAGTTGAACCTTGCTTCAATTTTTTTGATGAACGAAATAATTGAAAAATCTAGTAAGTTATTAAGTATATCATAAGTTGAACTAATACCTTTTCACTTAAAAGATAAAATTTGTAAATAATTTTCAAAATTGGTTCCTTGCTTATATAAGATATGAGAATACAATTCTCGATGTATCTAGTAATTTTTATTTTTAAGAATTCAGACATCGTACCTCGTGGCCCACAATGTCATTCATCAGACGACCGATCATCTTTCCAGCTTTAATAATTTTTGGATTACTTTTTAGCCATTCATACTCCTCCCCTCCTGCAACTTCTTCCATTCCAAGGAAGGATGCTGCCATAATTACCCCATAAGCACTTGTGGCTAATCCATTGCGCACATACTCATCGAATGTTGGGACATGGCATTTATCTGCCCACTCCGCCTCCGCATGGTAGCCTCTCACCAATTCTTTGAACTAATAGCATACAAATAAAACAAAGATTGTGTGGTAAAACCTATGCAATATTTAAATTAATAAATATACAATAACAATATATTATGCTAGAAATAGTAAAAGAAAGCATGAGACTGGAAAAATATTCATACTGCCTCCTTCACATAATATGAGGCATAGGATCTTCCTTGCTTTCCCATATCATTCTCAGTTTCGTTGAAAAGATTCAGAAGAGCTCTATAAAGAACTTTCATGTAATCGGCAGATAGTTGATCAATAGCATTCATGCTGCATCTGAAATGGAGACAGAAAATTACATTTCCTTTCCTGAACACCTTTGTATCGACTTCTTTGTTTATGAAAGATTTAGAAGAGAAAGACAGTCTATGAGGTAACAAGAAACAAACCTTTCAATTGCATTAGTAAAGTGTTGTATTTCTTCAAAAGATGCATATGCATCATATGTATCATCTACCAGTGATACAAGTTTTGTATATTTCGTGACCATCATCCGAGAGAAAGCATATTGAGGCTCGAAATGGATTCCATTTGCCCAGAAATAGATCTCTACAATTCTATCTCTTGCATAAGGAAACTCCTCAGCAAAATTTAAATCATTCCACCACCTAAAATGTAAATAGCAACGGAGTAAAGAAATTCCAATAGAAACTTAATTTGATATTTCTCTCTAACTTAAACAAATATTTACCTCGAGAGAATGGATAGCTCTTGTTGATGTATTAACTGAACTCGATTGAAATCTATCTTGGCAAACTTGAGTAGAGTGTCATTCCGAGACTCGTCTTCTTCGTAGAAAGATATGTATTTTCTAGCCTCTATTCTTGGTACGCCTTTGTGAAAGGGCCGGATCAAAGCATTCCTAATATGGTCTGCTAGACGTGGGTTTGATTGCATAGCCAAAGACTCCAGGTTTGCCTTTGTGAAAACAAGAGCTTCATCCAGTACCTGTTCTCCATGCACACTTAAAAATGAAGCTTCATACAAGCTCAGGATGCCTTTAACATCGTTGATGATTGTCTTCTTAAACTCTCCATTGGTGTCCTTGAACTTGTCGAACACAACTGATGATTCATAAGAAAAAAACACAAAACACAAATTTTAGCCAATTTTCAAAAGATGTTTGTGGATTATGAAAGAATATTTATTTAGTTTCACGAAAGTTTTGCTAGTTACAATAACTTTACTGTTCTAGTCTTTTTTTTAATAATCTTAATTTGACCATATATTACTTCTTGTGAAAGAAAGATTTAGCAGAGTTTAAAGTACTGTTCAAGAAATAATTTTTGAGATGTTAATTAAAGTTTGGAAGGCTATAAAGTGGAAGTATGCGCTCACCGCAAGGTATTTTGAATCCATGCTGTCTTAATACTCGAAATAGTAGTGACACAGTGTAGAGATCAAAGTCATGCTTCTCAAGAAGATTAGGAAGGTCATCAAAAATTTCTTTAAGGCTGTTTTCAATCTCGTCGTCAAAATGATATGACACACCAAGCCGACATAACTGATTAATGAATTCAATATGCTCCACTGGATCCTTTTTGGATGCCATCAGCATGTCCTTCACATTTTCCTTCAACACTTCTACTTTTCGGCTGTATGACTCGAATTCCTGCAGGGAAATATTCAGTAAGAATCAACTGTCGTATTAATTAGATTTTAAAATGATTACTTCATACAAAAAAAAGAGTTAGTTATAACTTAATCTCTAGTTTATCTGAACTAATTAAATAATTATTAAAGTTTTGGAAACTATATGCTTAATCCTTAAAAAAAAAAAAAAAGAATTTTACTCTATCAAAAGATGAATTCTTTGTTTAAAATAAAAGCAATCAACGGCTAGACAAAAGTGTAACTACTTTAACATCAACTTTGACCTGAGAGGAGTTGAGACATAGGATATATATATGATTTTATCATTAAAAAAAAACACAGACAGGTAATATATAATTAAAATATTTAGAAACAAATTGTGAAACATCAGATTACAATCTTAGGGCAGAATTGGATGATAGATCCCACAAATCTAATAGCTCTAATAACTTGTATATAGTTTTGAAACTTAAATTTTCTTAATACTGCTATACATATATAGAAGAGAAGTAATTTACCGTTTGTGGGAAGGAAAATGAAGCGAAGCTACAACCCCACAAGCTTGGTGGGAAATTTGCCTCTGGACGAGAATTGTTTTGGCGATTACTGCTTGCTGTTAAATGTGCTTGGGTTTCCATTTTTTTTTAGATGAACTAGAGGCCAGTTCTTTAATTGCTGGTTGAGTATCTAAATCATCAAAGGAAGGCTATTTATAATAGAATATCAAGACGTTACATAAGAAAAATGATTTTGGTATTGAAGCATAAGAAAAAAGGTTCAATTTTGTCTTCAATCATGAAATGGCTTCAAATGATTTGAGACAGTTTAGCCTCAAAATAGACTTGATTGCATAGTAGCAAGATAATCTGGGCTGCGTGGAAACATATCATTTCTATACAAAAATTATAAAAATACAGAAATTCATTTTAAAATGGTATCCGAAACACATTCATTACTAACTCTTTATTTTCATCTCTATAACCAAATATATTTATATATTTATTATTTTCATCTCTTTTATTTTATAACAATAACCAAATACTTTTTTTTTTCATACAGTAGATCCATATAAAAGTGGCCGGTCTTGAAATATAACATAATAGGGACTGCAAATAAATAAAAGTGAGTATAAAAATTATTGTTTATATTAAATGATTTCTGAACTTTTTTCTAGTAAATTGAGTTTTTGGATTTATATTTCTTTTCCAAAATATTAGTATTGAGAAAGGATATGTATAAAAAAATGAAATTGTTGGGAGAATTTGTTTTGATTGTGTGAGTTTGTAATATGAAGATTCAATATCATGAAAATATTATTTGTCCTCAAACTAGTTAATATTTGAATTTAAAGCAAATATATATTTACAACTAATATATATATATAGAGACACCAAAAGTCTTTTGTTTTATTAGATGGTAAAACAAAATACTGTTCTAAAAATAATCTAAGAATTTGTTTAGTTTTTTTTGTAAAATAGAAAAAATTAAAACTTTTCAAATAGTTAAAGACCTGTATTTATAGTATTGAGTGAACAATGACTTATATATATTTTACTGTAATTTATCTAAAATGAAGCGAAGCTAACCCCACAAGCTTGGTGGGAAATTTGCCCATCGACTAGAATTGTTTTGTTGATTGGTGTTAGCTGTTAAATGTGCTTGGGTTTCCATTTTCTTGAATGAAATAGAGACAAATGCTCGAGATTAGTACTTTGATGCTCGAGGACCTAAATCTTCATCAAAGGAAGGCTATTTATAGGGAAATAGCATGACGTTTTGTACTATACCTTTTCTTATTGAACTCCTTAATTAAAAAAGATGGACGTGATTTTGATGCTAAAATGGTGTTTTTAAATATATTAGTGTTTTTTTTTAAATATTTTTTAAAAATATATATATTAAAATAATATTTTTTTTATTTTATAAAATTTATTTTTTATATTAACATATTAAAACAATTCATAAATATAAAAAATTAATATAAAAAAATTCAACCTCAATTTCAAATACCTATCACAAGTAAAACATTTGTGTCACGACTTGAACTTTTCAAGTGTGTTTTAAAAGAAAAATAATAAATCATTAGATGTAAATATTAAAAAAAAGTGCAAAAGAGAGGGGGGGAGAGAAGAGGGAATAAGTATGGAAACATAAATATGTAAGTAAAATCACTTTCCCATTTCCACTCTTCAAAACAAAAATATGTTATAAATATTGTTTAAATGTGATTAAAAGAATAATAAATCATTACAAGTACGAAAATATTAAAAATAAAACACCAAAAAGAGTGGGGGAGAGAAAAGAGAACACATATGAAAGAGAGTAGAACTACAGTCAATTTCCCGTATTACCCAACCAACTCTGTTTCAATATTACAAAAGATAAAAGACACTTGTATTCGTTTCAAAACTTCAAAGCTCTTTGTACAGTATTTGATATAAATTCATGTTATTTTTGTGGTGTTTTGAAAATAAAAGAGAATAGGAAAAGGTAATAAAATCTTGAAGGCTTAAAAGTAGGTATAAATGAATAAAGAATATTATTATATATATATATAAAAAAAAGCTTAGAAAGAAAGAGGGATCTGAAAATTCAGAGTGAGGGCCGGCAGGAGATAAGAAAAGGGAAAGAAGATGAGAAAAGAGGGAAAAATAAAGGAAGGAGAAGAGAGTTAGAGAAAATAAATTTAAAAGGTAAGATTTATGCTTTGATATGTATAAATGTGTTTTCTTTAGCTTTAATTTTATGTTTTGTTGAAGATTAGAGTTTTAGAGATTTTGTTTTGGGTTTGATTGATGAATTGATTTGAATATTATGGGTTGATTGTTATGGGTATTGAGTTAATTAGTTGATTTTGGAAGATTTTAGGTAAAAATGATGATTTTGAGTTATGATTTATTTAAATGATAAATTTGAGTTAGAAATTTTGAGATATCAGTAGGTGTTTTGTGAAAAAATTTGGGTTTGAGATTGAAGATTATAAAATTTTAATTTGGTTCCTCAAATTGTGAAAATTACAGTTCAGTCCCCGAACTTTGAAAACAAATTACAGATTGGTCCTTGGAGAATAATTTGAGATTCTGGACAGGATTGTGTATTATTTATGGACAAAATTCCAGTATAGCTATGAATTTATGATATTTTTAGTTTGGTCCTCTAATTTAACAAAATTACAATTTGACCCTAAAAATTCTAGAATGGTCCCTGGAGCATAATTTGAGATTCTGGACAGAACTAAGGATGAATTATGGGCAAAATTCTAGTATGGTTATGAATTTATGACATTTTTAGTTTGGTCCTCCAATTTGCCCCTAAAAATATGATAAAATTTGAAATTGGTCCCTAAAAGTAATGTTAGCTTTTTCAGATTGATTTAATGAATAATTAAGAGTTATTTGGTGAATTATTATCAAGTGTTATTATTTGTTTTTTTATGAATTAAATTTCAAAAAATCATTTAATTTTTTGGTTTTTTGAGAAAAATGACTAATTAGCTCAAAAATATATAGGATTATGGAATAAACCCTTAGTTAATTGTATTAAATAGGTTGTAAGTTCTTTTTGAGTCATTTTTTAGAATGTCTCCTTTTGTATTTAGATAATCCTGATATTCTACCTGTGGGACATCAGTAGAATTTTTTTCAGTATCTGCTTTTGAGTTCGGTTTGTTTTTGAGTTAGATAAGTGAATAATTTTTCATATGCATGAGAAATATTATAAATATTTGAATTGTTAGATCATGCTTCTTGATCATATATATATATATATATATATATATATATATATATATATGTTGATTATTATCCTTGCTACGATAAAGCATGATCAATTGTTGAATCTGAATTTTTAAGATAAACCAATATATATTTTGAATTGATTTTTGAATCGATTAATGTCATGAGTTGAGCTTTAAGAAATAAATCTGTTTATTTGAATATGATATGAACCTATAGTATGCTAGTTAGAATATCCATACTAACAGAATAGTGATAGTCTTTGTGTATATTATATCTGAAACCTTAATTGGTCAGGGAAGTCACCAACATATGTGGACTAATTATCCCACAGTACGGAGCCTCATACTTATTGCATTTTGATTTTCTGATAAGCTTTACCTTATGATATTTTAATTATGGTCTATTTGAGAAACCTTCCTATAAGAACCTAGAGCCATGATTGTGTGTGTGTGTGTGTGTATTCCTCATTGTTGTATTACCTCATGTATGTATATTGAACGTTATCTACTCAATGAGTTGTTGAAGCCATATTTTCATTATTTATCTTTTCAAGCTTATAGCTTGTTCGTAGATAACTTTTGTTGGACCTTCAGAACCTGCTCTTTTAGTTGTAATTTGTACTTTTTTATGTCTAGTTAATACTCCACAACTATGAATTTGTATTAAGATATGTCAAATTATATTATGAAGTTAATTTACTGTTATGTTGAACTCTGATTGAATTATTTAAAGAATAAGTTCATATGTGAGTTTGGGTTTACATAAATATAGAACCTTGAAGGGAAACCTTGCCTATGTATCAGTCATGGATTCGAAAATCCAGTCATCATAATTTTCTTCTTTATATTTTTCTCAATCCCTTTCACGTTACATTTTATATGAGAATTGACATAATGTTAAGTGAAAAGATAGAATTAGAAATCTTAACCCTAAAATTACAGCCTCAAACTATATAGAAGTAAAGAAATTTTTGATATATCTCAATGGTTTTTTAATTCATAATTTTAATGAAAAAAATAAAACATCAACTATTGATATATAGGTAAATTCCTACTTAAAAAACAATAAAAAAACTAACTAAGAAAAATAATTAAAATCTAAAATTAACTATAAAAATAATTAAAATCACATGTTTTTAAAAAGTCATTAAAACATTTTCAAAAAATCATAAAAAGAATAAAAGATTGATTTAATTTTTTTTATAATTTAGCCTTATTGTAAATGATATAAGATATAATGGAATGTAATGTGATGGTCCATTATATTTCTAATTTTTGCTATGTAATTTTTAAAATTATAATATAATGAAATATTTTAATTTAATGACGCATTAAATTACAAGCATTATATATATAAAAAAAGATTAAGTACTAATCCATTACATGATTAAGAATAATTACGCAGATATCTAATTACAAAAAGTGTGATAAGACTAAAGCATTACCAAGTCAATATGAACCCTTCAGGTCACTTTCTTGATTTTAATGTAGAAATGATTATCAATAAGATGGAACATCCTTACTACATTACTTTTGGTTCCTACTTAAACATACATGAATTGAACCAAATTACTTTTGGTTCCTACTTAAACATTACTTTTTCCAAACAACCTTACTACAAAATAAATAAATAAATAAAGTTGAGCAAACCCACTAAGCAATTACATATAATAAAATTTCATAAAATAAAATTTCTAACGATATGTTTTATAATATGTAATGCAATGTAATGTAATGTAAATATAATCCATTATATTTTTATGTTTTGTTGAGTTATTTTGAAAATTATAATAAATGAAATATTGTAATTTAATAGCTTATTATATTACTAGCATATATATATTAAAAAAAGTAATAATCCATTACACGATTAAGAGTAATTATGAAGTGAATTACAAAAGGTATCATAAATACTAGATTTTAATTTTTACTATACGAGGACCTAAAGATTTTAATTTTTTTTTTTTTTACTATAATTCGTTTATAATTCTGCCTTATCTGCTATTTCATGCATGTCGTTACATTCAAATACATATATATACATACACAAGTATACATTACACTAATGAAGCCTCTAATTCAAATCAATCAATCCCAATGACAAAAACAGAAATTGATTGATTTCTAAGTCTATGATTCAAATCAATCCGTCCCAATACATTAAACATGTGGTATGTGGTTTACATTCTATCTTTTCGAAAATCAGATTCAAGATTATTGCCAAACACTGTATAAGGTTCAATCTTATTTATAATTCTACTCAATCAAAAGTTTTGATCATGGCCATCTATACGCTAACTTTTCTTAACAGGGAAGCCGCCTACGTTTTACATGCATTTGGACTGTGACTACTCTTTTTCCCTTATAGATTACATTTCAAACAGGGAAGTCGCCTAAGTTTAAATTTTCATGTACCACTCCATATTGATAGTCTGCTTCTCTCTCTCTCTCTCTCTCTCTCTCTCTCTCTCTCTCTCTCTAACTATCTCAAATGCTCACTGTGTTTGAATCAATTCTACAAGTGGCCGATATGAAAGAGATTTCCTCACTTTTATATAGTACATCAGAAAATTAAAAATATAGAAATAATTCAAAACATTAAAAAAAAAATCAATCATTGAAATTTTGAAAGTTTTTAAGATATGAAGAAATTAAAAAAAACTTAAACAGGGAAATTTCGAAATTGCTCTTTGTTTTATGGCTCAAGCCAAGGCAATTAAGGAAGCCTAAACAAAAAATTCGAAATTTCTCTCCAAGCTTCAATTTTTTGGAAAATATGATCGTGGGGATGGAAATTTCATTATTTTAGACTAAATTATTTTTATTTAATTGTTAAGATTTTCTCAAAAAAATTAATTTTATTTAAATAGAAAAGATATTTATTAGGATATTCGGTATATTAGGATTTTATCTTTAGTGGATTATGTTTTTCTATTTAAGGATATAAAATATTTTCAATTTGAGATATACACTTCTATATTCGGAAATCTAGTGAAAATACTTACATTAAATTGTTAAAGCATTGATGAAATTATATAGACAGCATATATATATATATATATATATATATATATAAAGAGAAAATGATTTTGTTCTTGAAAAGAGGGAAAAATTATATTAAATTATCAATAGTTTGATAATCTTGCCTCCAATAGTTTGACAATAAGGATTAGTTTTGTAGTCTTGGAGCTAGAAGGACTTTTTCAGCGGTGTCTCCTCTTCAAAAGTCTTCTTGGGTTCTTGAATATGGCTTAATTAGAAATAGAATTTTGCAATGATGGTCGTCTTCTTCTTCTTCTTGTTGTTTTTTTTTTTTGACAGTGGAGAGATGAGGCTTGTATTGCTCTGAGCCAAATGGAAGGAGTGGGGTTTAGGTTGCTGGGTCAGTCCCGCTGCTAAGAGGAAAGGTGGAAATGATAATGAGTCCGCAAGGGAATAGGTATCAAACAACCTATCTCAATCTAAAAGTTTAAATTTTTAGGTGAGATTTTAATATGTGATTTATATTATTTTATAACATGTTTCTTAAAAAAAAAACCCTTTACACTTGAAATTTGCACAGACTTATATTACCTTATATCTAATTTTTATCAAATAAATAAGGATAGTGAAATTCGAACGCGTGACTGCTTGGTCATCAAGACTCTGATACCGTGTCAAAAAATATCTCAATTTAGTAGTTTAAGCTATAATTAAATAAAATCTCAAGATATAATTTATATTATTCTCTAACAATAGGAAGGCATTTAAGAAATCCTAACCAAACGTGAAATTGCTCTCCATGCATTATATTTTTTTCAATACATATGAAATATTAAAAAATTGCTAATTTTTTAATTTTTCATTTTAAAAAAATAGAAAAAAAATGTTTTGAAATTTCTCTACTGTTCAAAAAATTTAGAAATGAAAATTAAAAAATTACGAAATCCATAGTTGTTGTTATTTTAATCTTAAGCAATTTCTTTAAAAAATAAGCTTTTTATTTCTTCGACTGGTTGGATAATTGGTGGACAACTTTTAATTTAAAACAACTTAGTTTGATTGGTTCAAGATGAGATATTTTTGCAAATAAATGGTTAAATCTGATCAAACTTTTTCATGGAGGCTATCATCTGTCGAATTATTTCAAATATAAGTCTGTCTTATCTGCTATTTCATGCAAATTACGTTCTGGGTTTTCGAATTCAAATCAATGAAGCCTCTAATTCATCAAATCAATCGATTCCAAAGAAAAAAACGAGTTACAAATTACTAGTGGTCTATATAAAAGAAATTTCCTCACCTTTTTACTGTACATTAGAAAAGAGACGAAAGAGAGAGGGACTGCGAGAGTTAAGAAAAGAGAGAGACTCAAACCGAGAGATCAAGGGAAGAAAACGAACAAAACAGACCAAGAAAAAAGAGAGAAACAGAGACAGAGAGGAGAAACATAGGACGAGAGAACGCAGAAACAGAGGAAAACAGAGAAAGAAAGAAAGTTAAAGGGAGGAGGATTGTACTGCACTGACCAAATAGAAGGAATGGACAAATTGCCTTGACGCCGCACACATATAACAAGAAGAATCAATACTCTTCCAACATTGTTTTTAAATTATTTATCGACTCTGTTTATCTTGTAGTCTAATTGTTTTAGCTATCTTTGTCATGGTAAAATTCGAAGTGAATATAATTATTTTAAAGATTATGCTTGCTACCTTGCGTGCTAATCTCCAAGAATTATGTTCTTCACTTGTTATACGGATCAATATCACTTGCAAAATTATGTTCATCAATTATTATATTCATGAATATCACTTTGCAAGACAATCTAATCAAAACATTTATCAATAAAAAAATATGGCAGATATTTAAACATGCCAAATGTTCGCATAGGAAAAAGTTAATATTTATTGTTATTACGAAACTCACGAAATCCTTAGTTGTTGTTATTTTAGTCGTAAGCAGTCACAAGTAATGGTTTCTTTAAAAATTAAACCGTTTATTTCTTCAACTGCTTGGATAATTTGTGGACAGCTTTTAATTTAACACATCTTAGTTAGACTGGTTCAAATTGAGAAATCTTTGTAAGTAAATGGTTAAATATGATCAAATTGTTTCATGAAGGCTATCATCTGTGAATTAATTCAAATATAATTCTGCCTTATCTGCTATTTCATGCATGTCACTTACATTCAAATACACAAGTATACATTACACTAATGAAGCCTCTAAATCAAATCAATCAATCCCAATGACGAAAACAAAAATTGATTGATTTCTAAGTCTATGATTCATACCCCCCACCTATATATAAACATGTGGTTTACATTCTATCTTTTCGAAATTCATATTCAAGATTATTGCCAAACACTGTATAAGGTTCAATCTTATTTATAATTCCACTCAATCAAAAGTTCTGATCATGGCCATCTATAAGCTAACTTTTCTTAACAGGGAAGCCGCCTACGTTTTACATGCATTTGGACTGTGACTTCTCTTTTTCCCTTATAGATTACATTTCAAACAGGGAAGTCGCCTAAGTTTAAATTTTCACGTACTACTCCATATTGATAGTCTGCTTCTCTCTCTCTCTCTCTCTCTATCTATCTATCTAACTATCTCAAATGCTCACTGTGTTTGAATCAATTCTACAAGTGGCCGATATGAAAGGGATTTCCTCACTTTTATACAATACATTAGAGAATTAAAAATATAGAAATAATTCAAAACATTAAAAAAAATCAATCATTGAAATTTTGAAAGTTTTTAAGATATTAAGAAATTAAAAAAAACTTAAACAGGGACAGGCTGGTGGAGAATTTCTTATGGACTGTGGGGGTCATATTTGAACCTCAGTTTGGTAATTGCAGGAGAATGCTAACAAAAGTTAATTCACTTATAACAACAATTGATGATGTTTATGATGTCTATGGTACCTTAGATGAGCTTGAGCTATTCACAGATGCCGTCGTAAGGTCTGTGCAGCACCTGTTTCTTGGCCTCTGGGGCACATTTATAATGCTATATATTAGAATTTTCTCACTTGTTTTTTTATTCTTTTATAAAAAAAAACATTAATTAAAATATTTTTATGTTCTCATTTCAGATGGGATCTTAGTTTCATGGATCGGCTTCCGGACTATATGAAATTATGTTTTCTCGCGTTGTACAATTCAGTTAACCAAATGGCTAATGATATTCTTAAATATCAAGAAGTAGACATCCTACCTTACTTGAAGAAAACGGTATTTACTTATTTTTTAATTTTAGTGTTATTTTCATAGTTGTCAAATCTGGTTTAAGGTTTGAATTATTTGATCATTCGATGAATCTTGGTTTATCTTTGTTTTTCTAATTTTTTTGAAAATAATTCATTGGTTTTGGCCAAATTATATTTGAATTTGATGTAATCAAATCAATTAGGTTATAAATCAACCTTCGAGTTACCTGAAGTTGTTAGGTAAATGTTAAAAACATTTTAAAATAAAATCCAACTCTAGTTAGATTCTAGGTCCCTAGATTGATGAGGAGGCTAGGCTAGATTTGATAAAACATTAATAAAAAACCCAACTAAAGTTAGATTCTGAATTAGATAGTTATTTTTCAAATATGCTCTCTTCATTTTTGCACCTTTTTCTTTTTGGGAATATAAGACCATGGTTAATTTTCAGTGGGCGGACTTATGTAAATCATATTTATTGGAGGCTAAGTGGTACTACAGTGGATATACACCAACTCTTCAAGAATACTTAGATAATGCATGGATTTCAATTGCAGCACCATTGGCTATTGTTCATGCATATTTTTATGGTTCGAATCCAACAACAGAGGAGGCCTCGCATTTCATGGAGGAATACCCAGATATAATTCGATGGTCATCCATGATTTTACGCCTTGCTGATGATCTTGGAACCTCCTCGGTATGCTAGACTTCTGCCTCTCCTTTACATAGTTTCCTCTCCTAGATATATGGTTCCAGTTCAGTTCCTAAATATCATGTTATTCAATCATTTGTTGGTAAATAGAGCAGTTAATGCTCACTTTCTCGTAACTTAAAGAAAAAGGTCGAGCAAAATTATTTTTTAACATTCTCTTCAGTAATTAGATAATGCGAGAATTAATCTCTCTTTCCATCAGTAGATTCTGTAAATTCTATTTCAACTAACAGTCAAATCAAACAAGTTAAATAAGTAGAGTTTATCTATTTGAGTTTTAAATAATTGAAGATATTTGTTTTGCAACTTTCCCCTTGCTTTGCTCAATTTTCAGCCATGGATCCTCTGTCTCTAGGCCTGGGCCTCTGACTTGCCCAAGTAATACAATGAATTTTAAGGCATATTATGCATACTTTAATTATAAATGGGTCTCTTATTAGTCATTAGGTTTTCATTTGGCCCAATAAATTACTTTTGAAATGTTGGTAAAAGGCTCGATCTCCACCTTAGCACCTACTCTTTCATCTTAAAAATCCATGGCTGGTAAATTTTTTTAGTAAATCTCTAGATCAATTAATTATTTCAGTGTGTAATTATTTACATCTTTCTTTTTCATACCGGTAAAAATGACTATTTGTGATGGTTTTTGTCTTAGTATTTATACTAATTGTTTTATTTTTTATTTACAGGATGAATTAAGAAGAGGAGATGTTTCCAAATCAATTCAGTGTTATATGTATGAAACCAAATCTTCAGAAGAAAAAGCTCGTGAATATATAAGAAATTTAATTAGCAATGCATAGAAAAAAATAAATGAATATCAATTTGCTAATTCCCATGTCTGTCAAGCTTTTATAGGAGTTGCAATGAATCTTGCTCGAATGGCAGAATGCATGTATCAATATAAAGATGGGCATGGTGTTGCACATCTTGAGATCAAAGATCGGGTCAAATCCTTACTTATTAAGCCTTTATAATTTCATAATAAAAAGGAAGGATTTGTCTGATACAATTGCTCATTCTACATCTCTTCTGAACATTGAAAGTGTTGCTTAATGTGTAAAATGATTTGATTCCAACATTGCTGTTTTCCTCCCTTAATAAAAAAAAACTCAATTATCAAATAATCAGATGGTATCAAATAACTTCATGATAAAAAGGAAGGATTTGCTCATAGATGGTGTTTTTCTACCTTTTAGAACACAACAGTGAAGTAATTTTATTTTTTTATATATAACTTGGAAGTAATTATTATTTATGATGGGAAAATGATATAATATATTGGCTAGATAGTGTCATAGCTAGGATGACCCAAGATTATATATGTAAATTTTATTTATTCAACTTTCTAAAGATTTGTCACATGGGGGCCATTAGATAAACTAAACTAATATGATAGTTGGAGGTTTGATATAAAAAAAAAAAAGAGCAAGCATAAATGGGTGGGCCATTTGATATTCTATACATGACAGCCTCTTTATTATTGCGGGATGGTTATGTTTTTTTTTTTTTTAATAATTTTTATTTTATTTTTGAATCATTTTAATATACAATATCAAAAATAAATTTTTAAAAAAATTATTTTAATATATTTTTAAATAAAAATTATTTTAAAAACCAGTCACTCCATGAAACTATAAAATACTATTTTTGGTGAAACTATGTAACATTACTTCGGATTAAGACTAAAAAGGCTACCCGATAATTTTTAGGAGAATATATATATATAAAATCTCACAAAAAAGTTTTGTATCATGTATATAATCTCATATATGATAACACAAAGGGCAGTAGCAATTAATATGATATTTAGCATTATTGGTACGTGCAGGGGTAAAACTAGAAAATTTTAATTGGAGGTATCATTATTAATTAATAGTTTGCTCCTTTTTTTTTTCATTTTCGTTTTTTTTTTTTCATTTGAAAAACAGTGTTTTAAACTATGGAGAACCTTTAAAATGTGTTTTTCAAAATCACTATAAATTTGAAAACTAAAAAACTAGTTTTCTAGTTTTTTGAATGAAAAAAATATTGTGTTTTAAGGGAAAGTTCAGTTTTTCTTTTGACTTTTTTTTTTTTTTTGGAGATGCCCTAACACGTGACATTGGTCCCTCGAAGGGCCCATTTAACAAAGGATGAAAGCTATATTTTATTTTTTATTTTTTGACTTTTTTCTTGAAGATGCCCTAACACGTAAGCATGTTCCCTTCCAGTACCCATTTAACCTTCCAATGACAGGAATTGGGACCATCATGAAAGCATTAAAGAATGCCATACACAACGTCAAATCAATATAAAACATCAGTAGGGTTTATTGCCCTTGGACAGGGTCGGTTTTATTTGGTGGGGAGGGAGACATAGACGAAGATTTCAGCCACAACATGGAAAAGGAGACGACTGTATGTAGGAGGCCAAGCCTATTAATAATGATAAAAATCAGGCATTATCTAAGCATACGAACCACAAATCATTTTAGCATTCCCATTTCTAAATTTCTACCCCTGACCTTGCAATAACTAAAGACGTGGCCTAAGGCATTTTTTTTTAGTTTGCTCATTATTATTTAGGATGTCCAAATTACTAAAACAACTAATATAAAATTGTTAGGGTGGATTTTACAAGTTCTTTCGGTTTTTTATTTGCCCTTCGGGTTTTTTATGGTCCAAAAATATTGCCTAACGCTGAAACTGACCTTTTCAGAAGACCTGTTTTTTTTTTTTTTTTTGACATCAGTGCTACACACCTCATTGCTCCTTCTCACCATATGCTGTAAAGAAATAATTCTTAGATGGTCATCATAAGTAGGATGAATTACATCTTAGAACTTCATCACCGAAACAACGTGGCAAAAAGAATCTAACAAAAAGTGGATGAATTGCTTTGCGTGTCAAAATAGATTTATACCATGTTTTTGAATTCAAGTGCTAATTGATCATATTCAGCTTAGATGATATCATGTGAAGCAATTCCTCCACTTTTTGTTATGTAGATCTTTCTCTCTCCAAATCCAATCTTACTATATATATATAGTAATTAGGAGATCAAATCTTATCCTCTCAATACTTATCATTCAACTAATTAATAACTTTATTTAGCATAAATCCATTATAAACTCACGAAAAGAACCTAACATCCTCCTGAATCCCTTAGCCGACACTCTCGTACACTGCTAAATCATTGAAAAAGTCAGTAGAAGATCTGAAGTTAGCATCTATAACAGTGCCTTAAAATTTAGAAAGAGAAAGGTTTATTTCTTTACTATATATTCCATTATATAAAACAACTAAAAAAAGGTGGGTGTTAACCATACATTCCAATGTTCATCCTCTCACAAAAGCTTATTTCACCAATTGTTTATAACCAAATTTTTCCTTTAGTGAGTCCTTGAAATTTTTATTGTTTTATAATTTGGTTGCTGAACGTTTTTTCTTTTTCAATTAGTCCTTTCAAGTTCTATAATTTATGGTTTTATAATTTACTCCTTTTTTATTTGTTTTCTCTACGTTACCTTATATATTAAAATATTTCAACATTAAATTAACAAATAATTTTATGAGATAGAGTTTTAGTTCATTGTTAAAATACAAATTGAGATATGAAAGACCAAAATTGACATAATGGAAGAAATAGAGCCTTCTTCCATTAAAGACACACATAACTATTGTTTGGTTTCTAAAACTTAAATTTTTTAATAACTAGTTCTTGTTATTTTAGTTCGGTTCTAAACTCAATTTTTATTATGTTTTAGTTATTAGAAGTTAAGAGAAAAGCAAGAAAGTTGCTGAAAAAAAAAATTATTGAGTTGTCAGATTCTAGTCATTAACAACTTTAATTTTGGTATTTATGGATTTTTATTTGATAAAGTAGCTTAATGGAGATGATTTCAAAATTTGATGGTGTTGGAAAAAATAGATTGAGGTTTGGAATTTTAAAAAAAAATTGTTGTAAGTTTTAGTTTTTAAGTTGATTAAAAAGTATTTTACGGTAGAAAATAGAGTTTTAGTTGATTTGATTTGGAGAGAGAAAGTTCTACATTTGTTCATTACAACAAAAAGTGGACGAATTGCTTCTCGTGGCAAAATAGATTTACACCATGTTTTTTATGGGGACATCTTGGAATGGGGAAAAACAGTGTGTTGTTAGGTAGCAAATTGATCGAAGACTATGATGGGCACTTGTGTTATTAGGTAGCTAATTGATCCAACTTTAACTTAAGATTAACGTTTCTTAAATTATTTGGCTCACATTTATATCGTCTTTTGTAATTTGACGTACAGAATTACTTTTTAATTAAAAATATATTATAGTATTTTTTAGATTTTTTTAATTTTTCACATTAATATATTAAAATCATAAAAAAAAAACATCTAAAAGTATTAATTTAATTATTTTTTAAGTGAAAAACAATTTAACCTAACAAAGCCACTGACCACAAAACCTATTTTATATATAAAAAGACAATGTTTAGTAATGAGATCGAAAAGAAAATAAGTTTAAAAAACAACATCAATATGTTAGCTTATAAAACCCGTGACCCAAGCTATTTAATCAGAAGCACCAAACCTAAAAAAACCATAAAGCCTAATTTTTAATAAATAAAATGGTAAATAATGAAATTAAATAAAAAATTATATAAAAGGATCAAAAAGAAAACATAACAATTATAAGAACAAGAATAAAAAAATGTTTAAAAAATAGCAAATGAGTGTGGATAATTTTGGATTACAGGGTTAGATTGAAAAGAAAAATAAATTCACAAAATAATTAAAAGAAAAAATCACCAAAAGAATTAGGACTAAATTAAATGAAAATTAAAATTAATTTTTTTATCAAATGATGAAATAAAAAAAAATTTACAAAAGGAGCAAGAAAAAATTAAAAAATTAAAAATAATATAAATCAAAATTAAATAAGTAAAAAATAATAAATCTAGAATGAATGATGAAATTAAAAATTTATAAAAAACCAAAATAAAAAATTATAAATTAAAAAAAATAAGAACTAAAGGTTACGGGGCTACCCTAAAATATTAAATGGTCTATGCGAGTCTTAATGGATGGGAGAGAAAAGATAAAAAGTAAAAATATTGTCTGCAATAAATCGCTTAAAAACAATATACATGTGCTGTCGCGAGGAATCCAATAACACATTGGAATTTGAAGGCTAAGGAGAGGCAATAGCTTTCTCTATTTAAAAACAAAATATTTATCAAATCACCACATTACTTCTAGAACTAAATAATTACTATGAAAAACCTTTATGAAATGATGGAAAAGCCTATGAAGCCATGCCTTAAAAAAAATTTATTACAAGGTAAATTAGATTATTACACTATGCTTAAGAAAATAAAAAAAACTAAAAATGTTCATAGGCAAGTGTTTTTCTTGCGTTTTCAAATAATTTTATTATACAAAAAATAATGCAAAAAGATAGAATCACAAAAAAACCTCATGAAAAATCTATTTTACCTCTCAATACTAATTCTGTTGATTTTTTTTTCAATGAAAGAAACATTAATCCATTATGATTTTAGGCATGTGTACAATGGTTTTCTATTTTTTTAAGGTTCTTGAAATAACAAATATATAGAGTGATAGGTTTGATTCATGATGGCTAGATGTTTAGAGTTCCAACAAATCAAGGACAAGTTTGTTGGAATTCATTGGTTGGTTTTGGACAATAAAAGTGTAACAAGATAAGATTATCATTTTAAACATGTGTAAATGCAATACAATGATAGCATAATATATAAAAAATTATGATCTTATCTTTCATGTTCATCGTAATAACACAAACGTCATCATATACCACCATTTTTAAAACTTGTTAAAACAAAAATCCAAAATAAAAATAGTGTAGAAGTATTATAAATAGTTAGATTATAAAATGTGAAATTCAATTTAGTTATTATGGTTATTTGCAGGTTTTTTAAAGCTTAATAAAATTTGAAGTATAGTTACTATATATATATATATATATAAGAAACTCTCTTCAAATTTGATTAAAATTTTTAAAAAAATTATCTTTTAAAATCATTAACTAAATTAAATGTTATATTAATAAACTAAATAATAAACCTCGTAATAAATATGTTTTTGTTATATTAAGGTGAATATAAATTTGTTATTGGAATTGGTGGAATTTAATTGATATTGAATTATTATAGCACTTCATAATGGCGATATTTAATTAATTAATGTAAGTTCAACGAATTATTGACAACTTTGCTGTAATTCATTGGATGATTTGATTTGATTGAAGTTTATCTTAATATGAGTTCATCTTCAAGTATTGTCTTAAAGGTAGATTTGCAAAAGTCGATGTAGATTTTTCGGCTGACAGTGCTGTAAGAATTTTAACATGGAACCTTTGACGTCGACGTTTGGTAAGGCTATAAATATCGGCAAGTAATCGCCATTTCCATCCTCAACTCAAAAATTCCAAGTAATCCAAAACACTTAGGAATGGCTCTTACCCACTTTGCTTCATCATTTTGTACTCTCCCAACATTAGCATCTCCAAGTCGCGCCTTAGCAGGACCTGTATCAAGCAAGAATTATCGCTCTCTACCTACCAAAGTTCGAAGCATGGTTGCCACCGAAGCTGCTGGTCAAATTGTCCGGCGGTCGGCAAATTATCAAACTTCCATATGGGAGTATGATTTTGTTCAGTCACTGACTAGTAAATATAAGGTATAGTTGCTAGCTATTATAATGTCATGTTATGTTATTGTTCAAACAACTTGAGTTGAGTACTTGAATTCGATGTTGTTTAGGGAGAGCCATATACATCGCGAAGCGAAAAGTTGAAGGCAAACATAAGGATGATGCTGGCGAACGCATCGAAACCCTTGGATCAACTTGAGCTAATCGATGCCTTGCAAAGACTTGGGTTATCTTACCATTTTGTAGATGAAATAAAGAGCACGTTGAAGAGTTTATTCTATGAAAATCATATAGAGAATACAGAGACAGTACATGACTTGTATGCTACTGCTCTCGAATTTCGACTCCTAAGGCAGCATGGATACAAGGTACCTCAAGGTAAGTCCCTTACGCAGTGTAGATATTGATGGTTATATGCTTTCTCATGACTAATTGTGTTAAAAGTTTGTGTTCTCCACTTGTAGAGGTTTTCAATCAATTCAAGGACGAACAAGGAAACTTTAGGACATGGCTTTACGATGATTTGAAGGGAATGCTGTTCCTGTATGAAGCTTCATACTTCTTGGTAGAAGGCGAGAGCATCTTGGAGGATGCAAGAGACTTCACCGCCAAAAATCTTCAAAAATATGTCGAGAAGTGCAACCCTTCCGAATATCTTTCAAAGATGGTGAGCCATGCCTTAGAGCTGCCATTGGCTTGGAGGATGCTAAGATTGGAAGCCAATTGGTTCATCAAAGTGTATGAAACTAAAACTGATATGGAACCTGTGTTGTTAGAACTAGCTAAATTGGATTTCAACATGGTACAAGCAGTACACCAAGAAGATCTGAAACATTCATCTAGGTACGTAGAATTCATAAGATTCTTTATTTATTTATTTTGTACAATTTGGAAGCAAATTAAACAGCATATAAAAATTAATATTATTTCATTAAATTGTATGTGATAATTTAAACTTTTTTAGATTTGATGATCCTCCTATATCACTAGTTTACTTTATATAGCTTTTCTCTGATGGTGACAGTTTAATTTCTTAACATGAACAGGTGGTGGAAGAGGACAGGATTTGGAGAAAAGTTGGATTTTGCCAGGGACAGGCTGGTGGAGAATTTCTTATGGACTGTGGGGGTCATATTTGAACCTCAGTTTGGTAATTGCAGGAGAATGCTAACAAAAGTTAATTCACTTATAACAACAATTGATGATGTTTATGATGTCTATGGTACCTTAGATGAGCTTGAGCTATTCACAGATGCCATTGTAAGGTTTGTGCAGCACCTATTTCTTGGCCTCTGGGGCACATTTATAATGCTATATATTAGAATTTGCTCACTTGTTTTTTTCTTCTTTTATAAAAAAAAAAAAAAAAAAAAAAAAAACATTAACTAAAATATTTTTATGTTCTCATTTCAGATGGGATGTAAATTGCATGGATCGGCTTCCAGACTATATGAAATTATGTTTTCTTGCATTATTCAATTCAGTTAATGAAATGGCTTATGATATTCTTAAATATCAAGGAGTTGACATCCTTCCTTACTTGAAGAAAGCGGTATTTGCTCTTCTTTTTTTTTAATCTTAGCGTTATTTTCATAGTTGTCAGACTTGGTTTAAAGTTTATTTGGTCATTGGATTTTTCATTTTTTTTTCTTCTAATTTCTTTAAAAATAATTCATTGATTATAACCAAACTAAGTTTGAATCTGATATAATTAAGCCAATTAAATCATAAATCAATCATCGTGTTACCTGAGTTAATTTGTTAGGTCAGTGTAAAAAACATTTTACAATAAAATCTAACTCTAGTTAGATTTTGGATTACTAGGTTAGCCAACTAGGTTGGGCTGGGTTTGATAAAATTAATTACAACAAAAACTTAACTCAAGCTAGATTCTAAATCACTAGATGAACTCATTGGATCGGGCTAGATTTGATAACTATAGTTATCTTTTAAATATGCTCTCTTCATTTTTGCCTCTTTTTTATTTTGGGAATATAAGACTCTGGTTAATTTTCAGTGGGCAGACTTATGTAAATCATATTTATTGGAGGCTAAGTGGTACTTCAGTGGATATACACCAACTCTTCAAGAATACATGGACAATGCATGGATTTCAATTTCAGCACCGGTGATTCTAGTTCATGCATATTTTTATGTTTCCAATCCAACAACAGAGGAGGCCTCACAATTCATGGAGGAATTCCCAGATATAATTCGATGGTCATCCATGATTTTACGCCTTGCTGATGATCTTGGAACCTCCTCGGTATGCTAGACTTCTCCCTCTCCTTGACATAGTTTCGTCCTTCCCTCTTTTTTTTTTTCTCATTTTTATGGTAAATTATATTAGTCCACAGATCCTCTTTCTCTAGGCATAGGCCTCTAACTGGCCCAAGTAATGGAATGAATTTTGAAACATGTAAGGCCCGATCTCCAACATGTTATCTCCTCTTTCATCTTAAAATCCATTGACACTAAAGATGGATGGTGTATTTTTTTTTAGTGAATTTATAGATCAATTAATTTATCTCAGTTTGTAATTATATCAATCTTTCATTTTCAATTTGGTAAAGATTGTTATTTGTGATGGTTTTTTTTAAGTATATATATGCTAATTTTTTATTTCTTTTTATTTATAGGATGAATTAAAACGAGGAGATATTTCCAAATCAATTCAATGTTATATGCATGAAGCCGAAGTATCTGAAGAAAAAGCTCGTGATCATATAAGAAATTTAATTGGAAATACATGGAAAAAAATAAATGATTATCAATTTGCTAATCCCCGTATCTCCCGAACTTTCATTGGAATTGCAATGAACCTTGCACGAATGGCGCAATGCATGTATCAATATGGAGATGGACATGGTGTTGGACATCTTGAGACAAAGGATAGGGTGAAATCCTTACTTATTAAGCCTTTATAATCTCATCAAAATAAAGAACTAGTTTGATATAAAAAAAATTCATGAGATTGATCTATATGTCTTATTAGACTAAGTCGGAGAAACATGTATTTTCATTTTAGCTTAAATATCAGTATGTAATAAAGGACTATATATTTTTTTTCATTTTTAGAAGATTAGCCAACTACAGCTTGATTATATCCTAGATATCAATATATAATTAAGATCTAGATATTACCTTGTTCTTTATATAAATTTGTCCTGTGTCAAAGAAAAATATAATTCTTTACAAATATTCTTAATATGATATTAGATTAGAGAACATTTACTCCACAAAAACCCTAGAATCACTTTATATAAACATTTTTTTTTCTTCTTCATTCCTACCAATGGAACTCAGTGACCCACAAGAAACCATATAAGACTTGACTATTTTGATTGCCTAAATTTTACACCAAACTCGTGAATATTTTGTTGTTTGATTGGTATCAATTATGCTATATAGGCCTAGATTATTGAGATGTATATTTTTGGCAAAGACAAATTAGGATATATCAATTGGAATCTTTTCAAATAGAATTAATAGAATCTAATAACATAAAGTGGAAGAGTTAAAACTATGATATCAAAGGCTAGCTAATCAATTTAATGGAACCAATTTTGATTGGGAATTTCAATTGGTTTTCTATGGCAAAATCAGTATAGGATTCAATGACAACAACATATTTTGATGGAACAAATACCTCTGAACTATATGAAGTGAAAAAAATAAATGGCCTAATTAAAACAAGATGGTAGGATCTGAGAGGCATACTATAATAGTTCAATAATATTGTGGAGGGAGATTGATTTTAGAAGATCTAGTCTTATGGTTGGTGATCATGATATCAGAAATTCAACTCAATTTAGTAAGATAACATAAATTATACCTTTTTAAATAGGCTAGATGATCAACCAGACAAAATTAAAGGGGATGTTATTCAAATGAAGTCACTTTTCATGGTGGAACAACTATTTTCCATGGCATGAAAGACTATCAGTAATCTGTGATGCTCATGAGTGTCTATGTGGGGATAATGATATGGAAAAAATTCATCAACCAGCCACTATCACACTAGGACAACAAAAGACAACTAAAACTATTTTATTTAGCCCTGAAATAATAGCAATATGTAATTAAGGCTCAAATGTTCTTTTTTATTTATAAGATTATTCAACTATAGCTTCATTCTAGTTTAGATATCGATATGTAATTAAAGTTTAGATACTACCTTATACTCTATATAAATAAATAAAACAAAAGAAGGATTTGTTATAGCCTCCCTTACATTTTCTTATTCGCCACCCCAGTGTGGTGACCTTTTTGTCATTCACAAGAAAAATTATTTGCATTTAAACAAGGGGCATTTTTATCTTTGCATACAGTTCATTAGGCATTATAAAGTTTTTTGGAGGTATTTTTTCTATTCAATATATTTATGAACAGTTAAAAAACCTAAATACCCTTAGGAAAAAAAAAGACTAAAATTATGGGGTAGGGGTATTGGTGTCGTTTTCTTTTTAAGCATACAGTAAGATTATATATATAACCTTAGGGACAAAAAATTTTAAGTCATTAAAACAAGAGTGTTGGCATCTTTTTCTCTTGTTTTTTTTTTTATTGGTTTGGTAGAGGATAGTAACGTAATTTACTATTTAATTTATAATTTTTAAATGTAAAGAGATATTAGGGTGTGGGAGACGTAATGTATTTTGAATGGCACGTGTGACATCTTCTAGTGGTGGAAACTGAGCTTTCACCGTCTCATTTGGATCTCCTCCATGCCCTCTTTTTTATTATTGGTGGCACATGTCTGCTAAAGGTATGTTTCTAATCGGTTGCCTTTTCTTCTTTTTTTTCCCTTCATTTCTCTCTTGTACCTCAGAAAATTAACTCTTGTCTTTTTTCTTTTTTTTATGTGTTTCCAATTCATGCCTTTTTTTCTATATTGGTGGCACATATATGATAAGGGTGGTCAGTTTGTAACCAATAGCCTTTTCTTTCTTTCTTTCTTTCTTTCTTTCTTCTACCTCAGAAAATTAACTCTTGTCCTTTTTTTGTATTTCAAATTTAGTCCTTTGAGTTTTTATTTTTTCTTGTGTTAAAGTTTTATTTATTTTCAGTTTAATCCTTCAATTCTAATTTGTATATATAATAGTTTCAATTTAGTCTTCCAACTCTTGATTTTTTTTTCTTTACTCTTTTATCAAAGTTATCATGGTTGTTGCTCTTCCAACTCTTGATTTTTTTTCCTTTACTCTTTTATCAAAGTTATCATGGTTGTTGCTCCCTAATTTTTTACTCATCTTTTTATGAGTTTTTGAAAAATCCAAAAATAGTGAAAAAAAAAAATATCCAAAAAAATATGTTTTTAATATATTTGTATCATTTTTAGCATTTTCAGCATCGTCTCAAAAGAATTTAAATTTTTAAAGGTTTTTTGAACGCATTCAAATTTTCACGCGTCGTTTTTGAAATAATTGATTTTTCTTATTGAGTTAACATTGATATTGCTCGTTTTAAAAAAAATATAAAAAATCAAAATTTATATAAAACAAAAAAAACAGAGAGAGAAAGAAAGTTGAGGGCCGCTAGAAGTTTATACAGTTATTAACTTCAGAATTCATGAAATTAGTCGAGATACAAGTAAATGGTCCGGATACTTACATTAATTAAAAAAAAAAGTACGAAAATATTACCAAGTGTGTCGTTGGGCATTTAAATACACAATTTAATATTAAAAAAACGAAAAGAGAGGAAAAATCCTTTAAGGTAGAAGGCCATGCACGTACGATGAGTGTGTATGGAATATTAACTACAATATAAAAAAAAATGTTAGTTGCACATATAATTGAAGATTCCTGGGATATATAATACTCATATGGATCTCGAGAAAAGATTCACGAGATCCTCGCCCTCCATTACTGCCCAGCTTGACATTATTAGTACTACAGTGATGGTCCTATAATAATAAAGTTGTCCAGCTTTAGCTTGACAAAAAAATTATTATAATAGTACTAAACATCTAAAGCTAGCCAGTATGACAAGGTACCGTTTTTAGAATCTTTCCATGTAATATTAAAAATAAAATAAAAAGTCTTAATATCTTAATTTTTATTTTTTTTTCTTAGATTAGAAGCAAAAGATCCTTTTCCATCGGGATGGATCTTTGTACGCATTAGTTTACTTAGTTAATTACTATTTTATTTTTTATTTCATATATTTTTCAACAATAAAAATAAATACATAATTTTATTATTAAAAAACTTATGCTAAGTCAAAAAAAAAACCCTCCTTAAATAGTTATATATTTTGTTGATTTTAGAGGTAAAATAATTTTTTTTATATATATAAAAAAAAAAATATGAACACCCTGCCCAAGAAGTTTAGTTTTTGTTGTTCCATTTTAAAAATATTTCTGAAAAAATTAAAATTTTTTTATTTTTTTATTTTCAATGAATTTTTTTGTGTTTCTGGATTGTTTTTATGTATTGATATAAAAATTAATTTAAAAAAATATTATTTTAATTTATTTCAAACCAAAAATATTTTAAAAAACAAACAATTATTACTCCACTATCAAACAACTCTTTATATACAGGTAATGTTGCTTATTTATGAGTGGGTTGCAGCAAAATTGATAGTAGTGGCTTCTACATCTGTTCCTAGTGTGTTGTCAAGAGAGAGGCAAGAAATGCATCAATGATGGCACTCTTCATGTAAGCTGCGGAAATTCTAAAATTAAGGTGGTAGCATTTTTCTCTCTTTCACACATTGAGATTGACAGATTTGGGTTTATAGGGATTTGTTTTATTATTATTAATAATAATTGAGTGTTGTTTTTATCCCGTGTAATCACCATCATTACTATAGAAATTCTTTTTTTTATTATTTAAATCACATGTGTTCATAGAAACCTTAGCCCACTATGCCCGCATTATAGTCGATGCATAGGATACTTTTTAATTAAAAGTATTTATACCACATTTCTAGAAGACAATAAAAAAATCAAGGAGACTAGAATCTCTCTTATAGTGCATTTGGGAAGAATGGAAGATGATTAATTAGTTAATTCTTTTGGAAAAACCTTTTAATGGGAAGAGGGGGGATTTCTTTAGGCTTCACTCCCCTTGTTTTTTCTTATTAAAACGTATAAAAATATTTAAAAATATATTTTAAATAATTAAAAATAAAATCATATTTCAAGCCTTACTCCAATAAATTAACGAAGAAGAAGACAATAATTAAAAAACTTGCATGAATGTAATCTAAAAAAAAAAAAATTCATTCTCATCCTTTGACAAATGAAATAAAATTTATAACTAAAAGACTGTTTTCTTTCCATCGTGGATGAGAATAACATATTAGAAGATAATAAATTAGAAAGATTAGATTGAAATCGAATAAGATTCTCGTACTAAATTTTAATTTGTATTTTTTTTCTTAAATAAATAACTCTGATGTAATATATGTCTCTCAAAAAGATTTATACTAAAAAATCAACCTAAAGCAAGTAAAAAAAAAACCTGAAAATATAAAGTCTTAAAAGTCCAAAACAAACTCAAAAAAAATATTAATCACAATATTCGATGCAATATTTTTCCCATAAGACTTTCCATTATAAATTTATAGAGCCCTTGCGTCCATTTCCTTCTACAGAAAGGTCTTGCATATTGTAGATTGTAGAAAGAAAAGAAAAAAAACAGAGCTAGGCCAAAAGGAGCAGTAGCTAGTCGCAATCCTCTAAAATACCATGGCTGCTCCTCCACCTAACCCACTCCCACTGGCATACCAAGGAGGCTCAGTTTCAGTTCCTGACTGGTTAAACAAGGGCAATAACGCATGGCAAATGATCTCAGCCACCCTTGTTGGACTCCAGAGTGTTCCAGGACTAGTAATTCTCTATGGAAGCATTGTCAAGAAAAAATGGGCAGTCAATTCAGCTTTCATGGCCTTTTACGCTTTCGCAGCTGTTGTAATCTGCTGGGTGGTTTGGGCCTACAAAATGTCTTTTGGCGATAAGCTCTTGCCCTTTTGGGGCAAAGCAGGACCTGCCTTAGGCCAGAAGTTTCTAATCAAGCAAGCTGCACTCCCTGAAACGACACAGTTCTACGATAACGGTGGTGTGGAGACTGCAATGGCTACACTGTTATATCCCATGGCTTCCATGGTTTGGTTTCAGTGTGTGTTTGCTGCAATAACTCTTATTCTTTTGGCTGGATCAGTGCTTGGAAGAATGAATTTTAAGGCTTGGATGGCTTTTGTGCCACTTTGGCTCACTTTCTCTTACACTGTGGGTGCCTTCAGCTTGTGGGGTGGTGGATTCTTGTTTCACTGGGGTGTCATGGACTATTCCGGTGGTTATGTTATTCATCTTTCTTCAGGGATCGCCGGCCTGACTACTGCCTTTTGGGTCAGTCCTCCTCCTCCTCCTCCTCCTCCTCCTTCTTCTTCTTTGATTCCGAGCAAGTCTTTGTGAGCTTGACGCTTTGAAATGCAACTTGCTGCATAACTTTGACTACTAATCATCATGAAATTAATTTCTGCTACCCAGGAAGATATTGCAGAGACCTTGTCTTGGTACAGAAACATTATAATTTGTAGTGAATATTTCTATGGATCTTCAGTCCTTTGAATTAATTAATTGTTTTAGTGTTTAATTTAAGCAAATTTTACTTGCTAACCTGTTTTAATTCTTAATGTTTATTTAGGGGTTACATTTTTAAAATTTTGAGACCATATATAGATGCTGGTTTTTCCCTTGAAAATAAAAAAAAAGCCTTTTCTCTTCATTTTCAGTATTGAAACGTGAGAAAGTATCTCTAATAGTAGTATAGTACTGCCCTCCCATGATTTTTTTTGTTTTTTTAATATATCATAACTAAATTATTCATTAAGATTTGGTTAAAATACAAAAAACTCCGTGATTTTAAAATTCAAGTTTTAGAATTGTTAAGCTTTAACCCAATAAAATAGAGACTTCCTCACAAACAAAGATCTGCTTTAAACTTTTAACGAGACTAATAAATAGAAACTTGATTTAAAAAATAATCAAACAATAATACACCTTCTTAACACCTCTCAAAAAACATGTATTTTTTCCTTGCACAACAAATTTCTTATTTGAACTCTTGCAAATCATAAATTTTTTAATAAATTTAATATTAAATAACGACTCATATTTTTAAATTTATAATTATACCCAAACATATCTTTTCAACACCTCTCAAAAGACAGACGACGTCCTCGATACCACAAGAGCCGTGGCAATTCTAATCCAGCAATGACAGAGTATATCTAGCCTTTAATTCTGTAGAGCGTAACCAGCCTTTAATTCTGCCGAATCTCCTATCCTTACCATGGGATTTATTCTCACAACTGTACAATATAAAAATAGCTAATTTTTAGCCTAGAAAGTCTTATTTACTCTAAAACAAACTCCAATGACTTTGTATATATAAGATCGACCCTGTATCAACCACAAGGTGACGAAATATTCATTGAGTTAATTGCGGTAATCATTTTCTATAATTGTGATACAATTGCCCTTGAGAGTGTTATATTTCTTTCGGACATCCATAAAATTAGAAGGAAAAAAAAAAGTGTTGCTTGATTTGATTCAAGATGGTATATATAGTAAAACATAACTTCTAGAGTAAATAAAAGTTATCCGACAAAGTTGTTTTCTTTCATTAAAATAAAAATTGAATTACCAAATAATGAATTTTCTTTTCTCTGACATTTTTGTTGATATGGTCGTTATCAATAAGATGGACCACGAGTTAAAACTTTATCACATAAACGAATTGAACCGATTTACTTCTTGTTCCTAATTAAACATGCGTATTGCAGACAACCTAACCAAAGAAAATAAAGTAGAGCAGACCCATGATATCTATAAAATAATTAAAAAAATATATAACGGTTTGTTCATTATCAGAAATAATGGAATGTGATGTGATGATCCATTATATTTCAAAATTTTTGTATGTAATTTTTAAAACTATAATTTAATGACTCATTAAATTACAAGCATTATATAAAAAAAGTGTCAGAAGACTAAAGCATTGCTAAGCCAATATGAACCCTTTAGGTCACTTTCATGTTTTTAATGTAGAATTGACAACTTAAATTGACAAGTCACTTTCACGATTTGAATGTGGAATTGACAACTTCATTTTTAGAACACAAGAAACGATTTTGTTTTTTTCTTTGGTTTTTTCTGAAATTACTTTTGTTTTATAATTAAAAAATTATTATAATTGATTTTTTTATTATTTTTTTATCAAAATAATATTATTTGTAATTTTAGCTAAGAAAAAATCAAGTAATTAGTTAGGAGAAAATCATGTCAATACCCATTGATTTTTTTTGCCATTATTTTTTTTTATCAAAATCATTTTTACTTCTTGCATAATAAAAAATCTGATTGACTCTAGTATTCCTGGTTATTCAACCACATTCGTAACATGAGACATGATAGTAGTTAACCCCCTGCAGAATTTTAAAAGAATGATAAAAAAATAACCACAAAATATGATATGAAAATTAATGAAATTAAACAATAAGAGATGAAATTGCCAAAAAAAACAAAGAGAAACAGAAGTAGACAACAAGAGAGAACGAGTAGTTTCAATAATATGCCCATGTTTTCTTTCAGCAGTGCCATTTTGCTGAAGAGTATCTGTACACAAAGTTTGGTGAATAGTTCTATCTAAGGCAAGCAACTCATAATTTATTAAAGGTGTATTGCCCATTCAAATAATCCAACCTAAAACATTTGATAACAACAAAATGTTGAGTTTTGAAAATGGCGGTATATATCTCAAATAATTCAAAACGATATTTCATTAAATAAACCCAACAATAACGAGTATGACCATCAATAAAAAAAAAAAATATTGAGATCTTTTTTTTGTGGTAACAAGAGAATATCCTCATACATCAAAATGAATTAAATCAAATAGGGAAGAAGAAACAAAAATACTTTAATTAAAAGGTATAGCAAAAAATTTTGTCCGTTTACATCAGTACAATTAGAAATATCACAAATTTGTAAATTTTTTAAAACTCCAATGGATACCAAAAATCTCAAACAAGAAGACAAAGCATAACCTAGACGAGAATTGTTGTCTGTCCCCACATGGCATCGATAGCGATTTTTGTTGTTTGCTACATTGATTCAGAGTCACCACCTAGTATTCGATTCAGGGTTACTAGAAAACCCGAGTGTACTAGTTTTTATCAGAGATTCGAGAGTAAAGGACTGGTTATGGCTAGGGAAGGTATTAGCACCCCTAGCGCACCCTACCTGAGCTAAGTTACTTCGTGATTTTGATATGTTATAGAAGTTTTAAAGGTTTTATCTTTTTATTGGATATCAGAAACACGTCTACATATCAGCTCATAATCCTTAACTGTGAGCAAATCAAAACATTAAATTCTTCTTGTCTTTTCGGTTTTATCATTAAAAAAATACAATACAAACACACATTGACTTTTACTAAGTTTCCTCACACCTACCATTACAAGTTTACAAATATCCATAATTCAAAATAAACCAAACAAAACCTTAAACAATTTAAAATTTACAAATAGACCCAATACAATACAGGATTTGCAAGGAAGGCCTTCTGGAACTGCAGGAACAATGGTGGTGCGTCTTCTCCACGCTCCACTGCCACTGGCGGCGCGTGGGTTCCGCAAAAGAATCCAAGAAACCAAGGGCTCTAGAATGGCTTCCTCCTCTCTTCACTTTCCTGTTGGCAGTGAAGATCCCTGTTACTTGCTATAAAAGAAAATGCACAAGCAGTTGATTTTATCTTTTCCTTCTCAGATCTGTCGGGTCTATTTCTTTGTTTGTCATTTTTTTTTCAAATCTATTTCACTGCAGATATTTATTGGTTTATGTCTTCTTTTCCTTTACTTTAGGTAGCTAGCGGCAGGGAGGAGGAATGGTCGAGAGAAGGGCGTCACTGCTGGGGAAAGGGACAGTAATGGATTTGTGGGCGCTCGAAGGTTGGTGTCGGCTGGGAGGCTGGTATGTGTTAATGAGGGAAGATCTATCATGGTAAACAGTGAGGGAAGAGATAGGGACTTGTGGGCTACTTGATCTTCAGTAAGGATGGCGTTGCTACGGCTGACGATGAAGACCGACTGAGAGGGAAAGGTTGGGTGTGTGGCTGGTCTGTGGGAGAGAAAATAAGGGTAGCTTGTGGGGAAGAATGGTTTGGAGTGAGATGAGGAAAGATGGAATGGGAAGTGTAAGTGGGGTTGTTGTGGGTGATAGTAAGCTGGGAAGAAGAAAGGTGAGTGGCGGTTGTTGTGTGTTTTTATGGGGTTCTTTAGTTTGCATTGCAAAGGCAAGGGGGAAGGGCAGCGACTTCTTTTGGTAGAGATGGGAAAGATTGCTTTAGGGTTCCCTCTATCCCTTTTTTTATCCCTCTACCTGCCCAAAATTTTCTCCGCCCCACGTTTCAACATTTTTCACTGTATTTATAGATAAAATGTTGTTAGGTTTCCAAACTGGTCCCTTAACTTTTTTTATGTATTTTGAATTTATATTGAAAAAAAAACAATATTAATGTTGACTCAACAAAGAAAATCAGTGATTGTAAAAATAACACGTTAAAAGTTGAATGCATTCAAAATACTTATGAAAACTTAAATTCTTTTAAGATAACGTTGAAAATACTAAAAATGATGCGAATATATCAAGAATGCATTTTTTTTAGGGTTTTCATTGTTTTTTATATATATTTTTTAGTTTTTTGAAAAAAAATTATCAAACATTGGGTCAAAAATTGGGTAGCAACAAGAATTACATAAATAAAAACTAGAAAAAGGACTCAAATGGAAAAAAAAAATCAACACTAGTAGCAGCAACATCGTTAGTAACTGGTGCTTTTAACTCATCCAAAATATATAGTTCCTTTTTCTTATGACATGTCTCAATTAGTTTCTAAGACTGCAAATTCTATACACAAAGAAAAGAGGAAAAGATAACTAAATAATCACCATTATCACATAATTGACCAACAAAACAAGATAAACATTAAAGAGAGAGAATGAGATGTGACAACAAAACCAACACTTGTTAAAGGCATGGGAGTGCCATCAACAGCAGTCATGACTAGAATAGAAAGCGAAGGAGACCCAAAAGCAAAAAATAAAGAATCTAGAGACATATGATGTGAAGCACAAAAATCTAAAACTTATTTAGAATGTGACATACTTGAAGAACTATGAGATAACTAACCTATGGAAGAAGAAGCAAACATAGTTTATGGCTGTAAAGAGAGAAACTTCTGAAATTGCTCAGCCAGAATACTAGGATTGGTAAAAGGACTTGATGAAACTATTGTTATAGTATTGTGGTGTGGTAGTTTGTAGCCTTGAGGTGGTTTGTGACCATTAGATTATGACTGGATGTCAAGCTTCCAAACTTGATTCTACTATCTCAAATTAGGACAATGAGTCTTCTAATGACCTTTATGCTTAGAAAATATACACTCGTTAAAGGCAACCTTTATGTCAGATTATTCTTATTATTAAAGAATGGTTTAGAATGTACTATTAACACAGAAAGATTAGAAGTAGAAAGAATTTTCTTTTTAAAATAAGACTAAAGATGTATTTCTTCAACCAATAACTTAGTGACAATTGATTCAACAAAAGGCAGTGGAAAACGACGCAAAATTAAATGTCTAAGTCCTTCAAAATTATTGTGAAGTGTCGTTAAAAACTGTATCAATCATTGCTGCTCTTTATGAGCAATATAAGCACCACATGCCTTTAATTCTACATATTCTATAAGAGCCAATTAATCCCAAAGATTTGTCATAGAAAAATAAAACTCCTGAATACTCATATTTTTCTAGTAAGAAGCTTATATGTCATTCTCTAATTGATACTGCTTTGTAAAATTTAATGGCGTGAATAACCTTTGTAGATGATCTCAGTTAAGATTAGAGAGATAATCTTTGTATAATTGTGATGAATGATTGATAAACCAACCATCCCTTTGTATTTATACATTTAGGGTTGTATGCAATACAATGGTCATGATAGATATCCCTATATATAATGTATTTACATATATGTGGACTCTTTCCTTAATACACCCCGTCAAGCTGAAGGTGGAGATTCCACCCGAAGCTTGGATCTAAAATAAGCAAATGAGACTAGAGGGAGAGGCTTGGTAAGAACATCCGCGAGTTGATCCTTTGAAGAGATGAACCGTACATGAATTTCTCTCTTAGCAACGCGATCATGGATAAAATGATAATCAACTTCAACATGTTTAGTATGAGCATGGAACACCAGATTGGCAGATAAGAAAGTAGCCCCTAAGTTATCACACTTTAACGTAGTCATGGACGAAGTGGAAATCCGAAGTTCTGCCAATAAAGAACGAATCCATAAAATTTCAGCAGTACCATCAGCCAAGGCTTTGTATTCTGCTTCTCTAAAAGATCTAGCAACAGTGCGTTGTTTCCTAAATTTCCATGAGATAGGTGTAGAACCAAGGTATACAAGATAACCATCTGTTGATTTTCAATCGTCAATACTACCTGCCCAATCACCATCTATGAAACCATTAAGAGTCAAAAGAGAGTCTCGAGTAATGTGTAGAGTATAAGTTGTTGTAGCCTGCAGGTAACGTAGGATACATTTAACAGCAACCCAATGATCATCAGTAGGGGCATGCATAAATTGACATACTTTGTTGATTGCATAGCAAATATCAGGTCAAGTGAAAGTAAGATATTGCAGTGCTCCAACAATCTGTCGATAATGTATCGGATCAAAGTGAAGAGTACCAGGCACAATTCCTAGTTTAGAGGAGGTAGACAGAGGAGTATCAACCGGTTTGCAGGAAGCCATACCTGCTCGTTAGATAATATCGAGTGCATACTTGTGTTGACTTAACAAGATACCTATAGTTGTAGGTTTAACTTCAATGCCCAAGAAGAAATGAACAGAACCCAAATCCCAAAGCTTAAATTCTGTTTGCAGTAAAGTAATCAATCTATGAAATAAGGCTGAGTTACTCCCGGTTAGTAAAATATCATCCACATACACAAGCAGATAAATCATGGCACCATTAAAAGAGAGAATAAACAGAGAAGTGTCAACCTTGGATGCCTGAAATCCAATGAAAAGGAGGAACTTGCTCAACCTGTTGTACCAAGCTCGAGGTGCTTATTTCAAGCCATACAAAGATTTATGAAGACGACACACATGAGATGACATAGCAGAATTAGCAAACCCCGATGGTTGTGCCATGTATACCTCCTCTTGAAGAATGTCATTCAAGAAAGCATTATGAACATCCAACTGGTGAATATTTCAACCATACGAGACAGTAATAATGAGCACAAGACGTACCGTTGTATGCTTAACCATCGGGCTAAACATCTCCAAATAACCAATCCCCTCTTGCTGAGAGAAACCGCAGGCAACCAGCCGTGCTTTATATCGGTCAATCCGACCATCAGCGTGGCGTTTAATCTTGTAAACCCACCTACTACCAATCATATTCATAGATGAATAAGAGGGCACCAATAACCAAGTATGATTAGAGTGAAGTGCCTGGATTTTCTCCTGCATGGCATTATGCCAAACCAAATACCTGTTGGCATCCTTAAAAGACAACGACTCTTGTTGAGGTAACATTGCAACCCGTGAGGAAGTTGCAACACTGAAGTTAGCATCCTTTGGTGGACGTGGTCAAAGCACCATAGGATAGGGACCCCAGACATCACTAAAAATTAAATCAAGAGGAGCTAGAGTTTGATGACCTGTAGTTTTTAATGTCAAACAACATAACTTGCCTAGAGGACACACAAGACAATTAAAATTAAAACATTTTGTCGTAAATGACACTTTTATATTTTTCACCAACAAATGCAGAATGCGTGGGATTGGATGCCCAAGTTGACGATGCCGGATATCAGCGGAAGTAGAGAGACATGTAGATGAGAAAGCCTGAGGCAATGACATGGCAGACGACTCGGACAAAACATATAGACCATCTCTACTCTAACCGGAAAGAAGCAATTCTTTTGTCATGAGGTCCTTAATATAAAATAAATAGGAATGAAATTCAAAAAACACGTTATTCTCAAGGAAAAATTTTTGAACAGATAGCAGAGGTTTTTTAATGGTAGGAACATGTAAAATATTAGATAAAGTGCATGATCCTGGAATTTGAAAGAGACGCAAGAGTTGTTTCCAGTGTTCTCCAGATATCATGGGAGGTGTTACAATCCACAACTAAATGCAGAACTTCCACCGAGAGAGAGGATAAGAGGGCACTCATGATTAAGTGATCTTGCTGCTTCCATGTCAAGTATGTAGGATTGACAGAGGATGAAGATACTGCAACAGATTCCAGATGAGAAGAGGTACATGTTGATGTGCCATCAACAAAAGAGTATACACCTTGGCCCAAGAGGAATGGCTTCATCTGCATCCTCCAATACAAAAAGTTGGTATTGGAGAGTCTTAAAGACATTACCTGTTGCGTGTTAGGAAGGGATATGATGGCAGCAGCAGGGGACACACCATAGGTGGCTGTCAGCGCCATAATGGAGAAAGAAGATTGGGGTGCAGATGCAGCAGAATAATGAAGTTCTTTATTGTCCATAAGAGAAAGAAGTTTAGCAGAACATGTTCTTGATTGTTACAAAGGGAAGAAATTTGAAGATGGCATTCTTGATATTTGCTGGAAGAAGAGAACCGGATGTAAGGGAGAAGTTTGAAAGAATGCTACTGGGAAAGAAGACTACTAAACAATAAAAAGTTGTTGGATGTTTGTTTTGCTATGATACCAAGTTAAGATTAAAGAGATAATCTTTTGTATAATTGTGATGAATGATTGATAAACCAACCATCCCTTTGTATTTATACATTTAGGGCTGTATACATACAATGGTGGAATGTACTACACATGATAACTATCCCTATATATAATGTATTTACATATATGTGGACTCTTTCCTTAATAATCTCAAATCTCCTTTGTTGTCTCACATTTCACCAACTATATTCCTATGAAATGCTCAACAGAATTGTTAATCCAAGTACTAATCTTTGCATTGTTTGCTTCTTAGACATCTATTAAAGTAGTATAACCTCTATTAGTATTCATAGGTTTCACAAGAGTTCCACTAACATATCTCCATATTTTTTTACCCTTAAAAAAAATTATCATCACATAACTTCAATACGAATAGTTATTTCCCTCCAAGCTCATACTCATGGACTAAAGTGAAACATCTCTTTCAATAGCTATAATTAACACACAAAGAAAACTAGAACACAAAAGAAGAGAAAAACAAAATACCAGATTGAAGAAACTGAACAAATATCTTCTCAAAGTTATATGATCACTCCAAAAAGTTGGATCTGCGAAAGTTGTGTTTAAGATTAACTCTCATTTCATACAACATGTTCTGATACTGCGAAAGTTGTGTTCTGATACCATGTTAAATAATCCAAATAAATAAAGAGAAATACAAAAATAAAAGAGGAGGAGGCTAGGGTTTCATTAATATTGCATTATGTAGTCACGATAATTTAAAGGAATAGGTTTAACCTAACTTCAAAGAGATTATATATAGGCTAAACTGAAAAGAAAATAAAAATAATATTTTACCCTTAATAAATAAAACAAAATAACCCTATATTTATTAACATAATGTAATGTGATGGTCCATTATATTTCTAATTTTTGCTATGTATAATGAAAAACTATATTTTAATGACTCATTAAATTACAAGCATTATATAAAAAGATTATGTAATAAACCATGACATGAATATGAATAATTATGCAGAAAATACAGTTATGAACCCTACTAATTGGCAATATGAACCCTTTAGGTCACTTTCATGATTTTAAGGTAGAATTACATCTTCATTTTAAGACCATATGAAATGATTTTTTTTATCCTTTTGTTTTATCTTAGATTATTTTGTTTATATGGTTATTGTCGCACGTGTGCGGCGTCGCGGCGAAAGCTACAAATATTTTTTTTCCATTTTTTTATCTACAATGTAAATCTATCTATATCTATTTGGAAAATATGGGGAGACAAGAAAATATTGTCTTTTGTTGGTGGAAAAAAAAATGGAATGGGAGTCGCCACTTAGTATTTTGGTCACTAAGAACCCTAACTGGTCTCAGAGATTGGGTACGGGGACTGGTTGCGTAAAGGGAAGGTATTAGCACCCCAAATACGCCCTACCTAAGGTAAGCTGCATTGTTTTATTGTCTGATAAAATCTAAGGTCTTTTCGTGTTTTCCTAGCTGTTGGTATGGTTCAAGAAAAGTCCTCCTCGGTAAGGAGATCATTATCTTAATGGGTAATTCTGATGTTAACAAAAGAATTTAATATTCAGAATACGTCTTACGTATAAGATCGTAACCCCAAATACTAAACGAAAAAACAATAATTTTTTTGGAATTTTTGAAATATTGGCCTAGTTCTCATGGCTTGAATAGACTGGTTATTAAAGCCAAAATGCATGCTAATACATATATTGTTTTGAAATTTCCTTTGTTGTGTGAAAATATGATGTTATAATATATATATATATATATATATATATATATATATATATATATATATGTTGGAGAGACTAGGCCGTATGCATGAAAACAAAATATTTTTTAATAATAAATATTTTTTTTTACAAAAACCGGGTATTTTAATACTGGATTTGTATCTTTACAGTATAAAAATACAAACCGGTATTAATCAAAATACAGTAATAAAATTACAGAAAAATCACAAATTCTTTGAAATAATTTTGAAAAATTTTTATTTTTGTTTTTATTTTTTTTGGTTGGGCCCACGTGGCTGGGCTGAACCCAGCAAGCCGTCCGCGATTTATATTTGGTGTGAACAGTGAAATAGCATTTCACTGTTCAAGTGAATTATATTTCAGTGAAATGCAAGGAAATGGTGCATGCACAGCGACGAAGGGGGGGCAAACCTGGTGGCGGCAACGATGGCGAACACTCTCAGTGATGCTGGTGGCGGTGGAGAGGCAGTCGACGAGGTCTCCCAGTGGTGCTGACGGTGGCGGTGGCTGGGAAGCGCAATGGCAGCAACTGTTTTCTGCAGTATTTCTTCTCCTTTATTCAGATGCACGTACCTCTGTTTTCCTTCCTTCTTTTTGCTTTTGTCTGGTTCTTCTCCTCTTGATCTCGGGTGTTTCCTTCTGCCAGCTGTTCATCCTTCTCTGTGTACAATGGTCTCCCCCTCTCGGTCGTCCCCTCACTGTCTCATTGTTTTGTTTCCTCCTCCCTCTCTGTCCGTTTTCTTCCTTCTTCTTTTTTTTAGTGTTTTTGGGTGCTATTTATAGAGCCAAGAAGCGGGGCTTTTTACTGTTGCGCATGGGGAGCAGAGCATGCGGCGGTTGGTCGGCCAGTGGGCGCGGGGTGTGGAAAGAGGAACAGTGTCAAAACAACACTGTTCAGTTTTTTTTTTAATTTTTAATTATTATTTTTTTATTTTATTTGTGGGGTGTACCCAAAAATAGATTACAACAGTTATCATGACTAAGATGGACCACAGGTTAAAACTTCATCACATACATAAATTGAACCGAATTACGTTTGGTTACTTCTTAAACATAACTATTTCAAAACCCATGATATCCTCGTAGCAATTAAATATAATAAAATATCTGACGATATGTTTTATAAGATGTAATGGAATGTAATGTAATGATCCATTATATGTTTATATGTATTTTGTTGCGTAATTTAGAAAATTATAATGTAATAAGAGATTATAATTTAACAACTCATTATATTACAAGCATTGTATAAAAAAACGATGTAGTAAACTGTTACAAGTAATTATGCAAGATCTAATTACTAAAGGTATCATAAAGACTAAATTTTAATTACAAAAGGACCAAAAAGATTTAAAATAATTTTTTTGAAAAATAGGGACTAAAGGAATTTTGTCAAGAATACAATTGCAAGCAAACAAAGTCATGTATTGAATCATTTCATTTTTTTTATTATTATTATAAATTTCTCCGCCAAAGGGTATGGATTTCTACTAATATCATAAATGGAGCATCCCGCAAAATAAAATAAATAGCAAGTATATGTTTGAGATTTAGTCATGACTATCCCATCCAAGGCCAAATGTCGGCACAAGAATTTAGGAGGATGTGAGATGTTGTTTTCGTGAGTTTGTTGGGATTTTTTTAGTTACATGATTTAATCATGACAATACTTGTATACATACAAACAGAAAGATACAGATAGTTCCATTCATGATGACCATATATTTTTGTAGTCCTTAATTTGTTGCAACTCCAGAATATCTGGTCATCTCAAATCAAATCTTGTGGATGCCCTTTGACATGGGCGGGACTGACTTCAAATTTGGTTAAGCTAATCAATCCATCTATAAATATAGGCCAGTTGTTGGAATTCCGAGTAGTCCAAAACACTTAAGAATGGCTATTACCCACTTTGCTTCATCATTTTGTACTCTCCCAGCATTAGCATCTCCAACTCGCGCCTTGGTAGGACCTGTATCAAGCAAGAATTATCGCTCTCTACCTACCAAAGTTCGAAGCATGGTTGCCGCCGAAGCTGCTGGTCAAATTGTCCGGCGGTCGGCAAATTATCAAACTTCGATATGGGAGTATGATTATGTCCAGTCACTGACTAGTAAATATAAGGTATAGTTGCTAGCTATTATAATGTCATGTTCTGTTATTGTTCAAACAACTTGAGTTGAGTACTTGAATTCGATGTTGTTTAGGGAGAGCCATATACAGCGCGAATCAAAAAGCTGAAGGCAGACATAAGGACGATGCTGATGAACGCATCGAAGCCCTTGGATCAACTGGAGTTAATCGATAACTTGCAAAGACTTGGATTATCTTATCATTTTGTTGATGAAATAAAGAGCACGTTGAAGAGTTTATTCTATGAAAATCATATAGAGAATACAGAGACAGTACATGACTTGTATGCTACTGCTCTCGAATTTCGACTCCTAAGGCAGCATGGATACAAGGTACCTCAAGGTAAGTCCCTTACGCAGTGTAGATATTGATGGTTATATGCTTTCTCATGACTAATTGTGTTAAAAGTTTGTGTTCTCCACTTGTAGAGGTTTTCAATCAATTCAAGGACGAACAAGGAAACTTTAGGACATGGCTTTACGATGATTTGAAGGGAATGCTGTTCCTGTATGAAGCTTCATACTTCTTGGTAGAAGGCGAGAGCATCTTGGAGGATGCAAGAGACTTCACCGCCAAAAATCTTCAAAAATATGTCGAGAAGTGCAACCCTTCCGAATATCTTTCAAAGATGGTGAGCCATGCCTTAGAGCTGCCATTGGCTTGGAGGATGCTAAGATTGGAAGCCAATTGGTTCATCAAAGTGTATGAAACTAAAACTGATATGGAACCTGTGTTGTTAGAACTAGCTAAATTGGATTTCAACATGGTACAAGCAGTACACCAAGAAGATCTGAAACATTCATCTAGGTACGTAGAATTCATAAGATTCTTTATTTATTTATTTTGTACAATTTGGAAGCAAATTAAACAGCATATAAAAATTAATATTATTTCATTAAATTGTATGTGATAATTTAAACTTTTTTAGATTTGATGATCCTCCTATATCACTAGTTTACTTTATATAGCTTTTCTCTGATGGTGACAGTTTAATTTCTTAACATGAACAGGTGGTGGAAGAGGACAGGATTTGGAGAAAAGTTGGATTTTGCCAGGGACAGGCTGGTGGAGAATTTCTTATGGACTGTGGGGGTCATATTTGAACCTCAGTTTGGTAATTGCAGGAGAATGCTAACAAAAGTTAATTCACTTATAACAACAATTGATGATGTTTATGATGTCTATGGTACCTTAGATGAGCTTGAGCTATTCACAGATGCCATTGTAAGGTTTGTGCAGCACCTATTTCTTGGCCTCTGGGGCACATTTATAATGCTATATATTAGAATTTGCTCACTTGTTTTTTTCTTCTTTTATAAAAAAAAAAAAAAAAAAAAAAAAAAAAAAAAAAAAACATTAACTAAAATATTTTTATGTTCTCATTTCAGATGGGATGTAAATTGCATGGATCGGCTTCCAGACTATATGAAATTATGTTTTCTTGCATTATTCAATTCAGTTAATGAAATGGCTTATGATATTCTTAAATATCAAGGAGTTGACATCCTTCCTTACTTGAAGAAAGCGGTATTTGCTCTTCTTTTTTTTTAATCTTAGCGTTATTTTCATAGTTGTCAGACTTGGTTTAAAGTTTATTTGGTCATTGGATTTTTCATTTTTTTTTCTTCTAATTTCTTTAAAAATAATTCATTGATTATAACCAAACTAAGTTTGAATCTGATATAATTAAGCCAATTAAATCATAAATCAATCATCGTGTTACCTGAGTTAATTTGTTAGGTCAGTGTAAAAAACATTTTACAATAAAATCTAACTCTAGTTAGATTTTGGATTACTAGGTTAGCCAACTAGGTTGGGCTGGGTTTGATAAAATTAATTACAACAAAAACTTAACTCAAGCTAGATTCTAAATCACTAGATGAACTCATTGGATCGGGCTAGATTTGATATTCATTTTTGCCTCTTTTTTATTTTGGGAATATAAGACTCTGGTTAATTTTCAGTGGGCAGACTTATGTAAATCATATTTATTGGAGGCTAAGTGGTACTTCAGTGGATATACACCAACTCTTCAAGAATACATGGACAATGCATGGATTTCAATTTCAGCACCGGTGATTCTAGTTCATGCATATTTTTATGTTTCCAATCCAACAACAGAGGAGGCCTCACAATTCATGGAGGAATTCCCAGATATAATTCGATGGTCATCCATGATTTTACGCCTTGCTGATGATCTTGGAACCTCCTCGGTATGCTAGACTTCTCCCTCTCCTTGACATAGTTTCGTCCTTCCCTCTTTTTTTTTTTCTCATTTTTATGGTAAATTATATTAGTCCACAGATCCTCTTTCTCTAGGCATAGGCCTCTAACTGGCCCAAGTAATGGAATGAATTTTGAAACATGTAAGGCCCGATCTCCAACATGTTATCTCCTCTTTCATCTTAAAATCCATTGACACTAAAGATGGATGGTGTATTTTTTTTTAGTGAATTTATAGATCAATTAATTTATCTCAGTTTGTAATTATATCAATCTTTCATTTTCAATTTGGTAAAGATTGTTATTTGTGATGGTTTTTTTTAAGTATATATATGCTAATTTTTTATTTCTTTTTATTTATAGGATGAATTAAAACGAGGAGATATTTCCAAATCAATTCAATGTTATATGCATGAAGCCGAAGTATCTGAAGAAAAAGCTCGTGATCATATAAGAAATTTAATTGGAAATACATGGAAAAAAATAAATGATTATCAATTTGCTAATCCCCGTATCTCCCGAACTTTCATTGGAATTGCAATGAACCTTGCACGAATGGCGCAATGCATGTATCAATATGGAGATGGACATGGTGTTGGACATCTTGAGACAAAGGATAGGGTGAAATCCTTACTTATTAAGCCTTTATAATCTCATCAAAATAAAGAACTAGTTTGATATAAAAAAAATTCATGAGATTGATCTATATGTCTTATTAGACTAAGTCGGAGAAACATGTATTTTCATTTTAGCTTAAATATCAGTATGTAATAAAGGACTATATATTTTTTTTCATTTTTAGAAGATTAGCCAACTACAGCTTGATTATATCCTAGATATCAATATATAATTAAGATCTAGATATTACCTTGTTCTTTATATAAATTTGTCCTGTGTCAAAGAAAAATATAATTCTTTACAAATATTCTTAATATGATATTAGATTAGAGAACATTTACTCCACAAAAACCCTAGAATCACTTTATATAAACATTTTTTTTTCTTCTTCATTCCTACCAATGGAACTCAGTGACCCACAAGAAACCATATAAGACTTGACTATTTTGATTGCCTAAATTTTACACCAAACTCGTGAATATTTTGTTGTTTGATTGGTATCAATTATGCTATATAGGCCTAGATTATTGAGATGTATATTTTTGGCAAAGACAAATTAGGATATATCAATTGGAATCTTTTCAAATAGAATTAATAGAATCTAATAACATAAAGTGGAAGAGTTAAAACTATGATATCAAAGGCTAGCTAATCAATTTAATGGAACCAATTTTGATTGGGAATTTCAATTGGTTTTCTATGGCAAAATCAGTATAGGATTCAATGACAACAACATATTTTGATGGAACAAATACCTCTGAACTATATGAAGTGAAAAAAATAAATGGCCTAATTAAAACAAGATGGTAGGATCTGAGAGGCATACTATAATAGTTCAATAATATTGTGGAGGGAGATTGATTTTAGAAGATCTAGTCTTATGATTGGTGATCATGATATCAGAAATTCAACTCAATTTAGTAAGATAACATAAATTATACCTTTTTAAATAGGCTAGATGATCAACCAGACAAAATTAAAGGGGATGTTATTCAAATGAAGTCACTTTTCATGGTGGAACAACTATTTTCCATGGCATGAAAGACTATCAGTAATCTGTGATGCTCATGAGTGTCTATGTGGGGATAATGATATGGAAAAAATTCATCAACCAGCCACTATCACACTAGGACAACAAAAGACAACTAAAACTATTTTATTTAGCCCTGAAATAATAGCAATATGTAATTAAGGCTCAAATGTTCTTTTTTATTTATAAGATTATTCAACTATAGCTTCATTCTAGTTTAGATATCGATATGTAATTAAAGTTTAGATACTACCTTATACTCTATATAAATAAATAAAACAAAAGAAGGATTTGTTATAGCCTCCCTTACATTTTCTTATTCGCCACCCCAGTGTGGTGACCTTTTTGTCATTCACAAGAAAAATTATTTGCATTTAAACAAGGGGCATTTTTATCTTTGCATACAGTTCATTAGGCATTATAAAGTTTTTTGGAGGTATTTTTTCTATTCAATATATTTATGAACAGTTAAAAAACCTAAATACCCTTAGGAAAAAAAAAGACTAAAATTATGGGGTAGGGGTATTGGTGTCGTTTTCTTTTTAAGCATACAGTAAGATTATATATATAACCTTAGGGACAAAAAATTTTAAGTCATTAAAACAAGAGTGTTGGCATCTTTTTCTCTTGTTTTTTTTTTTATTGGTTTGGTAGAGGATAGTAACGTAATTTACTATTTAATTTATAATTTTTAAATGTAAAGAGATATTAGGGTGTGGGAGACGTAATGTATTTTGAATGGCACGTGTGACATCTTCTAGTGGTGGAAACTGAGCTTTCACCGTCTCATTTGGATCTCCTCCATGCCCTCTTTTTTATTATTGGTGGCACATGTCTGCTAAAGGTATGTTTCTAATCGGTTGCCTTTTCTTTTTTTTTTTCCCTTCATTTCTCTCTTGTACCTCAGAAAATTAACTCTTGTCTTTTTTCTTTTTTTTATGTGTTTCCAATTCATGCCTTTTTTTCTATATTGGTGGCACATATATGATAAGGGTGGTCAGTTTGTAACCAATAGCCTTTTCTTTCTTTCTTTCTTTCTTTCTTTCTTCTACCTCAGAAAATTAACTCTTGTCCTTTTTTTGTATTTCAAATTTAGTCCTTTGAGTTTTTATTTTTTCTTGTGTTAAAGTTTTATTTATTTTCAGTTTAATCCTTCAATTCTAATTTGTATATATAATAGTTTCAATTTAGTCTTCCAACTCTTGATTTTTTTTTCTTTACTCTTTTATCAAAGTTATCATGGTTGTTGCTCTTCCAACTCTTGATTTTTTTTCCTTTACTCTTTTATCAAAGTTATCATGGTTGTTGCTCCCTAATTTTTTACTCATCTTTTTATGAGTTTTTGAAAAATCCAAAAATAGTGAAAAAAAAAATATCCAAAAAAATATGTTTTTAATATATTTGTATCATTTTTAGCATTTTCAGCATCGTCTCAAAAGAATTTAAATTTTTAAAGGTTTTTTGAACGCATTCAAATTTTCACGCCTCGTTTTTGAAATAATTGATTTTTCTTATTGAGTTAACATTGATATTGCTCGTTTTAAAAAAAATATAAAAAATCAAAATTTATATAAAACAAAAAAAACAGAGAGAGAAAGAAAGTTGAGGGCCGCTAGAAGTTTATACAGTTATTAACTTCAGAATTCATGAAATTAGTCGAGATACATGTAAATGGTCCGGATACTTACATTAATTAAAAAAAAAAGTACGAAAATATTACCAAGTGTGTCGTTGGGCATTTAAATACACAATTTAATATTAAAAAAACGAAAAGAGAGGAAAAATCCTTTAAGGTAGAAGGCCATGCACGTACGATGAGTGTGTATGGAATATTAACTACAATATAAAAAAAAATGTTAGTTGCACATATAATTGAAGATTCCTGGGATATATAATACTCATATGGATCTCGAGAAAAGATTCACGAGATCCTCGCCCTCCATTACTGCCCAGCTTGACATTATTAGTACTACAGTGATGGTCCTATAATAATAAAGTTGTCCAGCTTTAGCTTGACAAAAAAATTATTATAATAGTACTAAACATCTAAAGCTAGCCAGTATGACAAGGTACCGTTTTTAGAATCTTTCCATGTAATATTAAAAATAAAATAAAAAGTCTTAATATCTTAATTTTTATTTTTTTTTCTTAGATTAGAAGCAAAAGATCCTTTTCCATCGGGATGGATCTTTGTACGCATTAGTTTACTTAGTTAATTACTATTTTATTTTTTATTTCATATATTTTTCAACAATAAAAATAAATACATAATTTTATTATTAAAAAACTTATGCTAAGTCAAAAAAAAAACCCTCCTTAAATAGTTATATATTTTGTTGATTTTAGAGGTAAAATAATTTTTTTTATATATATAAAAAAAAAAATATGAACACCCTGCCCAAGAAGTTTAGTTTTTGTTGTTCCATTTTAAAAATATTTCTGAAAAAATTAAAATTTTTTTATTTTTTTATTTTCAATGAATTTTTTTGTGTTTCTGGATTGTTTTTATGTATTGATATAAAAATTAATTTAAAAAAATATTATTTTAATTTATTTCAAACCAAAAATATTTTAAAAAACAAACAATTATTACTCCACTATCAAACAACTCTTTATATACAGGTAATGTTGCTTATTTATGAGTGGGTTGCAGCAAAATTGATAGTAGTGGCTTCTACATCTGTTCCTAGTGTGTTGTCAAGAGAGAGGCAAGAAATGCATCAATGATGGCACTCTTCATGTAAGCTGCGGAAATTCTAAAATTAAGGTGGTAGCATTTTTCTCTCTTTCACACATTGAGATTGACAGATTTGGGTTTATAGGGATTTGTTTTATTATTATTAATAATAATTGAGTGTTGTTTTTATCCCGTGTAATCACCATCATTACTATAGAAATTCTTTTTTTATTATTTAAATCACATGTGTTCATAGAAACCTTAGCCCACTATGCCCGCATTATAGTCGATGCATAGGATACTTTTTAATTAAAAGTATTTATACCACATTTCTAGAAGACAATAAAAAAATCAAGGAGACTAGAATCTCTCTTATAGTGCATTTGGGAAGAATGGAAGATGATTAATTAGTTAATTCTTTTGGAAAAACCTTTTAATGGGAAGAGGGGGGATTTCTTTAGGCTTCACTCCCCTTGTTTTTTCTTATTAAAACGTATAAAAATATTTAAAAATATATTTTAAATAATTAAAAATAAAATCATATTTCAAGCCTTACTCCAATAAATTAACGAAGAAGAAGACAATAATTAAAAAACTTGCATGAATGTAATCTAAAAAAAAAAAAATTCATTCTCATCCTTTGACAAATGAAATAAAATTTATAACTAAAAGACTGTTTTCTTTCCATCGTGGATGAGAATAACATATTAGAAGATAATAAATTAGAAAGATTAGATTGAAATCGAATAAGATTCTCGTACTAAATTTTAATTTGTATTTTTTTTCTTAAATAAATAACTCTGATGTAATATATGTCTCTCAAAAAGATTTATACTAAAAAATCAACCTAAAGCAAGTAAAAAAAAAAACCTGAAAATATAAAGTCTTAAAAGTCCAAAACAAACTCAAAAAAAATATTAATCACAATATTCGATGCAATATTTTTCCCATAAGACTTTCCATTATAAATTTATAGAGCCCTTGCGTCCATTTCCTTCTACAGAAAGGTCTTGCATATTGTAGATTGTAGAAAGAAAAGAAAAAAAACAGAGCTAGGCCAAAAGGAGCAGTAGCTAGTCGCAATCCTCTAAAATACCATGGCTGCTCCTCCACCTAACCCACTCCCACTGGCATACCAAGGAGGCTCAGTTTCAGTTCCTGACTGGTTAAACAAGGGCAATAACGCATGGCAAATGATCTCAGCCACCCTTGTTGGACTCCAGAGTGTTCCAGGACTAGTAATTCTCTATGGAAGCATTGTCAAGAAAAAATGGGCAGTCAATTCAGCTTTCATGGCCTTTTACGCTTTCGCAGCTGTTGTAATCTGCTGGGTGGTTTGGGCCTACAAAATGTCTTTTGGCGATAAGCTCTTGCCCTTTTGGGGCAAAGCAGGACCTGCCTTAGGCCAGAAGTTTCTAATCAAGCAAGCTGCACTCCCTGAAACGACACAGTTCTACGATAACGGTGGTGTGGAGACTGCAATGGCTACACTGTTATATCCCATGGCTTCCATGGTTTGGTTTCAGTGTGTGTTTGCTGCAATAACTCTTATTCTTTTGGCTGGATCAGTGCTTGGAAGAATGAATTTTAAGGCTTGGATGGCTTTTGTGCCACTTTGGCTCACTTTCTCTTACACTGTGGGTGCCTTCAGCTTGTGGGGTGGTGGATTCTTGTTTCACTGGGGTGTCATGGACTATTCCGGTGGTTATGTTATTCATCTTTCTTCAGGGATCGCCGGCCTGACTACTGCCTTTTGGGTCAGTCCTCCTCCTCCTCCTCCTCCTCCTCCTTCTTCTTCTTTGATTCCGAGCAAGTCTTTGTGAGCTTGACGCTTTGAAATGCAACTTGCTGCATAACTTTGACTACTAATCATCATGAAATTAATTTCTGCTACCCAGGAAGATATTGCAGAGACCTTGTCTTGGTACAGAAACATTATAATTTGTAGTGAATATTTCTATGGATCTTCAGTCCTTTGAATTAATTAATTGTTTTAGTGTTTAATTTAAGCAAATTTTACTTGCTAACCTGTTTTAATTCTTAATGTTTATTTAGGGGTTACATTTTTAAAATTTTGAGACCATATATAGATGCTGGTTTTTCCCTTGAAAATAAAAAAAAAGCCTTTTCTCTTCATTTTCAGTATTGAAACGTGAGAAAGTATCTCTAATAGTAGTATAGTACTGCCCTCCCATGATTTTTTTTGTTTTTTTAATATATCATAACTAAATTATTTATTAAGATTTGGTTAAAATACAAAAAACTCCGTGATTTTAAAATTCAAGTTTTAGAATTGTTAAGCTTTAACCCAATAAAATAGAGACTTCCTCACAAACAAAGATCTGCTTTAAACTTTTAACGAGACTAATAAATAGAAACTTGATTTAAAAAATAATCAAACAATAATACACCTTCTTAACACCTCTCAAAAAACATGTATTTTTTCCTTGCACAACAAATTTCTTATTTGAACTCTTGCAAATCATAAATTTTTTAATAAATTTAATATTAAATAACGACTCATATTTTTAAATTTATAATTATACCCAAACATATCTTTTCAACACCTCTCAAAAGACAGACGACGTCCTCGATACCACAAGAGCCGTGGCAATTCTAATCCAGCAATGACAGAGTATATCTAGCCTTTAATTCTGTAGAGCGTAACCAGCCTTTAATTCTGCCGAATCTCCTATCCTTACCATGGGATTTATTCTCACAACTGTACAATATAAAAATAGCTAATTTTTAGCCTAGAAAGTCTTATTTACTCTAAAACAAACTCCAATGACTTTGTATATATAAGATCGACCCTGTATCAACCACAAGGTGACGAAATATTCATTGAGTTAATTGCGGTAATCATTTTCTATAATTGTGATACAATTGCCCTTGAGAGTGTTATATTTCTTTCGGACATCCATAAAATTAGAAGGAAAAAAAAAAGTGTTGCTTGATTTGATTCAAGATGGTATATATAGTAAAACATAACTTCTAGAGTAAATAAAAGTTATCCGACAAAGTTGTTTTCTTTCATTAAAATAAAAATTGAATTACCAAATAATGAATTTTCTTTTCTCTGACATTTTTGTTGATATGGTCGTTATCAATAAGATGGACCACGAGTTAAAACTTTATCACATAAACGAATTGAACCGATTTACTTCTTGTTCCTAATTAAACATGCGTATTGCAGACAACCTAACCAAAGAAAATAAAGTAGAGCAGACCCATGATATCTATAAAATAATTAAAAAAATATATAACGGTTTGTTCATTATCAGAAATAATGGAATGTGATGTGATGATCCATTATATTTCAAAATTTTTGTATGTAATTTTTAAAACTATAATTTAATGACTCATTAAATTACAAGCATTATATAAAAAAAGTGTCAGAAGACTAAAGCATTGCTAAGCCAATATGAACCCTTTAGGTCACTTTCATGTTTTTAATGTAGAATTGACAACTTAAATTGACAAGTCACTTTCACGATTTGAATGTGGAATTGACAACTTCATTTTTAGAACACAAGAAACGATTTTGTTTTTTTCTTTGGTTTTTTCTGAAATTACTTTTGTTTTATAATTAAAAAATTATTATAATTGATTTTTTTATTATTTTTTTATCAAAATAATATTATTTGTAATTTTTAGCTAAGAAAAAATCAAGTAATTAGTTAGGAGAAAATCATGTCAATACCCATTGATTTTTTTTGCCATTATTTTTTTTTATCAAAATCATTTTTACTTCTTGCATAATAAAAAATCTGATTGACTCTAGTATTCCTGGTTATTCAACCACATTCGTAACATGAGACATGATAGTAGTTAACCCCCTGCAGAATTTTAAAAGAATGATAAAAAAATAACCACAAAATATGATATGAAAATTAATGAAATTAAACAATAAGAGATGAAATTGCCAAAAAAAACAAAGAGAAACAGAAGTAGACAACAAGAGAGAACGAGTAGTTTCAATAATATGCCCATGTTTTCTTTCAGCAGTGCCATTTTGCTGAAGAGTATCTGTACACAAAGTTTGGTGAATAGTTCTATCTAAGGCAAGCAACTCATAATTTATTAAAGGTGTATTGCCCATTCAAATAATCCAACCTAAAACATTTGATAACAACAAAATGTTGAGTTTTGAAAATGGCGGTATATATCTCAAATAATTCAAAACGATATTTCATTAAATAAACCCAACAATAACGAGTATGACCATCAATAAAAAAAAAAAATATTGAGATCTTTTTTTTGTGGTAACAAGAGAATATCCTCATACATCAAAATGAATTAAATCAAATAGGGAAGAAGAAACAAAAATACTTTAATTAAAAGGTATAGCAAAAAATTTTGTCCGTTTACATCAGTACAATTAGAAATATCACAAATTTGTAAATTTTTTAAAACTCCAATGGATACCAAAAATCTCAAACAAGAAGACAAAGCATAACCTAGACGAGAATTGTTGTCTGTCCCCACATGGCATCGATAGCGATTTTTGTTGTTTGCTACATTGATTCAGAGTCACCACCTAGTATTCGATTCAGGGTTACTAGAAAACCCGAGTGTACTAGTTTTTATCAGAGATTCGAGAGTAAAGGACTGGTTATGGCTAGGGAAGGTATTAGCACCCCTAGCGCACCCTACCTGAGCTAAGTTACTTCGTGATTTTGATATGTTATAGAAGTTTTAAAGGTTTTATCTTTTTATTGGATATCAGAAACACGTCTACATATCAGCTCATAATCCTTAACTGTGAGCAAATCAAAACATTAAATTCTTCTTGTCTTTTCGGTTTTATCATTAAAAAAATACAATACAAACACACATTGACTTTTACTAAGTTTCCTCACACCTACCATTACAAGTTTACAAATATCCATAATTCAAAATAAACCAAACAAAACCTTAAACAATTTAAAATTTACAAATAGACCCAATACAATACAGGATTTGCAAGGAAGGCCTTCTGGAACTGCAGGAACAATGGTGGTGCGTCTTCTCCACGCTCCACTGCCACTGGCGGCGCGTGGGTTCCGCAAAAGAATCCAAGAAACCAAGGGCTCTAGAATGGCTTCCTCCTCTCTTCACTTTCCTGTTGGCAGTGAAGATCCCTGTTACTTGCTATAAAAGAAAATGCACAAGCAGTTGATTTTATCTTTTCCTTCTCAGATCTGTCGGGTCTATTTCTTTGTTTGTCATTTTTTTTTCAAATCTATTTCACTGCAGATATTTATTGGTTTATGTCTTCTTTTCCTTTACTTTAGGTAGCTAGCGGCAGGGAGGAGGAATGGTCGAGAGAAGGGCGTCACTGCTGGGGAAAGGGACAGTAATGGATTTGTGGGCGCTCGAAGGTTGGTGTCGGCTGGGAGGCTGGTATGTGTTAATGAGGGAAGATCTATCATGGTAAACAGTGAGGGAAGAGATAGGGACTTGTGGGCTACTTGATCTTCAGTAAGGATGGCGTTGCTACGGCTGACGATGAAGACCGACTGAGAGGGAAAGGTTGGGTGTGTGGCTGGTCTGTGGGAGAGAAAATAAGGGTAGCTTGTGGGGAAGAATGGTTTGGAGTGAGATGAGGAAAGATGGAATGGGAAGTGTAAGTGGGGTTGTTGTGGGTGATAGTAAGCTGGGAAGAAGAAAGGTGAGTGGCGGTTGTTGTGTGTTTTTATGGGGTTCTTTAGTTTGCATTGCAAAGGCAAGGGGGAAGGGCAGCGACTTCTTTTGGTAGAGATGGGAAAGATTGCTTTAGGGTTCCCTCTATCCCTTTTTTTATCCCTCTACCTGCCCAAAATTTTCTCCGCCCCACGTTTCAACATTTTTCACTGTATTTATAGATAAAATGTTGTTAGGTTTCCAAACTGGTCCCTTAACTTTTTTTATGTATTTTGAATTTATATTGAAAAAAAAACAATATTAATGTTGACTCAACAAAGAAAATCAGTGATTGTAAAAATAACACGTTAAAAGTTGAACGCATTCAAAATACTTATGAAAACTTAAATTCTTTTAAGATAACGTTGAAAATACTAAAAATGATGCGAATATATCAAGAATGCATTTTTTTTAGGGTTTTCATTGTTTTTTATATATATTTTTTAGTTTTTTGAAAAAAAATTATCAAACATTGGGTCAAAAATTGGGTAGCAACAAGAATTACATAAATAAAAACTAGAAAAAGGACTCAAATGGAAAAAAAAAATCAACACTAGTAGCAGCAACATCGTTAGTAACTGGTGCTTTTAACTCATCCAAAATATATAGTTCCTTTTTCTTATGACATGTCTCAATTAGTTTCTAAGACTGCAAATTCTATACACAAAGAAAAGAGGAAAAGATAACTAAATAATCACCATTATCACATAATTGACCAACAAAACAAGACAAACATTAAAGAGAGAGAATGAGATGTGACAACAAAACCAACACTTGTTAAAGGCATGGGAGTGCCATCAACAGCAGTCATGACTAGAATAGAAAGCGAAGGAGACCCAAAAGCAAAAAATAAAGAATCTAGAGACATATGATGTGAAGCACAAAAATCTAAAACTTATTTAGAATGTGACATACTTGAAGAACTATGAGATAACTAACCTATGGAAGAAGAAGCAAACATAGTTTATGGCTGTAAAGAGAGAAACTTCTGAAATTGCTCAGCCAGAATACTAGGATTGGTAAAAGGACTTGATGAAACTATTGTTATAGTATTGTGGTGTGGTAGTTTGTAGCCTTGAGGTGGTTTGTGACCATTAGATTATGACTGGATGTCAAGCTTCCAAACTTGATTCTACTATCTCAAATTAGGACAATGAGTCTTCTAATGACCTTTATGCTTAGAAAATATACACTCGTTAAAGGCAACCTTTATGTCAGATTATTCTTATTATTAAAGAATGGTTTAGAATGTACTATTAACACAGAAAGATTAGAAGTAGAAAGAATTTTCTTTTTAAAATAAGACTAAAGATGTATTTCTTCAACCAATAACTTAGTGACAATTGATTCAACAAAAGGCAGTGGAAAACGACGCAAAATTAAATGTCTAAGTCCTTCAAAATTATTGTGAAGTGTCGTTAAAAACTGTATCAATCATTGCTGCTCTTTATGAGCAATATAAGCACCACATGCCTTTAATTCTACATATTCTATAAGAGCCAATTAATCCCAAAGATTTGTCATAGAAAAATAAAACTCCTGAATACTCATATTTTTCTAGTAAGAAGCTTATATGTCATTCTCTAATTGATACTGCTTTGTAAAATTTAATGGCGTGAATAACCTTTGTAGATGATCTCAGTTAAGATTAGAGAGATAATCTTTGTATAATTGTGATGAATGATTGATAAACCAACCATCCCTTTGTATTTATACATTTAGGGTTGTATGCAATACAATGGTCATGATAGATATCCCTATATATAATGTATTTACATATATGTGGACTCTTTCCTTAATACACCCCGTCAAGCTGAAGGTGGAGATTCCACCCGAAGCTTGGATCTAAAATAAGCAAATGAGACTAGAGGGAGAGGCTTGGTAAGAACATCCGCGAGTTGATCCTTTGAAGAGATGAACCGTACATGAATTTCTCTCTTAGCAACGCGATCATGGATAAAATGATAATCAACTTCAACATGTTTAGTATGAGCATGGAACACCAGATTGGCAGATAAGAAAGTAGCCCCTAAGTTATCACACTTTAACGTAGTCATGGACGAAGTGGAAATCCGAAGTTCTGCCAATAAAGAACGAATCCATAAAATTTCAGCAGTACCATCAGCCAAGGCTTTGTATTCTGCTTCTCTAAAAGATCTAGCAACAGTGCGTTGTTTCCTAAATTTCCATGAGATAGGTGTAGAACCAAGGTATACAAGATAACCATCTGTTGATTTTCAATCGTCAATACTACCTGCCCAATCACCATCTATGAAACCATTAAGAGTCAAAAGAGAGTCTCGAGTAATGTGTAGAGTATAAGTTGTTGTAGCCTGCAGGTAACGTAGGATACATTTAACAGCAACCCAATGATCATCAGTAGGGGCATGCATAAATTGACATACTTTGTTGATTGCATAGCAAATATCAGGTCAAGTGAAAGTAAGATATTGCAGTGCTCCAACAATCTGTCGATAATGTATCGGATCAAAGTGAAGAGTACCAGGCACAATTCCTAGTTTAGAGGAGGTAGACAGAGGAGTATCAACCGGTTTGCAGGAAGCCATACCTGCTCGTTAGATAATATCGAGTGCATACTTGTGTTGACTTAACAAGATACCTATAGTTGTAGGTTTAACTTCAATGCCCAAGAAGAAATGAACAGAACCCAAATCCCAAAGCTTAAATTCTGTTTGCAGTAAAGTAATCAATCTATGAAATAAGGCTGAGTTACTCCCGGTTAGTAAAATATCATCCACATACACAAGCAGATAAATCATGGCACCATTAAAAGAGAGAATAAACAGAGAAGTGTCAACCTTGGATGCCTGAAATCCAATGAAAAGGAGGAACTTGCTCAACCTGTTGTACCAAGCTCGAGGTGCTTATTTCAAGCCATACAAAGATTTATGAAGACGACACACATGAGATGACATAGCAGAATTAGCAAACCCCGATGGTTGTGCCATGTATACCTCCTCTTGAAGAATGTCATTCAAGAAAGCATTATGAACATCCAACTGGTGAATATTTCAACCATACGAGACAGTAATAATGAGCACAAGACGTACCGTTGTATGCTTAACCATCGGGCTAAACATCTCCAAATAACCAATCCCCTCTTGCTGAGAGAAACCGCAGGCAACCAGCCGTGCTTTATATCGGTCAATCCGACCATCAGCGTGGCGTTTAATCTTGTAAACCCACCTACTACCAATCATATTCATAGATGAATAAGAGGGCACCAATAACCAAGTATGATTAGAGTGAAGTGCCTGGATTTTCTCCTGCATGGCATTATGCCAAACCAAATACCTGTTGGCATCCTTAAAAGACAACGACTCTTGTTGAGGTAACATTGCAACCCGTGAGGAAGTTGCAACACTGAAGTTAGCATCCTTTGGTGGACGTGGTCAAAGCACCATAGGATAGGGACCCCAGACATCACTAAAAATTAAATCAAGAGGAGCTAGAGTTTGATGACCTGTAGTTTTTAATGTCAAACAACATAACTTGCCTAGAGGACACACAAGACAATTAAAATTAAAACATTTTGTCGTAAATGACACTTTTATATTTTTCACCAACAAATGCAGAATGCGTGGGATTGGATGCCCAAGTTGACGATGCCGGATATCAGCGGAAGTAGAGAGACATGTAGATGAGAAAGCCTGAGGCAATGACATGGCAGACGACTCGGACAAAACATATAGACCATCTCTACTCTAACCGGAAAGAAGCAATTCTTTTGTCATGAGGTCCTTAATATAAAATAAATAGGAATGAAATTCAAAAAACACGTTATTCTCAAGGAAAAATTTTTGAACAGATAGCAGAGGTTTTTTAATGGTAGGAACATGTAAAATATTAGATAAAGTGCATGATCCTGGAATTTGAAAGAGACGCAAGAGTTGTTTCCAGTGTTCTCCAGATATCATGGGAGGTGTTACAATCCACAACTAAATGCAGAACTTCCACCGAGAGAGAGGATAAGAGGGCACTCATGATTAAGTGATCTTGCTGCTTCCATGTCAAGTATGTAGGATTGACAGAGGATGAAGATACTGCAACAGATTCCAGATGAGAAGAGGTACATGTTGATGTGCCATCAACAAAAGAGTATACACCTTGGCCCAAGAGGAATGGCTTCATCTGCATCCTCCAATACAAAAAGTTGGTATTGGAGAGTCTTAAAGACATTACCTGTTGCGTGTTAGGAAGGGATATGATGGCAGCAGCAGGGGACACACCATAGGTGGCTGTCAGCGCCATAATGGAGAAAGAAGATTGGGGTGCAGATGCAGCAGAATAATGAAGTTCTTTATTGTCCATAAGAGAAAGAAGTTTAGCAGAACATGTTCTTGATTGTTACAAAGGGAAGAAATTTGAAGATGGCATTCTTGATATTTGCTGGAAGAAGAGAACCGGATGTAAGGGAGAAGTTTGAAAGAATGCTACTGGGAAAGAAGACTACTAAACAATAAAAAGTTGTTGGATGTTTGTTTTGCTATGATACCAAGTTAAGATTAAAGAGATAATCTTTTGTATAATTGTGATGAATGATTGATAAACCAACCATCCCTTTGTATTTATACATTTAGGGCTGTATACATACAATGGTGGAATGTACTACACATGATAACTATCCCTATATATAATGTATTTACATATATGTGGACTCTTTCCTTAATAATCTCAAATCTCCTTTGTTGTCTCACATTTCACCAACTATATTCCTATGAAATGCTCAACAGAATTGTTAATCCAAGTACTAATCTTTGCATTGTTTGCTTCTTAGACATCTATTAAAGTAGTATAACCTCTATTAGTATTCATAGGTTTCACAAGAGTTCCACTAACATATCTCCATATTTTTTACCCTTAAAAAAAATTATCATCACATAACTTCAATACGAATAGTTATTTCCCTCCAAGCTCATACTCATGGACTAAAGTGAAACATCTCTTTCAATAGCTATAATTAACACACAAAGAAAACTAGAACACAAAAGAAGAGAAAAACAAAATACCAGATTGAAGAAACTGAACAAATATCTTCTCAAAGTTATATGATCACTCCAAAAAGTTGGATCTGCGAAAGTTGTGTTTAAGATTAACTCTCATTTCATACAACATGTTCTGATACTGCGAAAGTTGTGTTCTGATACCATGTTAAATAATCCAAATAAATAAAGAGAAATACAAAAATAAAAGAGGAGGAGGCTAGGGTTTCATTAATATTGCATTATGTAGTCACGATAATTTAAAGGAATAGGTTTAACCTAACTTCAAAGAGATTATATATAGGCTAAACTGAAAAGAAAATAAAAATAATATTTTACCCTTAATAAATAAAACAAAATAACCCTATATTTATTAACATAATGTAATGTGATGGTCCATTATATTTCTAATTTTTGCTATGTATAATGAAAAACTATATTTTAATGACTCATTAAATTACAAGCATTATATAAAAAGATTATGTAATAAACCATGACATGAATATGAATAATTATGCAGAAAATACAGTTATGAACCCTACTAATTGGCAATATGAACCCTTTAGGTCACTTTCATGATTTTAAGGTAGAATTACATCTTCATTTTAAGACCATATGAAATGATTTTTTTTTTATCCTTTTGTTTTATCTTAGATTATTTTGTTTATATGGTTATTGTCGCACGTGTGCGGCGTCGCGGCGAAAGCTACAAATATTTTTTTTCCATTTTTTTATCTACAATGTAAATCTATCTATATCTATTTGGAAAATATGGGGAGACAAGAAAATATTGTCTTTTGTTGGTGGAAAAAAAATGGAATGGGAGTCGCCACCTAGTATTTTGGTCACTAAGAACCCTAACTGGTCTCAGAGATTGGGTACGGGGACTGGTTGCGTAAAGGGAAGGTATTAGCACCCCAAATACGCCCTACCTAAGGTAAGCTGCATTGTTTTATTGTCTGATAAAATCTAAGGTCTTTTCGTGTTTTCCTAGCTGTTGGTATGGTTCAAGAAAAGTCCTCCTCGGTAAGGAGATCATTATCTTAATGGGTAATTCTGATGTTAACAAAAGAATTTAATATTCAGAATACGTCTTACGTATAAGATCGTAACCCCAAATACTAAACGAAAAAACAATAATTTTTTTGGAATTTTTGAAATATTGGCCTAGTTCTCATGGCTTGAATAGACTGGTTATTAAAGCCAAAATGCATGCTAATACATATATTGTTTTGAAATTTCCTTTGTTGTGTGAAAATATGATGTTATAATATATATATATATATATATATATATATATATATATATATATGTTGGAGAGACTAGGCCGTATGCATGAAAACAAAATATTTTTTAATAATAAATATTTTTTTTTACAAAAACCGGGTATTTTAATACTGGATTTGTATCTTTACAGTATAAAAATACAAACCGGTATTAATCAAAATACAGTAATAAAATTACAGAAAAATCACAAATTCTTTGAAATAATTTTGAAAAATTTTTATTTTTTGTTTTTATTTTTTTTTGGTTGGGCCCACGTGGCTGGGCTGAACCCAGCAAGCCGTCCGCGATTTATATTTGGTGTGAACAGTGAAATAGCATTTCACTGTTCAAGTGAATTATATTTCAGTGAAATGCAAGGAAATGGTGCATGCACAGCGACGAAGGGGGGGCAAACCTGGTGGCGGCAACGATGGCGAACACTCTCAGTGATGCTGGTGGCGGTGGAGAGGCAGTCGACGAGGTCTCCCAGTGGTGCTGACGGTGGCGGTGGCTGGGAAGCGCAATGGCAGCAACTGTTTTCTGCAGTATTTCTTCTCCTTTATTCAGATGCACGTACCTCTGTTTTCCTTCCTTCTTTTTGCTTTTGTCTGGTTCTTCTCCTCTTGATCTCGGGTGTTTCCTTCTGCCAGCTGTTCATCCTTCTCTGTGTACAATGGTCTCCCCCTCTCGGTCGTCCCCTCACTGTCTCATTGTTTTGTTTCCTCCTCCCTCTCTGTCCGTTTTCTTCCTTCTTCTTTTTTTTAGTGTTTTTGGGTGCTATTTATAGAGCCAAGAAGCGGGGCTTTTTACTGTTGCGCATGGGGAGCAGAGCATGCGGCGGTTGGTCGGCCAGTGGGCGCGGGGTGTGGAAAGAGGAACAGTGTCAAAACAACACTGTTCAGTTTTTTTTTAATTTTTAATTATTATTTTTTTATTTTATTTGTGGGGTGTACCCAAAAATAGATTACAACAGTTATCATGACTAAGATGGACCACAGGTTAAAACTTCATCACATACATAAATTGAACCGAATTACGTTTGGTTACTTCTTAAACATAACTATTTCAAAACCCATGATATCCTCGTAGCAATTAAATATAATAAAATATCTGACGATATGTTTTATAAGATGTAATGGAATGTAATGTAATGATCCATTATATGTTTATATGTATTTTGTTGCGTAATTTAGAAAATTATAATGTAATAAGAGATTATAATTTAACAACTCATTATATTACAAGCATTGTATAAAAAAACGATGTAGTAAACTGTTACAAGTAATTATGCAAGATCTAATTACTAAAGGTATCATAAAGACTAAATTTTAATTACAAAAGGACCAAAAAGATTTAAAATAATTTTTTTGAAAAATAGGGACTAAAGGAATTTTGTCAAGAATACAATTGCAAGCAAACAAAGTCATGTATTGAATCATTTCATTTTTTATTATTATTATAAATTTCTCCGCCAAAGGGTATGGATTTCTACTAATATCATAAATGGAGCATCCCGCAAAATAAAATAAATAGCAAGTATATGTTTGAGATTTAGTCATGACTATCCCATCCAAGGCCAAATGTCGGCACAAGAATTTAGGAGGATGTGAGATGTTGTTTTCGTGAGTTTGTTGGGATTTTTTTAGTTACATGATTTAATCATGACAATACTTGTATACATACAAACAGAAAGATACAGATAGTTCCATTCATGATGACCATATATTTTTGTAGTCCTTAATTTGTTGCAACTCCAGAATATCTGGTCATCTCAAATCAAATCTTGTGGATGCCCTTTGACATGGGCGGGACTGACTTCAAATTTGGTTAAGCTAATCAATCCATCTATAAATATAGGCCAGTTGTTGGAATTCCGAGTAGTCCAAAACACTTAAGAATGGCTATTACCCACTTTGCTTCATCATTTTGTACTCTCCCAGCATTAGCATCTCCAACTCGCGCCTTGGTAGGACCTGTATCAAGCAAGAATTATCGCTCTCTACCTACCAAAGTTCGAAGCATGGTTGCCGCCGAAGCTGCTGGTCAAATTGTCCGGCGGTCGGCAAATTATCAAACTTCGATATGGGAGTATGATTATGTCCAGTCACTGACTAGTAAATATAAGGTATAGTTGCTAGCTATTATAATGTCATGTTCTGTTATTGTTCAAACAACTTGAGTTGAGTACTTGAATTCGATGTTGTTTAGGGAGAGCCATATACAGCGCGAATCAAAAAGCTGAAGGCAGACATAAGGACGATGCTGATGAACGCATCGAAGCCCTTGGATCAACTGGAGTTAATCGATAACTTGCAAAGACTTGGATTATCTTATCATTTTGTTGATGAAATAAAGAGCACGTTGAAGAGTTTATTCTATGAAAATCATATAGAGAATACAGAGACAGTACATGACTTGTATGCTACTGCTCTCGAGTTTCGACTCCTAAGGCAGCATGGATACAAGGTACCTCAAGGTAAGTCTCTTGCGCAGTGTAGATATTGATGGTTATATGCGTTCTCATGACTAATTGTGTTAAAAGTTTGTGTTCTCCACTTGTAGAGGTTTTCAATCAATTCAAGGACGAACAAGGAAACTTTAGGACATGGCTTTACGATGATTTGAAGGGAATGCTGTCCCTGTATGAAGCTTCATACTTCTTGGTAGAAGGCGAGAGCATCTTGGAGGATGCAAGAGACTTCACCACCAAAAATCTTCAAAAATATGTCGAGAAGTGCAACCCTTCCGAATATCTTTCAAAGATGGTGAGCCATGCCTTAGAGCTGCCATTGGCTTGGAGGATGCTAAGATTGGAAGCCAATTGGTTCATTAAAGTGTATGAAACTAAAACTGATATGGAACCTGTGTTGTTAGAACTAGCTAAATTGGATTTCAACATGGTACAAGCAGTACACCAAGAAGATCTGAAACATTCATCTAGGTACGTAGAATTCATAAGATTCTTTATTTATTTATTTTGTACAATTTGGAAGCAAATTAAACAGCATGTAAAGATTAATATTATTTCATTAAATTGTATGTGATAATTTAAACTTTTTTAGATTTGATGATCCTCCTATATCACTAGTTTACTTTATGTAGCTTTTCTCTGATGGTGACAGTTTAATTTCTTAACATGAACAGGTGGTGGAGGAGGACAGGACTTGGAGAAAAGTTGGATTTTGCCAGGGACAGGCCGGTGGAGAATTTCTTATGGACTGTGGGGGTCATATTTGAACCTCAGTTTGGTAATTGCAGGAGAATGCTAACAAAAGTTAATTCACTTATAACAACAATTGATGATGTTTATGATGTCTATGGTACCTTAGATGAGCTTGAGCTATTCACAGATGCCATTGTAAGGTTTGTGCAGCACCTATTTCTTGGGCTCTCGGGCACATTTATAATGCTATATTAGAATTGCTCACTTGTTTTTTTCTTTCTTAAAAAAAAGAAACCTTAACTAAAATATTTTTATGTTCTCATTTCAGATGGGATCTTAATTTCATGGATCAGCTTCCAGACTATATGAAATTATGTTTTTTTGCTTTGTACAACTCAGTTAACGAAATGGCTTATGATATTCTTAAAAATCAAGGAATTGACATCCTGCCTTACTTCAAGAAAGCGGTATTTGCTCATCTCTAAGTTTTAGTATTATTTTCATAGTTTTCAGAACTAGTTTAAGGTTTGAGTTATTTCGTCATTGGGTGAATCTTGGCTTATTTTTTTTTATAATTTTTTTTTAAAATAATTCATTTGTTTTTACTCAACAAGGATTGAAGTTGGTGTAATCGGGTCAATCTGGTCATAAGTTAATCGTTGCGTTGTTAAGGAACCATCTTAACTTAATAGTTTAAACTGTTAGGTGAGGTTTTAAGATATGATTTATATTATTTTCTAATAAATACTTTTAAGTGAAAGTCTTTTGGACTTGAAACTTGCACAAACCCACATTATCTTGTGCTTGATTTGAACTCGTGACCGCTTGGTCATCAAGGCTTTGATACCATATAAAAAAATCATCTTAAACCAATAGCTTAAGCTATTAGATGAGATTCTAAGATATGATTTATAATACTTTTTAACACGTGTTGCCTAGGTTTATTAGGTCAATGTCAAAAATAATTTAAAATAAAATCTCAATCTAGTTAAATTTCAGGTCACTAGGTCGAGCAGCTAGGTTGGGTTAAGTTTGATAAGAACAATTAAAAAAAAAACCTGACATAAATTAAATTCTGAATCACTAAATTAACTCGTTAGATTGGGCTACATTTGATGACTATAGTTATTTTTTAAATATGCTCTCTCCATTTTCGCCGACTTTTTTTTTGGGAATATAAGAATATGGTTAATTTTCAGTGGGCAGACTTATGTAAATCATATTTATTGGAGGCTAAGTGGTACTTCAGTGGGTATACACCAACTCTTCAAGAATACATGGATAATGCATGGATTTCAATTTCAGCACCAGTGATTCTAGTTCATGCATATTTTTATGTTTCCATTCCAACAACAGAGGAGGCCTCACAATTCATGGAGGAATACCCAGATATAATTCGATGGTCATCCATGATTTTACGCCTTGCTGATGATCTTGGAACCTCCACGGTATGCTAGACTTCTCCATCTCCCTAACATAGTTTTGTTCCCTTTTTTCTCATTTTTATGGTAAATTATTTGAGTCCTTGCTATATATTCATTGTGGTTACGGTTCTGTTCCTAAGCACAGGACACAAATCCTCTTTCTTTAGGCATAGGCCTCTGATTGGCCCAAGTAATGGAATGAATTTTGAAACATATAATGCATTACTTTAACTATAAATGGGCCACTTTTTACTTATTAAGTTTTCATTTGGCCCAAGAAACTACTTTTAACTTGTTGGTAAAGGCTGGATCTCCACCAAATGGGCCACTTAAAATCCATATACTTTTTACTTTTAACTATAAATGGGCCCATCGACACTAAAGATGGATGGTGTATTTTTTTTTTAGTAAATTTCTAGATCAATTAATTTATCTCAGTTTGTAAATATATCAATCTTTCATTTTCATTTTGGTAAAGATTGTTATTTGTGATGGTTTTTTTAAAATATATATATGCTAATTTTCTACTTCTTTTTTTATTTACAGGATGAATTAAAACGAGGAGATGTTTCCAAATCAATTCAATGTTATATGTATGAAACCAAAATATCTGAAGAAGTAGCTCGTGATCATATAAGAAATTTAATTGGAAATACATGGAAGAAAATAAATGATTATCAATTTACTAATCCCTATATTTCCCAAACTTTTATTGAAATTGCGATGAACCTTGCACGAATGGCGCAATGCATATATCAATATGGAGATGGATATGGTGTTGGACATCTTGAGACCAATGATATGGTGAAATCCTTACTTATTAAGCCTTTATAATTTCATCAAAATAAAGGACTAGTTTTATAAAATAAAAATTCATAAGATTGATCTATATGTCTTATTAGACTAAGTTGGAGAAACATGTATTTTTATTCTAGCTTAAATATCAATATGTAATAAAGGACTATATATTTCTTCTTTATTTAGAAGATTAGTCAACTATAGCTTGATTATATCCTAGATATCAATATGTAATTAAGATATAGATATTACCTTGTTCTTTATATAAATTTGTCCTATGTGTCAAAGAAAAATATAATTCTTTACAAATATTCTTTATATGATATTAGATTAGAGAACATTTACTCGGTAAAAACCCTAGAATCACTTTATATAGACAGTTGTTTTTCTTCTTCATTCCTATCTATGGAACTCATTGACCCATAAGAAACCATATAAGATTTGACTATTTTGATTGCCTAAATTTTACACCAAACTCATGAATATTTTGTTGTTTGGATTGGTACCAATTATGTTATATAGGCCTAGATTGTTGAGATGTATATCTTTTACAAAGACAAACTAGAATATATCAATTGGAACTTTTTCAAATAGAATGAATAGACCCTAATAACAGAAAGTGGAGGAGTTAAAACTATGATATCAAAGGCTAGCTAATCAATTTATTGGAACCAATTTTGATTGGAAATTTCAATTGGTTTCCTATGATAAAATCAGTATAGGATACAATGACAACATATTTTGACAATATATTTTGATGGAACAAATACCTCTCAACTATATAAGTGATCTGATTAAAACAAGATGGTAGGATCTAAGAGGCATACTATAATAGTTCAATAAGATTGTGAAGGGAGATTGATTTTAGAAGACCTAGTCCTATGATTGGTGATCATGATATCAAAAATTCAACTTAATTTAGTAAGAGAACATAAAGTATACCTTCTTAAATAGGCTAGATAATCAACTAGATAAAATTAAAGTGAATGTTATTTAAATGAAGTCACTTTTTATAGTGGAACAACTATTTTCCATAGCATTGAAGACTTTCAATAATTTGTGATGATCAATAGTGTATGTGTGGAGATGATGATATGGGAAAAATTCATCAACCAGCCCCCATGACACTAGGACAACAAGAGGCAACTGAAACTATTTTATGTAGCCCTGAAAACAATAGCAATATATAATTAAGGCTCAAATGTTCTTTTATAAGATTATTCAACTATAGCTTGATTCTAACTTAGATATCAGTATGTTATCAAGGTTTAGATACTACCTTATACTCTATATATATATATATATATATATATATATATATATATAAAAATACAAAAGGAGGATTTACTATAGCCTCCTCACATTTGTTATTCATCATCACAGTGTGGTGACCTTTTTGTCATTCATAAGAAACATTGTTTGCCTTTAAACCATGGGCATTTTATCTTTACATACAGTTCATTAGGCATTATAAATTTTCTTAGGGGTATTTTATCTATTTAATATATTTATGAATAGTTAAAAAACCAAATTACCCCTAGGATTAAAAAACAATTATGGGGTAGGGGTATTGGTGTCTTTTTCTTTTTAAGCATACAGTAAGATTATATATGTAACCTTAGGGACAAAAAAATTAAGTTATTAAAACAAGAGTGTTGGCATCCTTTTCTCTCAATTTTTTTTAATTGTTGGTTTGGTAGAGGGTAGTAACGTAATTTACTATTTAATTTATAATTTTTAAATGTAAAGAGATATTACGATGTAGGAGGCGTAACGTATTTTGAACGGCACGTGTGGCATCTTCTGATGGTGGAAAATGAGCTTTCACCATTTCATTTGGTTGTCCTCTATGCCCTTTTTTCTTTATTGGTGGCACATGTCTGCTAAAGGTGGTCAATTTGTAATTGGTGGCCCTTTTTTTTCTTTCTTTTTTTTCCTTTCATGTCTCTCTTCTACCTCAGAAAATTAACTCTTGTCTTCTTCTTTTTTTGTGTTTCCAATTCATGCTCTTTTTTCTTTATTGGTGGCCCGTGTATGCTAAAGGTGATCAGTTTGTAACCAATGGTCCTTTCTTTCTTTTTTTCCCCTTTCATTTCTCTCTTCTACCTCAGAAAATTAACTCTTGTTCTTTTTTTGTATTTCAAATTCAATCCTTTGAGTTTTTATTTTTTCTTGTGTTAAAGTTTTATTTATTTTCAATTTAATTATTTAATTCTAATTTGTATATATAATATTTTCAATATGGTCCTTCAGCTCTTGAATTTTATTTTTCTTTGCTCTTTTATCAAAGTTTTCATGGCTTTCAATTTTATTTTTAATATCATGTTTTTTATTTTATTTTTTCCAATAGGAATAATACTAATTTTGATTTGGTCATTTTTCTTTTAGTTTTTTAAAAAAATTTCTTTTGTCAAAGTTTTTATGATCTTTAATTTTATCCTTCAAATCAAGTTTATGTTTTTTTTCCAATAATAATAATAATGGTAGATCATTCTAAATATTAAAATAAAAAATCAACCATTATTGTTTTCCTTTATTACAATAAAAATTCAATTATCAAATAATTAGTTTTCAACCATTCTATTTTATCCTTTTTGATTGATTAATTGTCATAACCCAAATCAATTAGCATGATCAATTTTGAGTATGCCTCTGTTTCCCGTGATAAATTATTAGATAAACTAAATATTGTACATACTTGACCGAAAGCAAACACAAAAAAACACAAACAAGAAGATTTATGTGGTTCCCTAAAATCAGGTACATCAACATAGGCAACAGATTGTATATTATTGGAGGAACGGTACAAATAATCAACTCAACCCAGTACAATCCCACAAAACCCAGTATTTCACTCTTACATTCGGTGTTTCTCTCAAATCTGCTCTTTCTCACTCTCAAAATTGCACTCACTTGCACTCACCACCTTTCTCTATACTTCTCTTCACCTACACTCTCTTGCACTCTTTTTATCTCCATTTATAAGAGAATTGAAAGCCTTGGCAGCTTGGTTGAGAAGTGTTGATGGTTGACAAAAAGAGAGGGTGGTTAATGGTGGTTGAAAGGTGAGTGATAGTGGTTAAGGAAAGGAGAGGGTGGTTGAAATTATTATCTAGAAAATCTAGACAAATCTCCACCTTGGCAAGATTTTTCCATCCAATCCTTGATCAATCAATGCTACCTCTAATGCACCATATGGCGTACCCTGAAGGTGCTTAACACTGAGAGATGTTGATCAAGTCCAAACAATGTTGGAACTTGATCCTTGAGACACATTTTATGAGTATGTCAGCTGGATTATCTACGGTACCAATCTTTTGTAGTAGAATATCCCCTTCATCCATAATTTCTCGAACAAAATGAAATCGAACATCGATGTGCTTGGTGCGGGAATGATGAACCTGATTCTTGGCAAGACAAATAGCACTTTGACTATCACAATGGACATCCACGTGCTCTTGAACAATTCTCAAATCTTCAATCAACCCATGTAACCAAATAGCTTCTTTGAAACCTTCTGTTACTGCCATGTACTCTACCTCAGTTGTTGACAAAACTACTATTGATTGTAAAGTTGACCTCCAACTTACAGGCCCTTTAGCAAGTGTAATCACATAGCCTGTTGTAGAATGACGCTTGTCTAAGTCACTAGCATAGTCCGAATCCACATAACCAACTAAATTTTGTCCGAGTCTATCATCCCTCTCAAACTTCAAACCAATATCAGTTGTGCCATGAATGTACCGTAGAATCCACTTAACTGTCTGCTAGTGACCCTTTTCCGGATCATGCATATACCTGCTCATCATACTGACAGCATGTGAAATATCTGGTCTCGTACAAACCATTATATACATTAATGTACCAACTGCATTTGCATAAGGAATTTGAGCCATATGTTTGCGCTCTTCCTCTATGCGTGGAGATATTGAAGCATTTAGCTTAAAATGAGGAGTTAAAGGTGTACTTACAAGCTTAGTCTTACCATCTACCCCAAATCTCTATAGAATTTTCTTCAAGTATTGGCTCTGTGTCAAACAGACTGTGTCTTTTCTTCTATCTCTCTGAATCTCCATGCCAAGAATCTTCTTAGCTTCTCTAAGGTCCTTCATTTCAAACTCAGTTCTTAGTTGAGCTTTTAGTCTATCAATCTCCACCTTGCTCTTTGATGTAATCAACATATCATCCATATATAAGAGCAAATAGATGAAAGAACCATCAAGAAGCCTGCGAAAATATACACAGTTGTCAAACTAACTCCGTGTGTATCCATGTTCTGTCATGAACTTATCAAATCGCTTATACCATTGGCGAGGAGATTGTTTCAAGCCATTCAATGACTTTTTCAGTTTACAAGCCCAATTCTCTTTCCCAGTGACTTTGAAACCATTTGGCTGAGACATGTAAATTTCCTCTTCCAAATCTCCATGTAGGAAGGCAGTTTTCACATCAAGTTGGGCTAACTCCAAATCAAATTGTGCACCCAAGGCTAGCAAAATACGAATTGATGAATGCTTAACAACTGGAGAGAATACCTCATTATAATCTATCCCCTCTTTTTGAGCATAGCCTTTTGCTACCAATCTTGCTTTGAATCGGATGTTGTCTTTTCCAGGATTACCTTCCTTCTTGGCATATACCCACTTGCAACCAATTGTCTTCTTTCCCTTAGGGAGTTATACCAAATCCCAAGTCTGATTCTTGTGGAGAGATTTCATCTCTTCATCCATTGTCTCTTTTCATTTTGCACTATCTACACTCCGTACTGCTTCTTTGTAGGTGTAGGGGATTTCATCATCAATCACTGGAAGTGCATAAGCCACCATGTTACAATACCGAGCAGGTTTCTTGATAACTCTTTTCGGTTTACTCATTGCAATGGATTCTTGTTGTGTGGTTGCTGGAGTTGTTGCATCCTCTTCATCTGAACTTTCATCTGAATCTCCTTCAGTAGGGATTGTCTGAACAGTCTTTATAGGGATGACTGAAGTCTCCAACTCCACCTGTTGTGTATCACTAGACTATTTTTCCTTCTCTTGTGATTTCTCTTGCTGTAACATGCCAGACTCATCAAAAGTGACATCTCTACTCAAAATCACTTTCTTTGATTCAGAACACCAGAGTCTGTAACCTTTTACTCCTCCACTAAAGCCTAAAAATATAGCTTTCTTGGCTCTAGGATCTAGCTTGGACTCAGTAACATGATAATATGTTGAGCAACCAAATATACACATAGAGTCATAATCATTTGCAGGAGAGCCTGACCATACCTCCAAGGGGGTTCTTCCATTTAATGCTGCTGAAGGTAACCGATTAATAATATGACGGGCATAGCTTAATGCCTCACCCCAGAACATTTTGCTTAGTCCCGAATGTGATAGCATACATCGGACTTTCTCTATCAATGTGCGGTTCATGCGTTCTGCTACTTCATTTTGTTATGGTGTTTTGCGCACAGTAAAATGTCGCTTGATCTCTTCATCTTGGCAAACTTCAAAGAAAGGATTTGAAGTGTACTCACCACCATTATCTGACCGAAGAGTCTTAACTCTCCTTCCCGTTTGAGTCTCCACCATTTTCTTCCATTTCAGAAAGATATCAAGGACCTCATCCTTGTGTTTCATCATGTACACCCATACTCCTTTTGAGAAATCATCAATAAAAGTAACAAACTAACGATTACCTCTAATAGATTTATTCTTTGAAGGTCCTCATACGTCTATGTGAACATAATCTAGAATCTCTTTTGTGTTGTGTACTGCAATGCCAAACTTGACCCTTGTCTGTTTCCCAAGAACACAATGCTCACAGAACCCATGTTTCCCAGTCTTAGCGTCTTTTAATAAACCTTGCTTAACTAGTCTTTACAAAGCCTTTTCACCAGCATGCCCTAAGTGCATGTGCCAAAGTCTGGAATTATCTGCTTCAGCATCTTCTAAGCTTTTGGAAACAGCTGTTGTACTAGTAACGGTAGATCCATCCAGGAAATAGAAGTTTCCCATTCTTATGCCTCTTAAGACAACTAATGCACCACATATTGCTCTTAGGACTCCACCATGCATGATAATCTTATAACCATTGGATTCTAGGACTCCAAGTGAGAAGAGATTTTTCTTCAAGTCAGGTACATACCGTACCTCTGTTAGTGTCTTGACTATCCCATTATGCATCTTCAGATGGATAATTTCAATCCCTTTGATCTCACAAACATCAGCATTGCCCATCATCACAACTCCTCCATCGAACTCCTCAAGTCTCGAGAATAAGTGCTTGTTAGGGCACATGTGATAGGAACATGCAGAATCAAGAATCCATTCACCACAATGGTTTTCTGGTGGTGAGACCATGAATGCAGAGTCTCGTTCATCTTCATCTCATGCAACATTCACAGTTGGTTCATCTTTTTCCTTATTGCCCTTGATTGGACAATCTTTCTTCTAGTGCCCTTTTTTGTGACAAAAGGCACACTCATCTTTTGCAAGATATCGTTTGTTTGATGATTCTCCTCTAGATTTTGAGCGAGATTTCCCTCGCCCTCGAAATCTTCTAGGGTTTGTTCTGCCTCTAACTGTCACTACTTCTGATGTTGACTCCTTGTGAACAATTTGGTCCTTCTTCTGGTACTCATTGTTCACCAAAGCATTGGACACATCAATGAATTTAATCTTTTATTTACCATACAGTAAAGTGGTGACGAGATGTTTATATGTGTCAGGCAGTGAATTCAATAATAACAGAGCTTTATCTTCATCATCAATTTCCACATCTAAATTCTTCAAATCAACTATCATTTTATTGAAATCATTCAGATGCTCATTCATGGAAGTACCTTTCTTGTGCTAAAAATGGAAGATTCTTTTCTTCAAGTAGAGATGATTCTCTATACTCTTCTTCATAAACTTGTCCTCCAGTGCTTGCCATAATTTCTTTGTAGAGTTTTGTTCTGAAAAAGGCGTACTTCTGATCCTTTACAAGACAAAGTCAAATGGAACTGCAAGCTAACCGATTTATCCTCTCCCAGTTTTTCTCATCCAAATCCTCTGGTTTATCTTCTAGAGTGAAATCCAAATTCATTTGGACAAGCATATCCATAACTTCACATTTCCACATGCCAAAATTACCTTTCTTGTCAAACTTCTCCACCTCAAATTTGGTACTCGATACCGGGATGTATTGTGGAGGTATACTATCATTCCCCGTTGATCTTTCTTCTGGAATATCAGCCATTAGGACGCTTTTGGATTACAAATAGACCCTTGAAATTGTTAAAACACGCACTTTTATGCTTAAAAGAGCCAAAACAGTAACTTTGGTGTGTTGTTTCACAAAACAGACACCACAGTTGCGTCCAGAATGGTTGAAAATGCTAGGAACAAGCTTGACTCAGCCAAAAACAGGCTACAAAATCACTGAGTTGGCCAAAAAACCAATCTGACCGAGTTGACTCAGGAAAGGAATATTGTCTCTGATAAAGAATATTCTGTCACAGCCAAGGGAATATTTTATCTCTGATAAAAAATATTTTGTCACAGCCAAGGGAATATTTTATCTCTGATAAAAAATATTTTGTCACAGCCAAGGGAATATTCTATTATTGTTAACGGAATATTCTCATTCTGTCAAGAGAATATTCTGTCACTATTAGGTGATGTGGCAGATGACGTGGCAGTCTTCTCAAGCAAAAATTCCGGCACTGTCTGGTTTTTCTGGCAGATTTCAAGCGAAACTTCGGCGAGCTCTACAAGGCTCATTTCAACTCCGATTTTGATGATCTTTATATCGCCGGACTCGTATCGATGAGAGGAATCTTTGTAAGTGGTCAAAAACAAGATCTGAGAACTTTGAAAATTCTACAACTTTGAACCAAGAGCTGAAAAACGTGTTTTTTCAGTGTTCTAGCTTCCCTAAGGCTCTAATACCAATTTTTTATGCATACTAGACTGAAAGCAAATACAAAAAAACACAAACAAGTAGATTTACATGGTTCCCCAAAATCGAGTACATCCACGGAGGCAACAGATTGTATATTATTGGATGAACGATATAAATACTCAACTCAACCCAGTACAATCCCACAAAACCCAGTGTTTCACTCTTACACTCGATGTTTCTCTCAAATCTGCTCTTTCTCACTCTCAAAATTGCACTCACTTGCAATCACCACCTTTCTCTACACTTCTCTTCACCTACACTCTCTTGCACTCTTTTTGTCTCCATTTATAGGAGAATTGAAAGCCTTGGTAACTTGGTTGAGAAGTGTTGATGGTTGACAAAAGGAGAGGGTGGTTGATGGTGGTTGAAAGGTGAGTGATAGCGGTTGAGGAAAGGAGAGGGTGGTTGAAATTATTATCTAGAAAATCTAGACAAATCTCCACACTAAAACTATTAATTCACTTATAGATTGAAGTGATAGTTTACGTGGATCATAATTAATCTATCCATGTGTATATTTCAACTATCCCTGGTCGAGAGGAATTGTGAGCTTTAAAAGTCTCCACCATCCATTTCTCTCTTCGCTCGAGCATTGGAACGCTATATAGAAACAAGTGGTTAGGTGCAGAAGAGAGAGTTTGAAAAAACATGAGGGAGGGTCCCTTTCTTCAGTTAATGATTCTTTTTTTTTTTCTGTCGATTCTGGGTTCACACTTTCCTCTTTGTTTTTGTTTTGAGGTTGCAGGGGGGTCATGGTTCATGTTGTAATTTTTTAGCTTCAGAACTTTGTTTTTATGTTTTGTGCACAATGACTTGTGTTTTAAATTGGTGTGCCAAACCTTGTTTGTTTGAGATGAATTGTTTTAAGCTTCTTGTAAATTTTGAAATAGGTGAATACTTTTTGTGATGTTTGTGTACTCGTGTTATTCATGTTTTGACAAAAAAAAATATTTTCTTGTATGTTGCATACGGCCAAAACCCTAACATGTTTTGAACGCTATTTTTTTATGCAAAAAATATTGGAAGTTTCAAAAATGTGTTTTCACATGGATTTCTTAAACACGACAACAATTATTTTCTTGTATTTATGGATTTTACAGCATGTTTGTAAAACTTCAAAGGGTATTGGCCAATATTCCAAAAAATAAAAAATCTTATTTTGGGGGGAATTCATCTATTATTCACCGTTAATGTTTGGATAAAGAAATCTCAAATGGATGAATATCTAAAATATTATTGAGAATAACTTGTTAGTATTCACTGTTAATATTTGGATAAAGGAACCCTAAGTGGTAAATATCCAAAATAATTTTCTAAGAATAATAAGTCATCACACATTCTTGAAAGAAGCCTTAATTATAATCAAGGACATTTAATTTTTTACTCCACGGTTTATGAGCCGTGAGAGTATAAAACACTAAGGCAAAATAGGCTTTTCAAGCACTCTAGATTTCTAAATTTTTGCCCCTTCTCCTTGCGATTTACGAGTCACAAACTCTTAAAATACTAAGGAAAAAATGAGCTTTTAAAGCACATGAAATCTCCTTGGATTTCTATCTTAATAAATTTAGTTTGAATCAAACCTAGAAAAACTGATGGGATAAGAAAACACCAACACCATAACAATTATAAAGCAAACCAAACAGCAAACAGCTTATCTTAGGTAAAGCGTACTAGGGGTGCTAATACCTTTTCTTTATGCAACTAATCCCTTGCCTTAAAATCTTTAAAAGACCAGTTAGGATTCCTAGTGACCAAAATACTAGGTGGCGACTCCTTTACACAAAACCAAAAAAACCCCGAAATCAATCGAGGGTCGTCGCGAGGGTGCGACAAGGAATATCATATTGTTTTGGGTTTTGTGTGATATTTACCAACGCCAGAGTTGGAAATATTCATAAGAATTGTTCACTAACGCTAGAGTCAAGAACATGAAAGGAAGAATAATAATAATAAAAAAAAGGAGAATAAATTCTTTAGCGATTTAAAACAAAACCAGGAATGTAGCTTGCCTTAAGTAGGACGCTTAAAGGGTGATAGTATCTTTCCTTTTGCATAACTAGTCTCGTATCATATAATCTTTGTTGACCAGTTAAGATTTCTAGTAACCATAATATTAGGTGACGACTTTTTGAATTAAATATTTTTTTTCTAAAAAAACAAAATACTAGATATCTATTCTTTTTTCATGAGATTATCAATAGGCATGCACAATTGCAAGACGATTGATATTTGGAATTTGGATATTACCTAATTTTCCTGGTTTTGTTGGATTTGAAAATTAACAAAAATATAAACAAAATTAAAAAATGATAAAGTGATGTGCCTGTTATATTCAACTAGATACATCTAATCACTAGAATTGCCTATAGAAAATGGCAACATAATCAATTAATCATAAAAAAATTAGATATGCCGATAAGATAAATTGATTTTTAATGCATTTATTTATTTATTTATTGATCAAATAATCTCAGACTATCTTTAAATAAACTAATAGATAAAATATTAATGGTCTATCTTCTAAAAAAAAATAGTACTTCAAAAATTCAAATGCGTGTAAGATTTCAACATCAAAACCTTTAAAAATTTCAAACTTTCACACACTCATCTTGATTTTTTTATTAAATTAATTAAAAAATACAAGCAAATGATGTTTAATTCATTATTAAAATATTATTATCATACTAGAAAATTATATAAACCCAAATTTTGAATTGTTGAATGATATTTCAAAAGGATTTTATATTATTTTTTAATAATGATTTTCAAAGATCAAGTATGAAAATATTATAACCACCAGGAGTGTACCTCAACTAGTTATGTTTTATATTTTCTCTTTAAAGATCACCAATTCGAGTTGCACAAAATTTAGGGTTATTATAGACTTAGATGATTGTTAACTATAGAATTTATGGGATTAGTTAAGATAAACACAAACTGATCCAAATATCCACGTTATTAAAAAAAAAAGTATGAAAATATTAGCAAGTGGGTCGTTGGGCATTTAAATACATAATTTAATATTAAAAAAACGAAAAGAAAGGAAAAATCATTTTAAGGTAGAAGGCCATGCACGTCCGATGAGTGTGTATGGAATATTAACTACAATAAAAAAAAAATGGTAATTGCACATATAATTGAAGATTCCTTGGATATATAAAACTCATATGGATCTCGAGAAAAGATTCACGAGGTCCTCGCCCTGCTTGACATTATTTAGTACTACAGTGATGGTCCTATAATAATAAAGTTGTCCAGCTTTAGCTTGACAAAAAATTTATTATAATAGTAGTAAACATCTCAAGCTAGCCAGTATGACAAGGTACCGTTTTTAGAATCTTTCCATGTAATATTAAAAATAAAATAAAAGCTCTTAATATCTTTTTTTTTTCTTAGATTAGAAGCAAAAGATCCTTTTCCATCGGGGATGGATCTTTGTACGCATTAGTTTACTTAGTTAATTACTACCAGGTTGTTTTTATATTTTAAAAATATTAAAAATATTTTATTTTTTATTTCAAATATTTTTTAACTTCTAGGAGAAATACATAATTTTATTATTAAAAAACTTATGCTAAGTAAAAAAAAAAAAAAAACCCCTAGTTAGATAGTTATATATTTTGTTGATTTTAGAGGTAAAATAATATTTTTATTATGCAAAAAAAATATTAACACTCTGCTCAAGAAATTTAGTATTTTGTTCTTATGTTTTAAAAAAAATTTTAAAATTTTTTTAATTTTTTTATTTTAAATTAATTTTTTGTATTTTCATATTATTTTTATGTACTGATATCAAAAATAATTTTTTAAAAATATATATTATTTTAATTTATTTTAAACAAAAAAAATATTTAAAAAAATAAACAATTATTACTATATTTTCAAACATCTCTATATGTACAGTTAATGTTGCTTATTTATGAGTGGATTGCAGCAAAATTGATAGTGGTGGCTTCTACATTATTATTATTATTATTAATTGAGTGTTGTTTTTATCTCTTGTAATCACCATCATTACTATAGAAATTCTTTTTTTTATTATTTAAATCACAGGTGTTCATAGAAACCTTAGCCCACTATGCCCGCATTATAGTCAATGCATAGGATACTTTTTAATTAAGTGGGCTAATTAAAAGTATTTATACCACATTTCTAGAAGACAATAAAAAAATCAATGAGACTAGAATCTCTTTTAGGCTCCGTTTATTTACAGAAAAATAAATTTTTTTCGGAAAATAAATTCCGGGAAAAGTGAATTCCTGAAAAGTGAATTCCGAGAAAGTATTTTCCGATATTTGGTAGTGTTATGGAAAACATTTTCCAGTGTTTGGTTGTATTATAAAAAATGAACTGGAAAATAATTTATTAATAAATTTTTTTTTTTCAAATTTATCTAATATATATAAAATATTTAATATAAAATATTTAATCACTTACAATAAAAAAAAATGAAATCTAAAATGTATAATGATGAATTTTTTTTTATTATATCCTATATTCATACATAGCTTATTTTATAAAATATAACTATATATATCATATCATATTATAGAAAAATAAGCTTGTGAAATATTTTTTACTATTCCATGAAACCATTTATAATTTCATTACATACGAAATACATCCGACAAAAACTATAGTTTTAATAATATTTTTAGCATGTAATAAAATTGGATAAAATATTAAGGTATAAAATTCACTCTAAACTATTTTTTTTTAAAATGTTAAAAAAATAGCACACTTAAAAAAAAAAAAAAAAAAGGTTACCGCAGGCAAGTGAACAGTGCAAGAGAACTGCACTGTTCACTATTTTTGAGTAACAGTGTACGCAATACACTGTTCATTGAACAGTACAATTAACATGAACAGTTAAAAAAGCATGAGAACGCAGGCTGAGGAAAGTGTTTTCCAAAAATAAAAAGCGGAAAACACTTTCCTGAGATTAACGTTAACATTTCCTTTGACTAGAATTTATTTTCTTTGACTCACTTTCCATGTATTTGCCAAACATGGAAAAGTGAGAAAAATGGTTTTCAGGAAAGTGAATTCCTGAAAACAAACATGGCCTTATAGTGCATTTGGGAAGAATGGAAGATGATTAATTAGTTAACTCTTTGGAAAAACATTTTAGGCTTCACTCCCCTTGTTTTTTCTTATTAAAACGTATAAAAATAATTAAAAATATATTTTAAATAATTAAAAATAAAATCATGTTTCAAGCCTTACTCTGATAAATTAACGAAGAAGAAGATAATAATTAAAAAACTTGCATGAATGTAATCTAATAATAAAATTTTTCATTCTCATCCTTTGACAAATGAAATATTCTGAAAGACTATTTTCTTTCCACCGTGAATGAGAATAACATATTAGAAGACAATAAATTAGAAAGATTAGATTAAAATCGAATAAAATTGTCGTACTAAATTTTAATTTGTATTTTTTTATTAAATAAATAATTATGACATAATATATGTCATTCAAAGAGATTTATACTAAAAAATCAACCTAAAAAAAGTAAAAAAAACTTGAAAATAAAAGGTCTTAAAAGTCCAAAACAAACTGGAAAAAAAATAAAATTTAATCACAATATTGGATGCAATTTTTTTCCCATAAGACTTTCCATTATAAATTTATAGAGCCCTTGCGTCCATTTCCTTCTACAGAGAGGTCTTCCATTTTGTAGATTGTAGAAAGAAAAGAAAAAAAAACAGAGCGAGGCCAAAAGGAGCAGTAGCTAGTCGCAATCCTCTAAAATACCATGGCTGCTCCTCCACCTAACCCAGTCCCAGTGGCATACCAAGGAGGCTCAGCTTCAGTTCCTGACTGGTTAAACAAGGGCGATAACGCATGGAAAATGATCTCAGCCACCCTTGTTGGACTCCAGAGTGTTCCAGGACTAGTAATTCTCTATGGAAGCATTGTCAAGAAAAAATGGGCAGTCAATTCAGCTTTCATGGCCTTTTACGCTTTTGCAGCTGTTGTAATCTGCTGGGTGGTTTGGGCCTACAAAATGTCTTTTGGGGATAAGCTCTTGCCCTTTTGGGGCAAAGCAGGACCTGCCTTAGGCCAGAAGTTTCTAATCAAGCAAGCTGCACTCCCTGAAACGACACAGTTCTACCATAACGGTGGTGTGGAGACTGCAATGGCTACACCGTTATATCCCATGGCTTCCATGGTTTGGTTTCAGTGTGTGTTTGCTGATATCAGTATATAATTATAATTAAGGTTTAGATACTACCTTATATTTTATATAAATAAATAAAATAAAATAAAATAAAATAAGAATTTACTATAACCTCCCTCACATTTTCTTATTACCATAATGCGATGACCTTTTTATCATTCACAAGAAAATTTATTTGCCTTTAAATAAGGGTATTTTTATCTTTACATACGGCTCATTAAGCATTATAAATTTTTTAGAGGTATTTTGTCTATTCAATATATTTATGAACAGTTAAAGAACCTAAAAACCCTTAGTATAAAAAAAAAAGACTAAAATTATGGGGTAGGGGTATTGGTGTTGTTTTCTTTTTAAGCATACAATAAAATTATATATATAACCTTATGGACAAAAAAAATTTAAGTCATTAAAACAGAAGTGTTGGCATCTTTTTCTCTCATTTTTTTTTAATTGTTGGTTGGGTAGAGGATAGTTACATAATTTACTATTTAATTTATAATTTTTAAATGTAAGAGATATTAAGGTGTGGGAGATGTAACGTATTTTGAACAGCACGTGTGACATCTTCTAGTGGTGGAAAATGAGCTTTCACCGTCTCATTTGTCTCTCCTTCATGCCTTTTTTTTTATTGGTGGCACATGTCTGTTAAAGATAATTAGTTTGTAATCGGTGGCCCCTTCTATCTATTTTTTTTCCCTTCATTTCTCTACTCTACCTCATAAAATTAACTTTTGACCCTTTTTTTGGTGTTTCCAATCCATGCCCATTTTTTTTTTAATCGGTGGCACATGTTTGTTAAAAATGGTCAGTTTGTAATCAATGACCCTTTCTTTTTTTTTTTCCCCTTCATTTCTCTCTTTTACCTCAGAAAATTATATATTTTAAATTCAGTCCTTTGAAATTTTTTTTCTTGTGTTAAAGGTTTATTTATTTTCAATTTAATCCTTCAATTCTAATTTGTATATATAATATTTTCAATCTGGTCCTCCACCTCTTGATTTTTTTTTCCTTTGTTCTTTTATCAAAGTTATCATGGCTTTCAATTTTATTTTTAATATCAATTTTTTTATTTTATTTTTCCAATAGGAATAATACTAATTTTGATTTGGTCCGTTTTCTTTTGGTTTTTAAATTTTTTTTCTTTTCTCAAGTTTTTATGGTCTTTAATTCTATCCTTCAAATCAAGTTTATGTTTTTTTTTTTCAATAATAATAATAATGGTAGATCATTCTAAATATTTAAATAAAAAATCAACCGTTAATTTTTTTCTTTATTAAAATAAAAATTCAATTATCAAATAATTAGTTTTCAACCACTCTATTTTATCCTTTTTGATTGATTAATTGACATAACCCAAATCAATTAGCATGATCAATTTTGAGTATGTCTCTCTTTCCCGTGATAAATTATTAGATAAAATAAAACTAGTAATTCACTTATAGATTGAAGTGATAGTTACGAGGATCATATTTAATCTATCCATGTGTATATTTCAGCATAAATATTTATGAACGGTTTGATAGATACCTAGTAATTTATCCTCTCAAGAATGTATATGAACTCTCCTATGTACGAATACTAATATAAAAACCCAAGACTCATTATGTCTAATAGTTTCAAAACATAAAAAAAAAAATGTAACTCTCGGAGTGTTTCTTATTCCTTTTGACTCTTTTAAGATGGTGGTTTTCATATGATATTATATTTACCCAAGTGATTTTTAAAAGTATATCCTAATTTTTTGAGAAATTAAATGCTAATTCTTTTACAATTTCATGATCAAATTTAAATTCAAAAACTTATAAAGTTAGATAAAATTAAGGATATTATCAAATATAATTGAATAATAAAATTTAAATTTGTTATTATTTGGTTAATAAAACACTAATATTTTATTAAAAAATTTATTTTAATCTAAACATGAAAGCATATAAACATTGTACTAAAGATATTATCAGTAGGCATGCACAATTGCAAGACGATCGATGCGGGGAATTTGGATATTACCTAATTTTCCTGGTTTCATTGGATTTAAAAATTAACAGAAATATAAACATAATTAAAAATGATAAAGTGATGTGCCTGTTATATTCAACTGGGTGCATCTAATCACATGAACTACCCATAGATAACGGCAGCATAATCAATTAATCATCAATAAATTAGATACGCCGGTAAGACAAATTGATTTTTAATTTATTTATTTAAGATTTAATTTTTGATCAAATAATCTCAGGCTATATTTAAACAAATTAGAAAATAAACTAATAGACAAAATATTAATGGTCTATCTTCTAAAAAAAAATAGTACTCCAAAAATTCAAATATGTGTAAGATTTCAACATCAAACCTTTAAAAATTTCAAACTTTCACACACTCATCTTGATTTTTTTTAATTAAATTAATTAAAAAATAAAAAAAATGATATTTAATTATTATTAAAATATTATTATCATACTAGAAAATTATATAAACCCAAATTTTAAATTGTTGAATGATATTTCAAATGGATTTTATATTATTTTTTAATAATAATTTTTAAAGATCAAATATGAAAATATTATAATCATAAAGGGTTTAGCTTAACTAGTCAGGTCTTAGATTTTACCCCTAGAAATTACCAGTTTGAATCTCATAAAACTCATGGCCACTAGAAACTTGTATGGTTGTTAATTTTAAAATTCGTAATATTAGTCGAGGTGCGCGTAAACTGATCCAAACATTCGTGTTAATAATAATAAAAAAAAGATATGAAAATATTAATAAAACTTGTATGGTTGTTAACTTTAAAATTCGTAATATTAGTCGAGGTGTGAAAATATTTTCATACTTTAAAAGGTATGAAAATATTACAAGGTGGGTCGGGTATTTAATTAAATACCCAATTTAATATTAAAAAAAACGAAAAGAAAGGTAAAATCCTTTTAAGGTAGAAGGCCATGCACGTACGATGAGTGTGTATGGAATATTAACTACGATAAAAAAAAAAAAAAAAATCGTAATTGCACATATAATTGAAGATTCCTGGGATATATAATACTCATATGGATCCCGAGAAAAGATTCACGAGATCCTCGCCCAGCTTGACATTATATACTGTACTACAGTGATGGTCCTATAATAATAAAGTTGTCCAGCTTTAGCTTGACAGAAAATTTATTATATATAATAGTAGTAAACATCTCAAGCTAGCCAGTATGACAAGGTACCGTTTTTAGAATCTTCCCATGTAATATTAAAAAAAAAAAAAAAAGTCTTAATATCTTTTTTTTTTTCTTAGATTAGAAGCAAAAGATCCTTTTCCATTGGGATGGATCTTTGTACGCATTAGTGTACTTAGTTAATTATTAACTGTTTGTTTTTATATTTTAAAAATATTTAAAATATTTTATTTTTTATTTCAAATATTTTTTAACTCCAAGGATAAATACATAATTTTATTATTAAAAAACTTAAGCTAAGTAAAAAAAAAACCCTCATTAAATAGTTATATATTTTGTTGGTTTTAGAGGTAAAATAATATTTTTATTATGCAAACAAAATATATGCAGATAATGATGGCTTCTACATTTGTTCCTAGTGTTTTGTCAGGAGAGAGGCAAGAAATGCATCAATGATGGCACTCTTCATGTAAGCTGCGGAAATTCCAAAATTAAGGTGGTAGCATTTTTCTCTCTTTCACACATGGAGATTGACAGGTTTGAGTATATATGGATTTGTTTTATTATTATTATTTATTTAGTGTTGTTTTTATCTCGGGTAATCACCATCATTAATATAGAAATTCTTCTTTTTTATTATTAAAATCACATGTGTTCATAGAGACCTTAGCCCACTATACCCGCATTATAGTCAATGCATAGGATACTTTCGAAGTGGTCTAATTAAAAGTATTTATACCACATTTCTAGAAGACAATAAAAAAATCAATGAGACTAGAATCTCTCTTATAGTGCATTTGGGAAGAATGGATGATGATTAATTAGTTAACTCTTTTGGAAAAACTTTTTAATGGGAAGAGGGGGGATTTCTTTAGGCTTCACTCCCCTTGTTTTTTCTTATTAAAACGTATAAAAATATTTATAAAAATATTTTAAATAATTAAATATAAAATCATGTTTCGAGCCTTACTCTAATAAATTAACGAAGAAGAATACAATAATTAAAAAACTTGCATGAATGTAATCTAATAATAAAATCTTTCATTCTCATCCTTTGACAAATGAAATAAAATTTATAACTGAAAGACTATTTTCTTTCCACCGTGAATGAGAATAACATATTAGAAGACAATAAATTAGAAAGATTAGATTAAAATCGAATACAATTCTCATACTAAATTTTAATTTGTATTTTTTATTAAATAAATAATTCTGACATAATATATGTCATTCAAAGAGATTTATACTAAAAAATCAACCTAAAGCAAGTAAAGAAACCTGAAAATAAAAGGTCTTAAAAGTTCAAAACAAACTAAAAAATATATATATTAATCACAATATTGGATGCAATATTTTTCCCATAAGACTTTCCATTATAAATTTATAGAGCCCTTGCGTCCATTTCCTTCTACAGAAAGGTCTTGCATATCGTAGATTGTAGAAAGAAAAGAAAAGAAAACAGAGCTAGGCCAAAAGGAGCAGTAGCTAGTCGCAATCCTCTAAAATACCATGGCTGCTCCTCCACCTAACCCAGTCCCAGTGGCATACCGAGGAGTCTCACCTTCAGTTCCTGACTGGTTAAACAAGGGCGATAACGCATGGCAAATGATCTCAGCCACCCTTGTTGGACTCCAGAGTGTTCCAGGACTAGTAATTCTCTATGGAAGCATTGTCAAGAAAAAATGGGCAGTCAATTCAGCTTTCATGGCCTTTTACGCTTTCGCAGCTGTTGTAATCTGCTGGGTGGTTTGGGCCTACAAAATGTCTTTTGGCGACAAGCTCTTGCCCTTTTGGGGCAAAGCAGGACCTGCCTTAGGCCAGAAGTTTCTAATCAAGCAAGCTGCACTCCCTGAAACGACACAGTTCTACGATAACGGTGATGTGGAGACTGCAATGGCTACACCGTTATATCCCATGGCTTCCATGGTTTGGTTTCAGTGTGTGTTTGCTGCAATCACTCTTATTCTTTTGGCTGGATCAGTGCTTGGAAGAATGAATTTTAAGGCTTGGATGGCTTTTGTGCCACTTTGGCTCACTTTCTCTTACACTGTTGGTGCCTTCAGCTTGTGGGGCGGTGGATTCTTGTTTCACTGGGGTGTCATGGACTATTCTGGTGGTTATGTTATTCATCTTTCTTCAGGGATCGCCGGCTTGACTACTGCCTTTTGGGTCAGTCCTCCTCCTCCTCCTCCTCCTCCTCCTTCTTCTTCTTCTTTGCCTCCGAGCAAGTCTTTGTGAGCTTGACGCTTTGAAATGCAACTTGCTGCATAACTTTGACTACTAATCATCATGAAATTAATTTCTGCTACCCAGGAAGATATTGCAGAGACCTTGTCTTGGTAGAGAAACATTATAATTTGTAGTGAATATTTCTATGGATCTTCAGTCCTTTGAATTAATTAATTGTTTTAGTGTTTAATTTAAGCAAATTTTACTTACTACCCTGTTTTAATTCTTAATGTTTATTTAGGGGTTACATTTTCAAAATTTTGAGACCATATATAGATGCTGGTTTTTCCCTTGAATATAAAAAAAAAGCCTTTTCTCTTCATTTTCATTATTGAAACGTGAGAAAGTATCTCTAATAGTAGTATTGTACTGCCCTTCCATGATTTTCTTTTCTTTTCTTTTTTTCTTGAATCATATTGCATAAAGGAAAAAACTAGTGGAATTTTCAACCTTGCTAAGAAAAATATAAATAACAAATTAATTTTTATTTAGCTAATTCATATAGCTCAAGAAAGAGGTAAGCTCTCTCGATAAATTATTTAGTATAGCAGTTTGATATTAAAATAATGGTTGTTTTATATTTAGAAATATATTAAAATAAATTTTTTATATTTTTTAAAATTTAGTTTTAATATAGCATATTAAAATGAGTTGTGAACACCAAAAGAAATAATTTTAAAATAAAAAAATAAACAAGTTATTAATTAGTTTTAGCCGGTTAGAAGAAATGAATTCATTGATAGTATAACAAATAATTTTAGAATTGATACTTTTGTCAGATTACCGGAGCTAACTAAGAACAGGAATGTAGTGTTTTTGTTTTGTTCTTAAGATTTCTTCCATGATGTGAGGAGAGAATCTTTCAAAAGGTAGGTGGTGAGAAATTATCAAAATGATGCAGGTAGGTCCAAGATCATCGAACGATAGAGAGAGATTTCCACCGAACAATGTACTGCTTATGTTAGCAGGAGCAGGGTTGCTGTGGATGGGATGGGCTGGCTTCAACGGCGGAGATCCATACACTGCCAATATTGACTCTTCCATGGCCGTTCTTAACACTAACATTTGCGCAGCTACTAGTCTTCTTGTATGGACCTGGCTAGATGTCATTTTCTTCAAGAAACCCTCTGTCATCGGTGCTGTTCAGGGCATGATAACTGGCCTTGTTTGCATTACTCCTGGCGCAGGTAATTTCGACTTCCCTTGCCGTGTGGGTGTTTTGCTGTAGTTAAATATACAATAAAATATATCTTCGCCTGCAATAAAATTATCCGGGTCAAAAACAAATTAAGCTTCTTAGGTGGGGTGATGATACTCTTTTTTATTTTTTTTTGCACATTAAAAATATTATTTGGCTTCCAAATTAAGTCAACAAAATATAAAACTATTTACTAAGGGTTTTTTAATTTAGCATAAGCTTCTTAACAATAAAAATATGAGTAGTTATCACTACCTAGTATTAGTTGACTTCTCCATCTTTGTTCCTTACCATGGCAAACTTGTTCATAAATTATTTAACTTATAGAATTATTTCATAAGTTCTAATTTGTTCGTTCATAACTTTCATTCATTGGCATTGGAAGGAAACATGAAAAAGGAAGAGCTAGCTCAAGGATTAATTTAGTTTAATAGACTTTAAAATAAAAGATTAGGAAGGAAATACTGTTCACGGAGGATCCAACCTAAAGAAAAAAATCATTGGATAGTCCAACTTATCAATATAAATTTAGTCTAATTTGAAGAACGATATTTTGGTAAAGAAAGTAGAAGAAAAAATCATTTTCCTAAAGCTTAGATTTCAATATAAATTTGATAAGGTACAACATAGGATAATCCAACTTATCAAAAGTTGAAGACAAAGCTCCTAAAATTGCATTTCTTTAAAGCTAATTTGTTATTGTGATAGTTGTGATAGTGATTATTTTTAAAATATATAAAAATATATTAAAATATATTTTTTATTTTTTAAAATTTATTTTGATTGTTGATATAAATATATATAAATGATCCAAAAACATTAAAAATATTAATTTAAAATAAAAAAAATATTTTTTAAAAAAATATTTTTGAAATACAAAAACAAACAGTTCTTTTGTATCAAATTTGAAGATGAAAATAGTTTTTTTGGAGATAGATGATATTTGAAGTTTAAAAGTTTCTTAAATATTGTTTATAATGATATATCAAAATAATCAAAAAAATATTAAAAAAAATCAATTTAATATTATTTTAAATGAAAAATATTTAAAAATTATTTAAAAAAGCAAAAACTACCGTAGAGTGCCAAGGAAAGTGAAAGATATATTAAGTACTATGTAGCCTAGTTAAGAGGTTTAGGATATCAGAGATCACATGACTCATAAGTTGCACAAAGGAGGTAATTTGATGATTTTAGTTCATATGATTATTGATGATGTTGGTGTTGCTATAAACTTGCACCTGATTAACCATTTCAAAGTATTGTTTCGCCTTAAAACTCTTGATTCTCCAGTATATTTTTTTAAAAAAAGATGTTTTTTAAATGAAATTATGGTGCTTGAAGCTTATAAACTTTCTAAATCTTTTCCTTTGAATCCATATAATAAACATCTCCGTGGTGTTGGGAATACCGAAGCTTCGATACCATTATTAATTAGTAACTTCAAAGTTCTAATACCATAGACAATCCAATTGACTTTTGCCCAGAAACTAAGCACAACAAATTTAATATGTTCAGTAATTTCCTCATATCCATGAAATAGACAGTATTACTGAACAGGAGAAACACCACAATTTACAATAATAATGGAGGACAAAGACCAAATCTCATACCCACACTCTCTTGTAAGTGTATTGTCTAGGGTAATATTTTCAATTCGGTTTAGTTTTTATTAAAAAACAATAACTAAATTAAATTTTAAAAAAAAACTTAAAATCAATTTAGACTGACCAATTCAGCTCAATTTTAACTTGGTTTTTTCGGATTTAGCTAAGTTTTTTCTTAGTTTTTTTGGTTTAGCTTCAGTTTAGTTTTAAGTTTATAAAATCAAATTCGAATCGAACTGATTAATTTTTAAAAAAATTTAAAATTTTAATTAATTTAATTATTTTTTTTATTGTTAGATTTTTTAATTTTTTTAATTTAATTAAGTTTTTTCTCACCCCTAGTCTCGTCTTTCTCTATCACTCACATTTTACCAGCCTACACAAGCTGCTGCTCATGACAGCTCCTCTCTCTCTCTCTCTCTCTCTCTCTCTCTCTCGTTGATACGTATGCTTCTGCTCTCAACACAACCTTTTAGAGGCTTTTCAAATGGCAGCTAGAATTCAACAAAGGTAGGCTGCATTATTTCTTCATTAATGCACCGAATTCGTAGTGAGCTCGAACTCGCTCTTCAACTCTTAGTGGCCATAATTGTTGCCACGTTTTTGCCCATTTCTTTTATCAAAGTTAGGTCACTTTCAGTGCATAGTTCTTCTTTTAGTCAAAATACGCAGCTCCCTCTTGAGACATAGGGATCGTTTGCAAACAGGGCCTCAATGCTATTTGGCAAAATTTTGAATATTTTTATTTAAAACCCATCAAATTTAAGATGGATGAAAAGTTTATAAACTGAGCCAAGTTAGGCTAAATTTTCAATGACCATGCTATATCTTGATCTGAAATCCATCGGTCTCAAAACTGAGGCCTACATCATAGGGGCTTGATACTGAAGTTCAAATTAGAAATGGTATTCTTTTCTTAGACAATGATGGGTTTTGCTACGGATTTTTGTAGCACTAAAATCCTATGTTGTAAAACTACAATCCGGCTGCCTGTTAGATTTGGAGTTTTACTTGATTTGAATTTTAAAAAAAAAATAGAGCCTGGAAAAAATTACTAGTGATTTGATCAAAAATTAAGGTTGATTCATGACTTGGTTTACTCGATTAATCAATCCATTAACTTATTTTTAAATAAAATAAAAGATTTATAAAACAACTTTATTTTAACCTATTTATCTTTTTTTAAAAAAAAAAGGTTAACTAGGTTTGTCTTTATGTCTTGTAATCTCTTCGTCGGGTTGAATTTTATAACTTTGTTAAAGTCAATGATTTTATAACATTGTTTACATGTTTTTATAATTGTATATTTTTCAGGTCTTGTTCAAGGATGGGCTGCCATAATCATGGGAATTTTATCTGGTAGTGTTCCATGGTTTACCATGATGATTGTTCACAAAAGATGGACACTACTGCAAAAAATTGATGACACACTAGGAGTGTTTCACACTCATGCTGTTGCTGGCCTTCTAGGGGGTGTTCTAACAGGCCTCTTTGCAGAACCTGAGCTCTGTGCACTATTTTTGGCGGTGACAAACTCAAGGGGCGGTGTCTATGGTGGTTCCGGTGGAATCCAAATACTCAAACAACTAGCTGGCGGTGCTTTCATTATTGGATGGAACGTTGTCGTTACATCAATTATTTGTGTAGTGATAAACCTTGTGATACCACTGAGAATGTCTGAGGAACAATTGCTTATTGGGGATGATGCTGTGCATGGTGAGGAGGCTTATGCATTGTGGGGTGATGGAGAAAAATATGATGCAACCAAGCATGGGGATATCACAGAACATAACATGGAAACGAGGACATCAACTGGTGCTACTCAAGTGATGTAGAGAAGGGGATCCACAAAATTAAATTAACTGCTGTTTGATGATTACTTTGCTTCAAAAATGTTTGAGGTATATTAAGACAAAGTACTTAAATGTATTTCTATTCTTTAGACTTGTATAAAGAATTTATATTGAGACATACCAACATTAAATTTGTGTTAATTCTTCTTCTTCTTCTTCTTCTTCTTTTTATCATAAAGACATGTTTTTAACAAAATTATTAAACTCGGTTCGGCTTATAACCTGGTTTAAGGTTTAAGTCATGGGTTAAGAGAATTAATATAGTTTAAAACAACATAATTTTTAACTTTTTAAAAATCAAACGAGTTTTAAAATCACAGGTAAACTACATCACATATATCAAAATTAAATTGAATTATGGTTTCAACATAAACATTTTAAAAGTATAATTCAACATTCATCTCATTGTGATGAAAAATACTAAATAAAAATCAAATCACACGGGTTAATTTCCACGTATTATAATTTAAAACTCGGTCCAAACTAAGGATTTAATACACAAATAAATAAGTTGACTTGTTTGTTGAATCAAGTTTAATAACAATAATATTTTTAAGCACCAAATTAATTGAAATCAAAATCTAGTTTCAACATAAAAAAATTTAAAAGTATAATTAGGTATTCATACAATGTGTTTTATTGTGATTATGAAAAATATTTAACAAGAGCCAAAACTCGGTCTAAACTTGAGGTCTGGTTAATGGGTCAATAAGTTAATTCATTAATTAAACGGGGCTTAATAATAATGCTATTTACTATTTAAATACTAAATTAATTGAAATCAAACTATGGTTTCAACCAAGAATATTTTAAAAGTATGGTTTGATATTTATACAATGCTTTTCTTAATGATTAAAAAACTTTATTGAAAATTAGATCACACATGTTAACTTCCACATATTATAATTTAAAACTGTGTTCAATCTAGAGATTTGATAGGTTGGTCAGCAAGTTGACTTCCTGAAGAGTCCAATTTTAATAACAATAGTACTTACTATTTAAGCATCAAGTTAATTAAAATCAAACTAGGGTTTCAACATAAACATTTTAAAAGCATAGTTAAACATTGTACAGTGCGTTTCATGGTGATTATGAAAAAACTTAACTAAGTGTTTTAACTTTAAATTTTTCAATTTAAATTTGATAAAGAATCTCGACAGTGCTAAAGAAAAAATATACAAAAAAAGGGAAGGGCCAAGAGTAAATTTTGCAAAGTCTGATAATAATCTCTTAGCATTAAAAACATTGAATCCAAACTTTTTTTAATATGATGGTTATTAAAGATTTATATAGTTATTAATTTTAAAATTTATAAAATTAATTAAAATATATATAAATTGATCTGAATATTTATATTAAAAAAAATGTTACGAAACTTTTGTTGAATATTTTAGAATTATTATATTATATTATCATATATCAATAATGCTTAAGAATGTAGGTTGGGTGGTAAATTAAATAGAGTTTTTTCCCAGACTCACACAGTGGGAAAAAAAATCTCAAATCAGCATAGTAATTAATACGTGCAGTAATATATGCGAAGTGTTTGTGTATTTACTAGTTGTACAACAAGCAAATTTTATATTTTTTCCCCTTCAAATCCATGCTTTCCTGACAATCTTAGCATATACTAGATTACTGGCACACTGGATTAAAAAAACAAATTTAACCCAAAACAAAATTTAAAAAACAATTATATTTTCAAAGAAATAAAAGAAACTCGATAACCAAGAATTAAATCTTGATTAATTTAATAATATAATAAAAAAAAATAAGACAACAATAAAAAATAAATTAAAAAATATATTGTTTTGGATAAAGCTAAGCTAACACATAAAAAAATTATATTTTTAAAGAAATAAAAAAAACTCGATAACTAGGAATTAAATCTTAATTAATTTAATAATATGATAAAAAAATAAGACAATAATAAGAAATAAATTAAAAAATATATTTTCTTGGGTAAAGCTAAGCTAACACATAAAAAACAATTATATTTTTAAAGAAATAAAAGAAACTCGATAACCAGTAATTAAATCTTGATTAATTTAATAATATGATAAAAAATAAGACAACAATAAGAAATATATTAAAATATATATTTTCTTAGGTAAAGCTAAGCTAATACATAAAAAGCAATTATATTTTTAAAGAAATAAAAGAAACTCGATAACCAGGAATTAAATCTTGATTAATTTAATAATATGATAAAAAAAAGACAACAATAAAAAATAAATTAAATAATATATTGTCTTTGGTAAAGCTAAGCTAACATGAAAACCACAACCTAAATCATAAAATTAAAATAATCATATCGAAGATGATACCATCCAAAATTTATTTAAAAAGGAACCTTAAAGTCTACTGGCTCGCATTATGTCACAAGTTAGAGTAAATATTGTTTTTTGAAATGCAAAAAACAAAAAGTCTAAGTATTGTTAATGCACTTCTTAGAAAAAGAAAAAAAAAACTTAAAGATGAATTTAAATCAATTGTATAGTGAACAATATTTTTATATAATATTAAGACGAAAACATATTAAATCTACCCAAATTGATTTGCAAAATTTATGAGGATAATCTTATAAAAAATAAATTGAAAAACTAAATCTTTAATTAACTTAATGTTCAAGGATAAAATTAGTAAAAACAACACTCAATTCAAAAAACACTATGCTAGTTCAGGTGAACCAATCAGACTTGCGATTTAATATTTTTTTATCTTAAAGATTATTTTTTATTTAATAGATTTATATGATAATAAAGTGTTTGTCAACCTTTTTTCATGAAATATTTTTTTTTAAGGAAAAAAAATCATAAAGAGCATGTGGGATTGAGAAAGCAAAGACAAATCATTGACAACAAAAGATAAAATTTTAATTTTAAAATTTTTAATTTAAATAAAAAATATTTTATCGATAAGAAAGGGAGGAGTTTTATTTTTAAATATTGAGGAACAAAAAATTGCATAAAAAAAGAAAAAAAAAATAGCCCAGATGATGTGGTTTAACCCATCGAAGTTGTGATTCGGGTCACAAACTTTAATTGAGTTCAATAATTTTTTTTTATATATATAAATTTGTATCTAACCTAAATATATATTTTTTTAAAATAAAAATTGAAGAGGAGAGCCTAGTAGTGTGACCTAATAGCCTAACACCTCGAGCCTTTAAAAGGAAAAGCTTAGGCATGTCGACATTCAAGCCCAAACTCATTATTATTATTTTAATTTAAAAAGACAAACGACTTGTTATCTACTTCTATTTTCTTTTGAAAAAAATAGGCACATTACACGTTGCTCTCTATGACAAGTGACCTGTCACCTACAAATCTAGATTTCACCCACCACTATAGTGGTTGAAAAATCATGGCTATGGATTAAAAAACTTGTTTTTCAATCTATTTCATCAAAAAAAATCTTACAAACACACTTGGAATACCAAAAAAACCAATTTATCAATCTAATAAACCCAAAAAATGGCCCAAACTATAAAATCAAACTGAAAAAAATATCACATCCTTGATTTATATATGATTTTAAGACTATGTAGATGCTTAAAATAATTACCATAATACTTTCATCACCTAGTGGAACTCGTTGACATCAATTTTAACAATTTTGATGGTCGGAAAAAGATGTTAATAATAAACTATTTCTATTCTAGAATCCAGGGAACTCTTTCTTTTCTTAAAAAAAAAAAATAGGAAAAATAATGTTAAAAAGATTACTTATTAAGTTAAAAGGAATGAGAATCGATGAAAATAAAGTTTAGTATAAGATTTAAATTTTTAAAAACCTAAAGTACTAATCAGCTATTAAGTTAAAAAAACAGGGGATTAAACTAAATTTTTTGGATGAAATTAGAATACATTACATATTTTGCTTGTGTTTTTCACATTGATTCTCTATTTATCAATTTTACCATCTTTTCAAAAAAAAAAAAAAAACTGATTGGCTATTAATCTAGACTAAAAAAGATTCAATTATGTAAAATAAAAAATTAAAGATCAAAATAATTTTTTCAAATTATTATTTTAATTTATAGTGCTTTATCAGAAAATAAACAGTAAATAAATATACAATAAAATCATTATCTTTTTTAATATTTTTTTTAATATGCGATAAAGTTAATATTCTACGTAGAAGACAATTTATGCTTGGTAGAGGTTAAGAGGGTGTTAAATTTCACAAGAGTGAACTTTTATTTATTTATTAGCAGATGAATTATTAAAAGGGGTAATCATTACCCTATAAATTGGTGTTTTTATAAGATAATCGTGACCCTCCAAGCAATGTTACTTCTTTTTTAAATCTCAAAATACACACCAATTAATTTTTAATTTTCTCTCACAAATTATTATTATTATTAATTTTTTCTATTTCCACTAACTTTTGATCCTTCAATATTTAAATACATCAAGACAAGATACATTGCCTATAGCTACTTAACAGAAAAGGACTGAATTGATACTTTTGGAAACTATGGAGCTAACATTATGAAATATCATAGGGACTGAAGTGAAATATTGTGGAAACTGTAGGGGCTAAAATATATTTTACCATTTACTTTAGATTAAAAAATTAAAAAAACTATAAAAAGAGTAGTCGCGTTTTGTTAGATGTACATACAATATCCGAAAATAATTTAACTTCCCTCACTCTCGGAATTGTAACAGAACTCGACTTCCCTTCCCTGTCTTCCCCACGACAAAACTCCTCCGCCGCGCCGCCACGACGCCACAATTCTCCTCCTCCGACTCTACTTTCATCCTTACTCACTACACTAGAAAGATTAAAAAACATAAACCAAAGTTTCTTTCTTTTTAAGCTTATTGTCAGCAACATAAGAATTAGGGAAAATTCAGCAACAGACCCATGAATGCACCAATTATTGGTCAGCTCTCTCTCTCTTTGCTTTTCTTTAGCTTATTTTATTTCTGGGTTTTCGTTTATGTGCTGAAATATTGTATTTTACTGTACTAATTTTGGCTAATGTTCTGGGTTTTTTTTCTTTCTCGAAAGATCCACTGCAAGGGGATTTTCCAGAGGTAATAGAGGAGTATTTGCATCATGGGGTTACGAAGTGCATTGCTTTCAATCGCCGCGGCACGCTTCTTGCTGGTATGTGATTAGAGCTTTATGTTCTTGAGTAATGTAGGTAGTAGTGGTTAGCTAGACTGCTAAACTATTGTGGGTCTTGATTGTTTTTTATTAGTTTGATTGTTCTTGGTGTTTTGGTGATGGGTTTTTGCTACTGTGCTTGTGTAATTTTTTTGTTTTATTTAGTTTTTGGAGATAATGTAGAGTTTTGTGTATAAGAGGAATTAAATTTCCAGGGAAGAATGCCGCAAGGTGTTAATGTTGGGGTTTTATGAGTTTTGTTGTTGATGCTAATGGTATTTTTAATGAACTATTTGATTTTTTCGAGGGTGGATGGTTAGTGATGTCTTGTTTTTATTAATCTTCTTTGTGTGGGCTTAGATGAGCATGGTTTTAGTGGTTTGAATGGCAATATAGGTGATATAATTTGTAGTTAATTGATTGTTATTATTAGTGGTTTTTAGTTAGGATACCATACATGGATTGGAGAAACTAGAAAGAATTATTGTCTAATAATTTGGAGTGAACCTCTATTGTCTTTATCTGTGAAGCCTCTCCCTGTTAATCAGTTAGGATTAGTTCAATCTTTTAGGCTCTTCACTAGTGTCTAGCCTATTGCAAATGGTTTCCTGAAAGCCTTGAAACAACCATTCAAATGAGCAATTTTTCAGCTACGTCCTATGAATGTTATATGTGCCGTGGTACAAGGAGCCACCAAGAGGTGTAGTGAGCATGGCTTTATCAGTAATGGCCTCCACCAAGAGGTGTAGTGAGCATGGATTTATCAGTAATGGCCTATAAAGTTCTGTAGTACACACGGATTTTATGTTAGTTATAGTAGTGCGTGTCAATGGTGCTGAGCATAAGAAGAAGGTGAATTCCTGCAATAGATAAAGCCATCCATGTGGAATTCTCGTAGAATGTCAATAAAGGAGTTCTTTGAGATGCATTATGCAATCCTTGAAAACATGTGTTTCATCTTGATTTTATTCAAGCCTGGATTTATGCTTTGATAAGGAAACCATTCCTTTCTTCCTGTTCTTTAAGGCCTTGGTTATTTTTATCGCTCTTCATTTTTCACCACTTAAAGAAATATGTCAGTATTGTTTGAAGATATTCTGATTTCCTAATAGCTTTTGTTTTCTTTGCCAGCTGGATGTGCTGATGGAAGTTGTGTTATTTGGGACTTTGAGACCAGGGGAGTCGCAAAAGAGCTCCGGGATAAAGATTGTATTGCTGCCATAACAAGTATCTGCTGGTCGAAGTATGGTCATCGTATTCTTGTGTCATCTGCTGACAAATCACTAATACTTTGGGATGTTGTCAGTGGAGAGAAGATTACACGTATTACTCTTCATCACACCCCACTACTAGCCCGGCTGCATCCTGGTTCCTCTACTCCATCTCTCTGCCTGACATGCCCACTTTCATCTGCTCCCATGATTGTAGATTTTAACACAGGAAACACCACTGTGCTACCAGTTACAGTACCTGAAGCGGACAGTGGACCTGCCCCTCCATCACGTAATAAACCCTCTGATGGTCCCCCTTACACCCCAACTGCTGCATGCTTTAACAAGTTTGGGGATCTGGTTTATGTGGGAAACTCTAAAGGAGAAATACTTATAATAGATCACAAAAGCATTCAAGTGCATGCCATGGTTCCCACTCCTGGTGGTGCTGTTATCAAGAACATAGTGTTCAGCAGAGATGGTCAGTATCTTCTCACAAATTCAAATGACCGGACAATCAGGATATATGAAAATCTTCTTCCCCTGAAAGATGGTCTCATTGCGCTGGGGCACCTGAACAAGACTGTTGATGAGGTAGCTGGTGTTGAGAAAATGAAGGCTGTTGGATCAAAGTGCTTAGCACTTTTCCGGGAGTTCCAGGATACTATCACCAAAGTGCACTGGAAAGCACCTTGTTTCAGTGGTGATGGGGAATGGGTGATTGGTGGTTCTGCGAGCAAGGGAGAGCACAAGATCTACATATGGGATAGGGTTGGACATCTTGTAAAAATCCTTGAAGGTCCAAAAGAGGCATTGATTGATTTAGCATGGCATCCTGTTCACCCCATTATCATCTCTGTTTCCTTGACTGGCATGGTTTATGTTTGGGCTAAGGACCATACTGAGAACTGGAGTGCATTTGCCCCGGACTTCAAAGAGCTAGAGGAGAATGAGGAGTATGTGGAACGCGAAGATGAATTTGATTTGATACCTGAAACTGAAAAGGTAAACACAAAAAGGCTGGTTGAGCTAGTCTTTTGTCCGTTTCTATGTTTCTCAAAGTATATGTATGCTTGCAGGTAAAAGAATCAGATATTAATGAAGATGATGAAGTTGATATTGTAACAGTGGAGAAAGATGCTTTCAGTGATTCAGATATGTCTCAAGAAGAAATATGTTTCTTGCCAGCTACCCCATGTCCTGACGTTCCTGAGCAACAAGACAAGTGTGTGGGAAGTTCTTCAAAGTTGATGGATTCTAATAACTCTGGATCCCCGCTTTCTGAAGAAGCTGGACAGAATGGACAAGCAATGAATCATGCATCAAGTCCTCTTGAAGGTAACACCATATGTATTTTTTAAAGATTTTAAGTGGTGATTTTCTTATAACTAATGATCATGCTGTGAGGTTTGTTAATATTCTCACTTCATACCATGAACTGGGATTCAAGATGTATCTTAAAAACATTAACATTTTCCACATGCCTGATTTGTCAATAATTGTAGACCATACTAGTCTTGTCTTTCTAGGAAAATGCTGTTTGTGTATGATAGTTGATCTCCAATGTGAAAAATGAAATTGTATAGTTTTAGCAGATGGAATTCTGATGATATCATGCCTAAATTCCTAGGCTTTTGGTATTCGAGTCTTTTAAGCAACCTGACTCTAAAGTGTTCTGTGTTTATTTCTTTGTCAAGTGGTGTCTAACTCGTATGCTGCAATGGATTCTCTTACAGAGGACACAGGAGGGACACGCATGAAGAGAAAACGAAAACCTTCAGAAAAGGGGTTGGAATTGCAGGCAGAGAAGGGCAGGAAACCCTTGAAATCTTATGGTAGATTGTCAAAAATAAGAAGTAAACCTGTTGCTGATCCGGATATCAGTAACGGAATATATGGGGATGATATTTCTGACTGAGTATAACTAGGTTATAGTTGACATACATTTAGTATTTGTACCTGCAAAGCTTCCTTATTCAGCAGGAAAACTTCGACGGCATCATTTATTAGTTAAACAAGTTTTGCAAAATCAAATACAGTATTTTTAGTGGTGCTCGAATTGTATCCCCAGTCCCCACCAAGTTCACTAGAAGCGCAACAACGGTCTTGACATTCTTTGACATTAAAAGCTTAGAACTGAGAACCCATGTACAACAGGATTATTTTATTGCCAATGTACAGTCTTTTGCAGCATCATCGATTGGTAGTTTCCATGCAATGTTCCTGTAAGAGCTAAACAACTCTGCCGCTGCCAATTATGAAACATGTCATTTGGGAAAGGGAAATATGATATGTGGAAAGAGATGTGTTTTTGTTTTCTTCTATTTCACATTATTAATAGTCAACTTTCTTGGAAATCATGGAACTTGCACAACCAACTTGATTAAATGCACTAACCCTCTTCATTGCAGAGTTGACCTAAAACTGTCCGGATGTCAAATGGCAAGTAGAATGTCTAATCATATTCTGATGGAAGAATGATGTCTGAAAGCAGGCCAAATTCACCAGTCTTTCGTTTGCTTCGATTCAGCCTGAATATGTAATATATCCCTTCAGTCACTTGTTAGATCAACTGTTTGTTATAATGCAACTCTTACCTGCCAATCCATCTTTGTTTTCCTAACAGAGCAGGTGGTAATAATCATCATAAAAGCAGGTCACATGCCTTGGGCTTCTTATAGCTGTGATACTCACTACCAACCTTCATTGCCCATTATTAACCCATTAATGCCGAAATTATAGAACTCCTCTCATTTCAATATCTAGTGTAAAGTACATGCTTATTGGTTATTATTTTTTGTTTGGTTTAATTTTTATTTATAAAAATAATTAAATAACTAAACTAAAATTTTATAAAATATAAAAAATAAAATTGGAGTCTAACTGTTTGGTTTTGATTCGGTTTAATTTGGTTATTTTATATTAAAAATCAAAACACAACCGATCAATTTCGGTTCGATTTAGTTATTTTATATTAAAAACTAAAAATTATATTGTTGTTTTTTTTTTTGCTTTATTAAGGATTTTCTAATGGGATTGGTTTCAATTTGATTTTTTTTATTCGGTTTAATTTAATTTTAACTAAACTATTTCGGTTCGGTTGAGATTTTTCAGTTTTAAACTTATGAAACTAAAACCTAACCGAACCAAATATTTTTTAAAATATTTTAATCGGTTTAATTGAGTTTTTTTTTCATGTTTTGGTTTTTTAAATTAATTTTTATTTTTTTAATTTAATTAATTTATCAATTTTTTTCTTACTTCTAATTCGGGTGGAATAAGTTAATTTATTTTAATTTTTAAAAATTCTTTTTGAAATAATTAGGATTGCTTCGTTTTTAATCTCCCAAGTTGACAATGCATGTACATCAGCTTTAATGACAAATGGCACCGTTGGGCTCATTGCTGGCCAAGACCACTTCCAAGTCTACTTGGTGCCCCACTTTGGATGATTGGACAAGCTAAAGGGATTGCTTAGAAACATTATCTCCATGAAATTAATTCATTATCCATCAATTAAAAGAAATTTAGATATATCTTATCTTTCGGATTTGAATATACACGTAAATATCAATTATTCGGTTGTTATTTAATATTCAACATAAAATAAATAATAATATGTTTTTCAAACTATATATGTATATTAAATGATAAATATTATTAACATCAAGTAAATATTGAGATGTGTATAATATATTAAATTAAAATATATAAATATTCTACATATATATATATATATATTTACATAACACAAATATATATTTTGGATTAGGTTTCGGATCGGTTTGATAATATCTATACCATATTCATTTTACTCATCGAGTAAAATAATCATTCAAAAACATTTATTTATTTGAGTCAAATTAAATTAGTATCTATCAAGTTCATATTAAATTATTATTTCTAATTATTCACGAGATCAATCTAAATACAAGTTTATAATAAATAAATAAATGCAAGTCAACATATTTGAATTTAATGCGTGACATGAACCATTATAAAGAGATATTTTATAACTTGAAATAAAAAGTGACCAACAAATGGAGATCAACACTACTAATTTATATTCAAGGAATTCGATCTATAGGAATTAAAATTAAGTATATGAAATGATTTGAATCTTGAAAAACTCATCAAACACTCACACACCAACCACATCACCTTCAAAAATTGAGAAACTAAGAGGAAAAATAAAGGGAATTCTCAAATTAGTCCCAAAGTATCTTCTAATTTTCAATAAGATTCCAACCTAAAAATTTATATCAATTGAACCTCCCACTTGCTACTATTCCTCAATCATATCCATTAATTTTTTCCCTAAAAGTGCATATGGCATGCAATAAAATGATAATGATTTTTTATTTTAATAGCTAGTGATGATATTAAATGAGAGATCTAATTGAGGAACTCTAGAAGTGAGGGACTTAATTGAAATTGTATATTATAAGTGGACCTATTTATCGATTAGTAAAATGGTTAGGGGCTAATCTATGGTTTGTTTTTAGGAAAAAAGCTTGCACGTGTGCATATGCATCTCATGGAAGGGTCGAAACCATTGTCCAAGGCAGACAAGTGCAACACGTTCCTCATACGGGCACTTCAGCAAATTCTTCCTTGTGTTAATCAAATCTTGAACAATTATGAAGTTGTGAAAACTTCATATAGTAATTAACTTTTTATATGTAAGTTTGGATATACGTTTTGTATATCAAAATAGGAGATCTTCTAAAAAATAATGGAATAATCTTTTGAAAAATAAAAAACATAAATAATTTTTTTCTCAACTTAAATAAAATTAAGTTTATTTTTTAAAAATAAATATGTAAGATAATAATAATAGTAATTAAACTAAAGTTAACTAAATATAAAAAATGAGGGACCAAATGTATTTTTAGTAAAAAAAATAAAAAATTTCACATTATAACAAAAAAAAAATTAATACTTGTGATACTTCCGGGTCTTTGGTTTGAGAATTATTTTTTTTAACTAAGTTAGTTTAGGAAAAAAAAATTAAAAAACTATGAATGTCTAATTTTTTTTTTCAAATCAACCAAAAATATGTGAGGATATCCCAATTATTAAAAACATATTATTTATATACTAAACACGAGCGATTTTCACTGTAAATTTGTCATTGTGTAAACTTTTTTTCACTTTGATCCTCCAACTTAAAAAATCACGCAAATTATATAATTGCGGTTCCTCAAAATTATTCCAATTTTATTTTGATACAAAGATTTATTTTTGTTATTTTTAGATTCCTGGTTAAGAGAGGAGAGAGAGAGGGGTTGTTGGATTTTGGTAGTAGAGAGAAAAACTTGATGTTGATATCGATTTAGGCCTAAAAAATAAGAGATTTTTGTGTCAAATTGTTTCATTTGATGCAGAGAGTTCATATTAGATGTTTTTGTACCTTAAAAATTCATGAACAAACAGATATGAGCTTGGATTGTTTTTTGGTTTTGGGTTGAGTTCAGTTTTTGGAACAATGTTTTGGGTTTTTAGGCCGATAATGGGTTTCTCATGGTTTCTAAGGTATTTTGTTTGTGTTTTTGGTGAAAAATGGATTGCAAAACAGGTTTTTAGGTTTAAAGAGCATAAACTTTGATTTTCTGGTCACCACAATAATCGTAATCTAGATAAAATAGACGAGCATGACTGCTAGACCCATGGGCATGAATTGGGTTTGGCAGCCATGCCAAACCCAAGGTGCTAGGGTCATGCAACCATGTCAGACCCAAGCGCTTTGGGTTAAGCAAGAATTGAGTCTAGCAATCATGCTCTTCGGTCTGGAATGATTGCCTGACCCAAGCACCTTAGGACAAGCATGGATTGAGTCCAACATGATTGTTTGATCCAAATGTTTTAGGTGTGGCAGACATGCTAGACTTAAGACGCTTGGATCCGGCAGGCATGCCCAACCCAATATCTTGGGTCTGATATGATTGTCACACCAAATACCTTGGGTCGGACAGGCTTGCCAGACCCAATATTTTTTTTTTATCAATTTAATGTTCTATTTTTTAAGATTAAATATCTTGATTTACATATGTCAATCGATTTTTCAAGTTTTTTTTAAATATCATTAATGATTATTTATTTATTAGCACATATAATTTTTAATTTATTTAATTATGAATATGCGTAAATTTTTAACGTAGCGGAAGTCTAACAATGAAAAAGGATCACTGCCCCTTTTCTCTGATTTGCTCGAATCCACGAGCAAGAATAAAAAAAAAACACTCGAATGCACGAGTAAAAGAGTAATGTTTTTGAACGAAATTCTTATTAAAAAAAATCAAGTGTCTTTCAACGAGAAGGACTGCTTGTATTTATAAGCTGCCAATCCCAATCCTAATAAAAAAAGTACTTACAAAATTAAATAGCAAAACAGGAAAAGTCCTACTTACAGACGTAAATCGAAGTTATGAATTTAAGCAAATAATATTAGTAGTAGAGGAATCCTCAATAAAGGAATCCATGTTAAATATGAAAAAGAGAAACAGGGGAAGAACATGCTGCTTGGCTCCTGGCGTATGTTTCCCTGCAGAACTAGGATTCCAGTTGGCCTAGGATTTCTTCATTAAGTTGTTCTATATCAGTCTCCTATACTTGAAATGAATGCGCCCTCAAGTTGATCAGGTGAGAAGGACATTCATCGGGAGGATGGTATTCGAATAGGTCAGCAACATTGAAGGTGGGAGATATGGTCATGTCTGTAGAGAGGTCCACAACATATGCATTATCATTAATCTTCTGCAAAATCTGGAAAGGACCATGCTTCTTATCGTTCAGCTTGGTATACGTCTTTGTTGGCATTCGCCCTTTACATAGATACACTATCACAAGATCTCCTACCTAAAAAACATTAGCTCGCCGCTTGCAGTATGCTGTGGCCTTGTACCTGGCATTAGATTCCTCTAGGTTTGTTCGCATCTCCTCTTGAATTGCTTGAATCTGGTCAGCCATGTGCTTTGCTGCAAAGGTCATACCAGGAAGTTTAGGCAGAGGTGCTAAGTCTAATGCATGACGTGGGGGTTGGCAGTATACAATTTGAAATGGAGTCTTTCTAGTGGACCTGTTTATCATGCTGATATAGGCAAATTTAGCATGTGCCAACATAAGATCCCATAGTTTAGGCTTCTCACTAGATAGGCAGTGGATTAAGTTTCCAAGACTTCGGTTTACCACTTCCGTTTGGCCATCGGTTTAAGGGTGGCTCATGCTGCTGAAGTTCAGAGATATGTCAAATCACCGCCATAAAGTCCTCTATAAGTGACTCAAAAATTTAGTGTCCTGATAAGAAGTGATAGACTTGGGGACCCTATGTAGACAAATAATTTTTTTGAAGAACAAGTTAGCGACATGCACAACATTAGAAGTTTTTTTGCATGTGATAAAATGAGCCATTTTAGAATATCTATCCACTATTACAAAAACAAAATCAACACCACACTGGGTTCGTGGAAGTCCCAGGATGAAGTCCATTGACAGATCTTTCCAAGGGGCTGCTGGAATGGGTAATAACATGTGCAAACCCGAATTCTGTGATTGCCCTTTGGCTACTTGGCATGTAGGGCAGCGTTTGACATGGCTACCGATGTCTCTCTTTAGTTGGGGCAGTAATATCTTTTTTCTACCAAGGCCACGGTTTTATCACGCCCCAAGTGACCACCTAAGTCGCCACCATGCAATTCATAGATCACTTGCTCTCGCAATGAACTCCTAGGAATACACAGCTGGTTGCCCCAAAATAAATACCCTTCTTGAATATGCATTCCTTTATGAGAGAACCCCTACTGACACATTGCCTAGATATTTCCAAAATCCTCATCTTCAGCATACAAATATTTAGGACAGTCAGAACCGATAACTTCAGCCCGCATGGTGACAAGTAGTGCTACTCTTCGGCTCAGAGCATCGATTGCCTTATTAAGTTATCCGACCTTATGTTTCAAAGTAAAAGTGAACCGTTGTATGAAGGACACCCAACGTGCATGCATTCGGTTCACACTATTTTGGCTATTGATGAATTATAGTGCATGATGATCATTGAAAAGGATGAACTCCTTCTGCATTAAGTAATGCTCCCACACCTTTAAAGCCCGAAACACAACTTATAGTTCAAGTTCATATATGGACCATTTCTGGCGAGTTTCACTGAGTTTTTCGCTATAGAATGCAATGGGTCTGCCTTCTTGTGATAGAACAGCACCAATGCCCATAATAGATGCGTCACACTCCACTTCAAATAATTTGTCAAAATCTGGCAGTACTAAAACTAGAGCGGAAGATGACTTTTCTTTAATCAGCTTGAAGCTTTGTTCTGTTTCGATTTCCCAATGGAATTTTCCCTTCTCTATGCATTCATTGATTGGTGTGATGATCTGGCTAAAATTTTTGACAAACCGCCGGTAAAACGTTGCAAGTCCATGGAAGCTACGCACCTCGCTGACATTCTTTGGATTAGGCCAATCCCGGATGGCCCGAATCTTTTCTTCATCGACATTAATTTCATCTGTACTCACAACAAACCCCAAAAATAATAAACTGCTGGTCATGAATTTGCACTTCGTCAACTTATTTTGCTGCAATACCGTCAGTACATTTCTAAAGTGTTCAAACTCACTTTGGCTGTAAATCAATTTATCATCTAAGTACACCATAACAATGTTGCCAATGAAGGGTTTAAGTACCTGATTCATTAGTCATGTTGTTACCCAATTTTTGATCCATGTTTTGATAAATTTTCAGAAAAATCAAAAAATAGAGAAAAACAACTAAAATTCAAAAAAAATATGTTTTTTTAATATATTTTTGTCATTTTAGCATTTTCAACGTCGTCTAAAAAAGAATTTAAATTTTTAAGGGTCTTTCAAATGCGTTCGACTTTTCACGCGTCATTTTTAAAATCATTGATTTTTCTCATCGAGTCAACGTTGATATTGCTCTTTAAAAAAAAAAATTAAGAAAAATCAAATTTACAAAAAATAAAGAAGTTGAGGGACCAAGTTTGAAAACCTAATAATATTTTTGCCTATAACTACTGGTCTTCAACACACACAAAAGGAGGGGGGCAATTTTGAAAGAACAATACAAAAAGAAAAAAAAAGAAACCTAACCCTAAACCTATCTAACCCAAATAGCCACCCCCCACCCGGCTTTGATTTTTTCTCCGAAACCAGCCGCCCCACTCCCATTCACAGATACAAACCATCCGGCGGTGCCCCCTGGATTTGGTTTCTTCTTCCTTCAGCCGGAGGCCCCCTCACTTTTCCCTTTCCCCTCATCAGACCTTCCCTTTTCCCGGCCGGCCGTTAAACAACCTTATCTCCCCTTCACTCTCCCATTCTCCTCAGCCACAAAAAAAAAAAAAAACAAGACCAACCCTCATTTTCCCTTCAACCCACAACTAAACTTCCCCTCTCAACCGAACCGTTTCCCCTGTCTCCATCAACTAGCCTTCCAAAGGCAGGCGACCGACTGGCAGCCATCACATGTCGCTACCACCGACAGGAGTGAAGACCACTCGGCAGCACGCTCACAAAGCCACCAGTGCTGTTCACACCGTCAGCACTATCCACACTTGGCCACAGATTCACCGCCGCCCAACTGCTGGTCACCTGAAGTAGAGGAGAAGAAGAAGAAACACATAACAGACCGATCTATAGAAAAAAGCAGATCTGAAATCGAGAAGAAGAGAAGGAAAAGCATATCTGACAAAAAAAAGAAAAAACCGAAGCAGATTTCAAAAACAAAGGAAATAAAAACTAAAATCAACTGGTTGTTGCGTTTTTGTTATTGCTGCAGGTCACCGTCGGCGCAGGGAGACAGAGAAGAGGAAGAGGTTCCCAATCCACCATTTCTGCCACCTTCATCGGCCGCGGCGCGTGAATCCACGCGCCACCACTGTTCCGGCAGCTCTAGAAGTCGGCTTGACATTGTTCCAGGTTATTTTAGGTCATTTTTGTAATTTCCAAATTGTTTAATGTAATATTTGTTTGGTTTTGAGTTTTTGTAATTTGTATTTTGTAAATATGGAAGCAAAAAAAGGAAAAGAAAAAGAAAAGAAAAGAAACAAAAATGTAGTAAAAATGAATGTGTGTGTTTGTATTTGTTATATATATATATATATATATATATATATATTATGATAAAATTGCAAAGATTAAAGAAGAATTTAATATTTTGATTAGATCACGGTCAAGAATTATTAAGTTATACGTAAGTTATATTTCTGATACCCGATGAAAAGATAAAATTTTAAAAACTTCTTTAACACGTCAAAGTCACGAAGCAGCTTACCTTAGGTAAAGTGCGTTAGGGGTGCTAATACATTCCCTAACCACAACCAGTCCCTTACCGGTGAATATCTGACAAAACCAGTACGTTCGGTTTCCTATTAGCCTTCAATAAATTACTAGGTGGCGACTCCCAACAAACCAATCAAATCAAAGTAAAGCATAAAAGAAAAATCGCCAGCCGAAGCCGTGCGAGTGACGTGCGACAAGTTGCATAAAGGTAGTCGGGGCATTGGTTAGTCCAAAGGGCATTACTAACCATTTGTATAAACCCTTTTTTGTTTTGAAAGCAGTTTTCCATTCATCCCCAGGTCTAATTCGAATATGATGGTACCTACTCCTTAAGTCAATCTTTGAAAAGATTTTGGACCCTGATAGCATGTCTAGCATATCCTCTAGGCGAGGAATGAGAAATCAATACTTAACTGTGATCTTGTTAATAGCCCGACTTTCTATGCACATGTGCCAACTGCCATCTTTCTCTAGTACTAATAAGGCCGGCACCGCACAAGGGCTCATACTTTCCTGAACCAGCCCTTTTTTGATCAAATCTTCCACTTGTTCTTGTAGGATTTGATTCTTTTTTGGACTCATCCGATAGTGTGGTCGATTCAGTAGACTAACCCCTGGAGTTAAATCGATCTGGTGTTAAATATCACACATAGAAGGTAACCCATTCAATAGTTTTGACGGTATGATTTCTTGAAATTCTGCTAGTAAGGGTTGCAATACCTGTGGGATGTTGAGAGGTTCGACCCCAATTCCTCCGCTAACTACTACTGCAAAAATCTCTCTTGACTCCTTGGCCTCCTCCATACATTTGCCTCCATTTACCAAAAACACTGGCTTATCTTTAATCTTTGGTTTTATTGTAGAGAACTCCTCCTGTATGGAACCCAAAACAACTTTTTGTCCTCCTTTCATGAAGACATACACATTATCACGTCCTTTATATGTGGCATCCACATCAAACTGTCATGGCCTACCTAGAATCATATGGCAGGCATCCATTTTGATGATGTCACATGTAATCTCGTCTAGATAATTTTTCTCGATAGAGAACTGAATGCGGTAAATTTCAGTAACCTTTGCTTCTTTACCCTACCTGATCTAGCTGATTTTATACAGTGATGGATGTTTTTCTATTTTTAATCCTAGCTTGGTCACCATGTTCTTAGACACTATGTTCTCACTACTGTCGCTATCAATAATAACATCACATACCTTTCGGTTTACAGCATACTTGGTTCGATATATGTTGTGCAGTTGTGACTGCTTTGTTTGTTTTGGCGCTAGTAAAAATCTGTATACTACCAGAGAACGTGACAATAGTTCTCCATCATCCCCTCTGATAATTTCATTCTCGTCATAGGTGTAAGCTGTTTCATCCTCTTCCTCTTCTGCTGCTAGGTCCGTTTCTTCCCCTGGTCCAATCAAATTACTGTACTACGCCTCGGACACTGATTGAACTGATGCCCTGGTTGCCCGCATCTGTAGCATTTGTTTGAATCTGGTTGAGCATAAGGATTCCTTGGTGCCTCCGGGGGCACTATCCCTGTAGTCTTTGCTGGTGCTCCGCTACTACCTGGCTGGTGGGGGTTGATTCATGGGTGATTTCCCTTTGTCTGTTGCAACACAGGTGGGATCAAAATAGTTCCTCGTCATAATGATTACCCTTGACCTATCCAGTTGCACCTCTGCTTTTATAGCCAAATTAATGGCTTCAGTTAAGGAATAAATGATCTACATTGAAACACTATCTTGTATGGTCAAACATAGCCCACCAACAAACCTACTGACTTGTTGTACATCTGTTTCTAACAGATTATTGCGTAAGGATAACTTGTGGAATTCCTCAACATATGCTTGCATTGTTCTGTTTCCTTGTCTACAATCCTAGTATTGTTGAAACAGTATCTGCTCATAATCGGGTGGTAAGTATCGGGCTTGCAAAAGTCGTCTCATTTTTTACCATATTTGTACCATTCCTTTTCTCGGTCGCATCTGCGTGAGTTGCAGCTACTCCCACCAAGTAGAGACTCCTCCCATTAGTCGATAAGTAACTAACTTCACTTTTTTTTTTCTTCAAGGATTTCCATGTAATCCAAGAACCTCTCCATTACTACCAGCCAATTGAGAAACCCCTCAATTTGTAGCTGCCCATTAAAACTGAGCAAATCCATTTTCATACGGAATGTTTGTGATTCTCACTCTCCCATATGCGTTGTCCCTGTCAATTGTGTCGAAACATGTGCTCGACATATTCCTCATGTGTACGACATATTCCTCATCATCACTTAGTTCATTCTCGTAGGCTAACTGTCTACGTGGAATCGGATCGCGTTCATGACTGTAATTCTCGCGACTCGCCTCACTTTCACGCTGCAAGTTATTTCCTATTGCCAGCCTAGCAAGAGTCGTTTGAATTGCTTGCAATGCTTGCTGGGTTTCTCGCAGGAAAATCCTAAATTCAGCTTGTGTGATCATGCCCTCTTCATGTTTGCTGTCATCAAGGGCTTCATTTTCATTCCGTGTGTTTGCTATCTGAACAAGTTAAACCTGCTCTGATACCAAGTGACGTAGCGAAAGTTTAACAATGAAAAAGAATCACCGCCCCTTTTCTCTAATTTGCTCGAATTCACAAGCAAGAAAAAAAAAATATACGAATCCATGAGTAAAAGAGTAATGTTTCTGAATGAAATTCTTATTCAAAAAAAATCAAGAGTGTCTTTCAACAAGAAGGGCTGCCTGTATTTATAAGCTATCAATCGTAATCCTAATAAGAAAAATACTTACAAACTTAAATAGCAAAATAAGAAATGTCCTACTTAGAGATGTAAATCAAAGTTCTAAATTTAAACAAATAATATTAGCAGCAGAGGAATCCTCAATAGGGAATCCATGTTAGATAAGAAAAAGAGAAGCAGGAGAAGAACACGCTGCTTAGCTCCGAACGTATATTTCCTTGCAGAACTAGGATTCCAGTTGGCATAGGATTTCTTCATTAAGCTATTCTACATCAATTTTTTAATGGATTATATTTTTTTAACTATAAAATACATTAAAAAAATTATATATATAATATTTTATAAAAAATAAAAATATTTAACCCACATTGCTGGTCACGTAGCTGGTATGTATGATAAAATGTTTCAATATTTAAGACCAAATAAAAAAAATGGCAGGCAAGGCAAGAAAGAAGGTGCAAAAGGAACAAGACAAGTCTACATCAAAAAATAATAGAGCAGCAGCCTATGCTGACATGGGTTGTGCTTTTCCTGTTAAAATGAAGGATCCAAAGCAGCAGGCTGCAGTAGCACAAAACCTTTGACTTGATCTTCAGCCACTTTCACCTAACCTCAAACTCAAAAATAAAAAAATGAGAAACAAAAATATCAAACACATAAAAAATCAAACTTTGACCGTCTTCTTCTCCTTGGTATTCATTGAAATGCAAGAACTTTCGTTAAATAACAAGAAGAAGTGCAATATTAGCAAAAAGAAAGACTCAAAAAGACTTCATCTTTTATGGGGTTTGAGCCAAAAAAGAAAGAAAGCTAAAAAATTTGAGAGAAAGATTGTAACTTGTGAGGATGAGGAGTGCGAAAAAAGCTGCAGAAGAAGCAATAGAGGCAATTGGGTTAGGATATGATCTGGGTTTTGATTTAAGGCTTAAGTATTGCAAGAAAAACTCACCAAGATTGATAGTGATTAATGATGATGGTAAACAAGTGCATAATATGGTGATTCCTGGTGGGTTTTCTATTCCTAATGTTCCTAAATCTATCAAATGTGATAAAGGCGAGCGTTTGAGGTTTAGTTCTGATGTTCTTTCTTTTCAACAGGTAAGAGGAATTCACCTTTACTTTGTTCTTTTTGTTTATGTTGCTGTCCGCTTTTATTCGTGTTCTCTGTTGAATTTGCATGTCTAAGTTCCTGTCTTTGTGTTTGTTTAAGAAAAGAAAAGGTTAAAGAATTTGCTGCACTTTTAGCTGTCTCTCATGAGTGATGAGCCCAAGAGAGTTTATGGTTGATTTTGCAATATCAACTATTTTTCTTCAAGGAAGATGAAAAAAAAATGTTAGAATATATTGTTCTATGCTTCATTAAGCCCTATGATTACAATAAAGTTATCCCATTAACTTTTTCTCTCTTTGCTTCTTATAGTCAAATGATAGTTTCAAATTCATTTGGACAGTCCAATTTGAGGAAGTTTGTTGATTTGAACTGCCGTGTTGAAATGAAAGGGGCGTTTTTTTTTTGTGCGAATAAACTGCCCTGAGGGTAGAGTTTGCTGTGATTGAATATAGATGGGATCAATTGGGAAGTAGATATGAAATTCGCATTGCAATCAAGAGCAAATTAAATTGTTTCATGCTTTAGTATACAACCAAGGATATAGATTGCTTTTTAATGGATTATAATGGTGTTTGGTTAGAGATATAAGTAGCTTGATTCATCAGTTCACAGTGTTTTCCCTTTGCTTTCAGATGTCAGAGCAGTTCAACCAGGAATTATCTCTTTCTGGAAAAATTCCTTCGGGCCATTTCAATTCTGCATTTGAATTTTCAGGAGTTTGGCAGAAAGATGCTGCCAATACTAAAGCCCTTGCTTTTGATGGCGTTAATATCACTCTTTACAGCATTGCACTAGATAAGTTGCAGGTGGTGCTATGTGATCATGTTAAAGAAGCTGTACCATCATCATGGGAACCTGCTGCATTGGCAAGGTGAGATTCTGTGGCTTCTAAAACATATCTTCAAAGAGCTCAATGAGGTTTCCATATATAACCTCAAAGCTCTTTTGATTTGATTGCCACTCCACATCTAGATCAGAAGAGGATGCTTGTTTTTTATTCACCTTGTGATCATATTTCAAGTTTTTCTCACACCATATCTAAGCTTGTAATAATTCTGACCATATAAATCTTACCAATACTGATTCACTGAATGGTAAGTCTAGGGAATTTTACAATTATTGGTTGAAGCTGGCATATTTGTGACAACAAGAACATAGTGTGTTCGTGGTCCGATTAAATTTTTCAGCCACAACACTGGGAAAAGTTTTTGTATGTTTGGATGTAAAATTCATGACAAAACAATCACCCTTTGGTGCGGTATCCTGTGATTCAGTATATTAGGGTGGTAATACCTGAAATGCAATTTTATTGAAAACATTGGATAGAACTAAGATGCAAGTATTTTAAAATACGAGATGGAAACTAATGATGGGTCATAGAAATCCTATTGTTAATGTATTTCATTAGTGCCACAGGATTTTATCACCATTTTCACTTTGCATTGGATTTTATTTAACTTGTTTGGTAGACTATGAAGTTAGCAGAAGTGAATATGAGTTGATCTTGAAGGTCTGTTATGATCATATCTTAATAGATTTCCTTTTTGTTGGCGAGATTATTTACTTGGCTTTGTTGATCTAAGGAAGGGAATGGAATTTAAGGTGTTTAGCAGATCAATAGTTTCCTATATATAAGGCTCTGTGTAACATCTTGCAAATAAGACTTGATACTTCTGAAGGAAAACCTTGGCTATGTTCTGTCTGTAATCGTAAGTTAAGAAAGATAAAATGTTGCATGGTCATCAGCACATATGCTTAAGTGTTTAATATATCTGTAGCTCAACAGGCACTCAATAAACAAATGTTAGTATTCTTATGTCTCTCTCTTGTCAGCATTGGTCCTCTTTAACCTTTCCTATGTAAATAATGGATCTGCAATGGGATAGCTGTATTAGAATTACCAAAAAGTTTGATTCTGCCATTCAACTATGACATGTTCTTACTTGTTGGAGTGTCTGTACTTTGGTTGTATTGATTGTTGTGTGCATCTGTGTTATAGACTGAGTATTGCATTTGTAGAAATTTAACCCTGTTAGTGATACGTATTACATTGATAATTGATCATATGCTTTGTACAACTGAAACAGACATGAAATTTCTTTGACCTTTATGCTTCTTCTTACACTGATAATTGGTATATCCTTGATAACTTTGTTCTGACTTCACTGTTTCTTTCCAGTTTTATTGAGAAGTATGGTACGCATGTTATTGTTGGCATCAAAATGGGCGGAAAGGACATAATATGTATGAAGCAACAACATTCATCGCCTCTCCCACCTGTTGATGTACAGAAACAATTAAAGGATATGGCTGACAAAATGTTTGTAGATGGTGGAAGGAGTCCCATGAATTCTGATAAATTTTATGACAGAGAAAAGGTTAGAAAATCAATCTATCTATGCTCCCTCTCATAATTTGACATGAATGAAATTCAAGAATCTCGTGTGGATATGTTTCACAGACAGCTTAATTTGGTCATTTTTCTTCCCAGGTTCTCCAGCTGCAGGGGATGCCATTCATGGACCAATTGCCATCTAGTTCTTATTCCCAGACAGAGGTACACTTGTTAAATATGTGAATAAATTCCTAGTTTCCTAACATTGCGCAACTGGCATACTGAAATTTGATTTTAATCCCTACAGATTGTGCAGTGGTTGTTATTTTAGTTTAGTTGACTCTCCTTTTTCTTCCATATGACCTGAATTCCTTATGTTAGATTTTGTCAAATTTGTGTTTAATTTGCAGCACATTAAATTCATTAGCAAGCGCAAAGGTGGAAATAAAAACCTACCACACAAGGAGTGGTGTCAGACTGTTCAGACCGAACCTGATGTTATCTCAATGTCATTTGTGCCAATCACATCATTATTGAGTGGAATCAATGGGAGTGGATTTTTGACCCATGCCATTAATCTCTATATCCGTTGTAAGCATGAAATTTCTTCTCGATTTTGCATGTTGATGTAGTGCAATTTGTCAAGATCAGAATCTGATAGTGCACATTCATTGTGTTCCTATGGAATACATGCCGAAGAAAATGCATTTCAAAGCTGAAAGGAAGCTACTGTTTATTTAAATTATCAACAAATAAGGATGGGTTAGATGGCATGCATTTTGCTGTATATTGTAAAATGATAGCAAAATTAAAAATCTTTTGATGGATTTTCACGCTCACTGAATTTTTTTGGCTATTAAATCTTACCTATTGTTTGGTTTGACCTGTTTCTGAGTGCAGATAAGCCACCACTTGATGAATTACACCAGTTTTTGGAGTTTCAGCTTCCAAGGCAATGGGCACCAGTATTTGGTGAGCTTGCCCTTGGTCCTGACAGGAAGCAACAAAGTAACGCATCTTTGCAGTTCAGCCTCATGGGTCCTAAGCTTTATGTTAACACAACACCAGTAATGCTCTTACCATCATGTTTTGCTTTGTGGGATTGTTGTTTCCTTTCTTTGCATTTGCTTTCAACTTTTTCATTCTCTTCATTGAAGAAACCAAAGCCGTTTTATTGTCATTCATCATATATGAGATCATAGTACCACTTGGAAAGTAATTGCATCTCAAAGCGATCATAAATCTTGTCTCAGTCTTACTTTGAAGATCAAGAGTGGAAAAAACACACTTTACAAAGTAAAAGTAGCTATCCTATGTTGTCATCAGTAACCATTACATTGTGATTGACTTTGTATGAGAGCAGTAAATATCTATAATAAGGGAAAGTGAATGATGCTCAGCACCTTGCTGTTGTATTTATTTTTTTAACAATACATGGCAGGTTGATGTGGGGAAGAAGCCGGTTACTGGCCTTAGACTGTACCTAGAAGGTAAAAGAAGCAACTGCTTAGCGATTCACTTGCAGCACCTATCTTCACTGCCGAACACCTTCCAGCTTGCAGACGAACGAGGTGGCAACATTTCAGATTTCTCCTCTGACCGCAGATATTATGAGAAAGTGAAATGGAAGAGCTTCTCCCATATCTGCACAGCCCCTGTTGAGTCGGAAGATGATCTCTCGATTGTCACCGGGGCACAGTTTGAAGTTGGAGAGTCTGGTTTGAAAAAAGTTTTATTTTTGCGGCTCCAATTTTCTCGAGTTATTGGTGCCACAACTCTGAGGAGGTCTGAATGGGATGGTTCCCCTGCCTTGAACCAGAAATCTGGAATAATGTCCACATTGATCAGTACTCGTTTCTCAAGTGCTCAGAAACAACCTCCTCCACAACCAGTGGTAAACATAAACTCAGCCGTGTACCCTGGAGGCCCACCAGTCGCTGCCCAGACCCCCAAACTTTTGAAGTTTGTTGACACAACAGAGATGACAAGAGGACCGCAAGACGCACCCGGGTACTGGGCCGTGTCTGGGGCAAAGCTTAATGTAGATAAGGGAAAAATCTCTCTTCGAGTCAAGTATTCTCTATTGCCTTTGGTTTTACCTGATGATGATGATGTATCAATAGAGATGTAACTTGTTATTTTGAAATGGGAGAGTGAAAGAGAGATTTTATGCAGGTAAACAAGATCTTAACAGGGTTTGTATTCGTTGGAGTAAGGATTTATATGAGAAATTCAATGGGGGGTGGTTGCATACAAATCTTATATTCTATTATGTAATCTCTGCGGAGCTTTCAGTCTTTCATGATGTCTGTGAATATATTGATGCCTGATATTAAAGATTTGCTTCGGTTTCTTTTTCTTTTTGTTTTATACTTTCCGAACCAAATAGAAGCTGAGGGGTCTGAACCTGAGATCTCTATTTTAGTAGTGTTGCCTGCCAGTTCATCTCCGAGTGGTTTTTTCATTTGATAGGCGAATTTGTTTGACAATATGTTTGAAATTTTTTCTTTTTGTTACAAATGAGAGGCCGTCTCCAACCTGACAACTATTAGGAAAGATAGAGAGAGGATGTATGATTATTGGTTAAGATGTTGTTTATTTTTGTATTTTAAAAGTATTTTTGAAAAAAAAAAATTTTGTTTTAAATTAATTTTGTTTTGATGTTTTTAAATTGTTTAGATCTGTTAAAAATAATTTTTTTAAAATAAAAATATTATTTTAATATATTTTTAAGTGAAATATTTTAAAAAATAACTGTTAATTCACATAGAAATATGCTCTAAGTTATAAACTTATCAGCACTACTAACCAATGTAATAATAAGACTAATATCTCTTTTAATATCAAGCATGACACAATAATCCATGGTTTAATTTTCTGAAAAAATAAAATTCATCATCAAATTTTATTTCCATGAGATAGCACATGTAAGGAAAAAAACAAGTTCTAGATTTTAAATTTCAGACACTCATACATCACCATTAACAATTCATCAATTTGTATAATTTATATTAACCATCCATCAATTTCATAAACCATTTAGCAATTCATCAATTCCCATAATTTATAATAACCATTGATCAATTGCTATAATCATCATCAACCACCCACTAATTCCTATAATCACCCTCAATCATAATCGTTGAACTATTCAACAATTCCTAGAATTATCAACAACCACCCAACAATTCTTATAACCACCGTCAACCACCCATGAAACTACAAAGAACTATTCAACAAAATTATAGATAGAAATATGTAGAGAAACACTCATTACAATTTCATTTATTTTTTAGTATATTATTTCTCATTCTATTTTTACCAACTTCTATGTCCAGAGAAGATTTGTTAGGGAAGAAAACTCATGAATCAACCTAATATAATAACTCAAATCCAATTCATATTCGGTTTGAAGATTTTCACGAACTAAAAAAAAACTAAAATTTTAATTTATTTAATAGTTGTCAACGAATATCAAGAAGCAATAACATTTCTTGTATTATGATGTTGTAAAGATTCATGTGAAGTCTCTAATTATTATTCCCATTCCATGCCCATCTTATCATTTCCAGCTTCTCTCCCGTTCTTTGTAGACTCATGTCGTGTAGAGCCGCCCCTTAATTGGACTTGTTGGTTGACTTGAATCAGAGAAGTTGAGCAAGAAATAGAGGCCCTTTACAGCAAAAGTTTGTTTTTATTTTTTATTTTTTTATTATTATTATTAATGAAAGTGTTTCAGAAGGCAAACAAACCCTTGGTAGAGGTTACTTGAATCTCCTCAATATAAACCATTAATCAAATATCAAGATTTATCTATATGCTCTTGTGCTTTGAAAAAGAAGAAGAAAGAAACATCGAGTACCAAAGAGAGTGTTTACTAGGGGACTCTAAAGCAAGTAAGAGGCCATTATTGAGATTAAATTTGAATCAAAGTTTGACATAATCCCTTATCCCTCCAGCTGGTGAAGATTTTCATGTATAATAGATTACGAGATTCTAACATAGTTGATACGATTTCCTTGTATAATAGATTGTGTGATAATTCTTAATTAGCTGTAAATGTTAAATTTACAGGCCATGCATCATGAAAGAAAGTTTTTCCAAAAACTTCATGAGCTCACAGTTTCTAACAATTAATGACATTTTCTTCTACCTTGAATGAGCTTGATTTTTCCCCAGCCAGAACTACGCTGCCTGGTATTTCTATTAAACTAGACTCAGCCAGCTACCTGTTATGGAAGGCACAAGCAGTCCTTATTCTACATGGAAATGGTCTTCTTGGGTATGTGAAAAATGAAGCTCCATGCCCGCAAGCTACTGTCATCAATTCAGATGGTGTCTCAAGGCCTGATCACATGGAAGTTGATTTAAATTTAATGGCATATTCATCATTTCCATCGAAATTGAGTTGTTCAGTTCAGTTTTATAAATCTGAAATAAAAAAATTCAACTAAACTAAAATTAATAACAGAGCTAAACCGAAAAAAACTGAGCCAAACCGAAAAAACCAAGTCAATCAATTGGGTTTCAGTTTTTGCTCTAAAATAACCGAACCGAACCGAAACCGGTCGGTTTGAACTTGTTTCAGTATTTTTTTAAAAAAAATTCAGTTTGATTATTTTTTAAAATAAAAACCGAATCTAACTGAGAATGATCACCTTAAAAACATGTTGACTCCTATAAGCAAACACATGTGTATATATATATATTTTTTTTTTTACCATCCTTCACAAGAATAACTAATTTTAATTTTTAGTATATTTTTTTAAATGTTGGTGAAATAACAAAGTTGAAAAAAAATATAGTAAATTAACACTTTGTCGTGATTGAAAAACATGACTTTTATAATTTGTTATTCAAAATAGAGGTATCTAATAAAAAATATTAAATGAGCAGAAAAAAAATTACTAGACAAATCAAATAATACAAAAAAATATCATCAACTGTCACAATTGTATCATAAGAATGGGTGTTCAAAAATTAAAAATTGTGCAGAAGGTTCTATAAAATAGCATGACATGAACTTGGCTAGCAGCAAATGGGTGTTCAAAATTAGAAATCGTGCTGAAGGTTCTATCAAATAAAACATGACTTGTTGCACATGGCTTCACATAGCTCCATGAACTCCATGAAACATATAGTCCGATTATAAAACCTAGTACTATATGATTGATTTTAACTTGAGTTTGTCCAAAGGATGATCGTTACGACAGCTAGATGTTAGTAATGCATTTTTGTACAGTGATTTACAAGAACATATCTGTTTTTCTCAGGTACCTGATTTTGAGAATCCAACTCATTTTTGTCACGTCCTACATCTTCACAAGACGCTGTATGAATTTAAACAAGCCTCTTAGGCTTGATATACCAAATTTAGCATCTACATTCAACAACTAGTTTTCAACATTGTTCTTCTGATACTTGCATCTTTTAATAGTTGCCATGGCTCTAACATTCTTATGCTCCTGATTTATGTTGATGACATCATCATCATAGCAGGAAATTCTTCACAAATCAGCAAGTTTATTGCTAATTTGGTGTTAGTCTTCAATATGAAAGACCTTGGAGAATTCCACTATTTCTTGGGAATTCAGGTTGGTCGTGATCAATCTACTATTACTCTAACTCAAACGAGATTTGTGCTCTCTCTGCCTTGAGAATTTGGTTTGGATGGTGCCAAACGTGTTACAACACCGTTGGCCACAGGTGCTCCATTGCCAGCCAATGAAGGTGCTCTTTTGCTTGATCCATCTCTGTATCGGCAAATGGCTGGATTAATTCAATATATGACCTGAAATCGCTCTTGTATGTCAATCCATGCAAAGTCCCCGAGACATTGTTATTTCTTTGGCACACATCTCAGATTATGATCAAATAGCTGATGTATTTACAAAACCCTTGAGTGCTCCCAAATTTGTTCCAAATCATGGCAAGCTCTTCTTCGGTTTCGTCCTGCCCTGAGCTTGAAGGGGAATATTGAGATACGATTTGAATCAGAGTTCAGAATTATCCTTTATCCCTCCAACTGGTGCAAATTATCCTCCACAACTGGTGTTCCTCGCAATTGATACTCTCCGGTTATTATTTCCATGCATAATAGATTACGATATTCTAGCATAATTGTTATTGTTCCCTTGTATAACAAATCATGAGGTAATTCTTAGCTTGTTAAACATACATTGTATATAATTCAATACAGGCCATGCATCATGCGAGTGAGTTTTTCCAAATGTTTCATTTTCCTAGCACAGTTTTTCCAATTATCTCATTCTCCTTGCAGCCATGACACTAATCATGTAAGCAAGGAACAAATCAATTTCAGTACAACCAAAGAGTCCAATTTACTAAATTTGTCACATAAAATCAAATCAATTAGATTACAAAGACCAGACCCAACTACATGGGTTAGCTCAGTTTGAGACCTACAAACATGAGACTGAACATGTTTGGAGGAATGAAATCAAATATTGCTACAAGCTGAGAAAGGGAATGCAAAAATGTGAGAATCAAAATAAGGTGAGATGAGAGACCACTACAAACGGCTATGGCATAAGACTAGACTGCAAGATAAATTTGTTTTCGACACTCAGAAGTATTCGCTAACAAAAAGACTGCCACACGGTGTTCCCCTGCACAAGCAATTGACACTCGAGCAGTCCTGGTTGGGGCCTTAGGTGCCACCAAAAATTGAAAACTTTAGCACCTCAAGTATAGTATCTTTCACTTGAAATGGTCTTGCCGGAGAGCTGTGATAAAATTGGGAGATGGGCCATCTTCATCCTTCTGTTTCCAATGTTCTCCACTGCTTTGGATGTACCATGATACCTTTGGAGACAATGGTGTATAAAGATCTGCATGTTTGGAATTATCAGACAAATGCATTTCTTTTCTTTAATAATATTAAGTGTGTGTTTGTCTAAGTGACGAATGGCTTTTCAAACAGTGGTTGGCTGCAAAAAGCATAATTTTTTTTTTATGCTTTTTGCACAGCCAACCGCAATTTGAAATGTGGTTGGCCTTGTAAAGGGCTGGCTTTTGCCACCCTAGAAATAGAAATCCATGTAATGTTTGTTTTTTAACATGTTAGCATGAACATGAACACAAGTCATCCATGCAGTAACTGACATTTCAAGGAGGTGAAGAAAACCTATCATCATAAAAAGAACTTGAATCTGGTCCTTTACAATGAAAATTACATTACAAATTAGGCTGGAGCCAACATAAACACTTGTTCCAGCAAAAAAAAACTAGAGCACATCAGTACTGGTGTAGGCGTGGAAACATTATTTTGTTTGCTTATAGAATATAACATCTTTATAGTTAATAGCTACCACTCATTTTCTACAATCTCCACATAGCATTTTCACAAATATCATGTGTATTATCTTGAAATTACATTCCAAAGAACCGATTATTTAACTTAAGTCTTTTATTTATTAAGGCATTTTGTCTTCAAGTTAGTTCAACTTGCACATTTTTTATTCCAAATTCCCTCAACACCAATCAGTGATCTTTTCTGTCAAATCTTGTAATTGATTCATGATTTTCGAAGCCTGAGTGTTGATAAAAAGGGGTCCTCTCAAAAAAAAAAAAAAAAAAAAAAACACAACACCTGATGGTCCCATCCGCAATGAAGACTTCAACATCTCTAGCCAGATGCTGGAATCTAAAGAGTTTCTCTGAAATCATTTCAAAATTGTTCAAGAACCTCAAACTATTCAAACCATTTCGTAAACCTATAGATGTTTTTGCCTGTTCCCATCACAAATTCTTACATCTTACATGCTGAGTGACTTACTTTCTCCCTCACTCAGCCAACTTCTTCTCTTCTATAACCTGACTCATGATCATTTCCTAATTCATCATACTGAAAAACCCCACATAGTGCTCCTGATAACTTCTTAGAAATACAATTCATTTCTTGTATGTTTGTGTCTATAAAATGAGTGTTGATGCTTTATATTTTCACAATTTTGATTCAACTAATAATGATTTTTTAATTAGAAAGTAATGAAATTGCAGGTGCAACATTGCTTGAACATTAAGCAAATATGAGATACTTGGCAAGCATGCATTTAAGTCACAATTTTAATAACTAGCAAGATTCACCAACCTAAGTGCACAAGAGATTTACCTGTCAGGATTGGTGGATCTGGTTCTCTGGTGCTATGTAATACAAAGGTACCAGATAACACAGTAACAAACCCACAAAGCTCCGAAGCAATGCTGCTTGCACTTTGACCAGAATAATCCTTCAGAAAAAGTACAAAAACAGTTAGAAGTGCTCATTACACAAACCCCCCCCCCCCCCTGTGCATGGGCATTTACACAAGGATACCTTAAACATTATTGCACTGGCAAGAATTGTAAAAGATGTAAACCCGGCATAATAGATGGGAGAAACAACTGCTGTGTTGAACGTATCCAGTGCCTGCAACCACACCAGATCATTAGATGAGAACTCGTATTGAACCTGAAGAACTATCAAGGCAATGAAACATATTGACTATAATTTTGGAGGAGACTTGAATCTTTCAAATGCGAAGAAGAAGAGGATGAGAGAATCATCTTTTAACCAACCATCGTCGCACATTTTCTAAGTGTATTCAGTACTTGTCAAATAACCACGAACATTTATGATGAGAGACTTAAAAGCCAACAAAAGAATCATACACAATTAAAAAAATAATAATAAACAACCAAAATCTGTTCAGGGTACTATGTGCATCTCCTGTTCTATTGAACCCTATCACCAATATATTCTTAATGAGACCACACAATTGTATAGATTGAATTCTTATAGGTGTATCATGGGTGATCTATGATGGAGTTCAATTGAGGTTTCTGAAGTTTCATGGCAAGGAGGCATCTGCCTAAAAGTGTGTTAGTTAGTGTGCATCACTAATATTGGTCAACTTATTACATAAAAGTGTTTGAATTTAAAATCAAATGTTATGCTCACATATTCCAAACCATTGTCCATGGCTAAGGGTCCAGACAACTTCATTCCATGCAAAGCACTACACGAGTGCAACTTAGGAAATATAAACACTTCTTTTATGTTCATAATTTCATGGCTCAAGAATTCAGATTTTCTGCTAGGAAAACTCATCCAGTTTCAGAGCCCCAAAATAGTGAACTTATTCTCTAAATTCTCTCCTTTCCTAACTTGAAAACCAAAATATTTTTTTATGCACAACTTTAATATTGTAAGAAGATAGAATATGCTAAGCATTCCTAATTTGTAACAGAATTTTATCATATTCATCCTCGAGTCAATGACACTTTTCGATCCGTACCTAAAATAATATAGTAATGGTTCTTTAACCATTATAGTTATCTTGGTCCTAGGTTAGACTATAAACTTGCAGGTACCAAACCATTTCAAATATTAATGATATCAGATCCCTCAAGACGAGAATGCGTGTGCACACACCCAACTAGGTCCAATGAATATTCACTATTAATGGATTGGAGGCAATGATGATAGTAACCTAGTCTCAGGACAGTCATAGATAGATTTGAGCATCAATAGATTGATAGGAAAGCAACTCTTTCCAGAGTTGTAAGGTAATTTGGTCATTTGCAAAAGCATGCTTGTCACATGAAAATTGGTTAAACATCACCAACTCACTAGCTTGCAGCACTTGAAGAGAAAAATGCATAACCATTCAGATAATACCACAGTGTGATGGAACTGCATATTAAGATACTAACCATGTTTAGATAATTTAATTGAGTGATGATGCAAGTAATTGCAACCATTGCAAAAATCCACGTTTGGAAGTATTTGGCTTGGTTTGTGCCCTCTAGCGTTAATTTTATTGCAATGCCAATGGCTTTTATACTCATAACCTGCAAAGCAAGAAAGCCTGTAGTTATTATTGTTATAGGAACACATGCAAATGTTCCATTGAGGTTTAAGTTTCAAAGTTCCTAGACCACATGCTTATACCAAAGGTTTTAAATTCATTTAATCCTAGTATACACTTAGCAAGGGCTTAAGAGATACTTACTGTCAATGATCCAATTACTGAGCAAATTCCTATATAGACCAAAATGTTGGTTTGGCCATAGCGTGGAGAAAAATACCAAATCAGAACCAATGCTATAGCTGCCGCAGAGGCTGTATATAAAAGAAATGCTGGAAAAGAAAAGATAGCACATCAAATTGATTAGGAGGAAAGGTAGAAACAAGAGATGAGCACAGCTAAGCAGGACAGAGTTCTACCAGGCTGGATAGCTAATTCCCAGATTTCTTTAACTGAATTGATGGACCGTTCTTCAGGTGCATGTAGCACAATCACAGTAGAACCGACTATGCATAGAAGACAACCCAACACCCCCATTTTTTGCAGCTTTTCCCCCAACAAGAAATGGGCTAATACCGCACTGCCCATGTTTACACATAATTAGACTAATCAATAACAGATACTAATTGAAGATGAAATAAACATTACCTAACAATGATACTCAATGCACCAAGTGGTGTCACTAGAACAGCAGGAGCGTAAACGTATGCTACAAAATTGGCAATTTCTCCAACAATCACTGTCAATTCGTCCAGCAAAACACCAATCAGATCAAGACACATCAAATCTAAGAACACACAAACAATCATCCCTCAAACACTTCCACTTAAATTCAAATTAGCCTAAAAATCAATTCTTTTTCAACAAAGACTACATTTAACTTGATAACCAAAACAGCAACAGAAGCAGCAGTAACAAAAGTGACTTACTACTAATCATGCCTATCCACCAAAGTGGCTCCAGCAAATAACCATAGCCTCCGACACCTTAAACAAACAAAATCAACCTCAATCACCATTACAAACTAAACAAACACTAAATTCAACAAAACCCCAAAATTCCTTTCAAAACAAGAACTTGACTTACTTGCTCGAGGACCACTAACACCAGCTTTCCTAAGACCCTTCTTCTTGATTATAAAACTGGTCCCTATGAAGGTACTGGAAACCAGTGCCAGTATAAACCCTGTTAAATTGCTTGAGTACATCTACACAGATACATACACATACATGCACGCACGCACATATATATAGATGTGAAAGCAAAAGGATAAAAGGATGCCAATTATATCAAAACAGTGACAAATCCGATCTGGGTTTTGCTCTAAAACTCTGTAAAGCAATGTTCTTGATGATGCTGATGCTGATGCTGCTGCTGCTGATGATGATGATTGTAGTTGACCAATCCAGCATCTGCAGAGACAGATACATATACAAGTTACTTTGTTTTTGTTTTGTCAGAAGGGAACGATGTGAGAAAGTGTGAAAAGTGTCAGAGAAAGGGAACATAATTTTCCACCTGCCAGTCATCTTGTTGTTCAACGATACTATGGTAGCTGCCTACATGTGTTGATCTCTTAATTTTATTCAGGGGGAAGAACATGTTTGTCGCCAAACTATTACATGAGTTTCAACTAAGTTTCCAAACAAAATACATTTTCAATTGGATACCCCATGTATAAGAAAAGTAGCCAATTACTTAAAATTGTGGAGAAACTGCGACGAGTTTGTTCACAGTATAGCACTATTATTAAACCTTGCCTGGCCTACTTGAGACTTAGTTGATTCAGGACTATCATGGGTCATATTTTATAGAAAATAGAAGGGAGGTGGCTAGGTTTCACCAATCAAAAATCTAAATTAACCAAATTAAAACTGGATCACTTAAAAAAACAATATTATTTTAACCTTCTTAGGTAAACTTACCGAACCCTATATATATATATATATATATATATATATATATATATATATATATATATGTACGTATGTAAAAGTGATCCAGTCTACTTACAAGTTAATTAAAACAATGCAATAAAAATACTTTGGATTAATCTGAGTAAATCTAGGTTACTAGCTTATAACTTAGATCATGATCCTAACTAAGTTTAAATTTAATTTTATTTAATTATATAATAATAAAAATAAATATTTATATATATTTTTCATCAAGATTATTTATTTTAATTTGTTTATTTTTTTATTTTGATTAAAAAAAAATTATTAACAACATAAGTGGTTTAATAAATAACAACAACAACTAGAAAAAAAAAATGAGAGAAACTATAACGATCCCAACTAAAAAGGGAAAAAATATATCTCTAATAAAAAGATCTATTTTTTTTATTCAAGTATTTATTTTTTATTGTGACGAGAATTTCTTTTAACTATAAATAATTAGTATGGACTTGTATAAAAAAAATATGAGAACAACAAATATGAGAAAAAATATAAAAGAAAACAAATATTTTATTCTTATTCAATATTAATAAACAAAATATTTAAAAAACTCAGTATTTCAAGGTAATACATAATTTTTCATGCAAAGTAATTGATAATATCATTGTAAAAACCTAAATATTTTTTTAATTAATATCATAATTCAATAATTGTTTAAATGTTATTTTAATAAATTTATTTAAAGAGATTTTCTGTTAAAAATTAAAGGAAAACAATTAAGGGTTATTTAAAAAAAAAATCAAGCTTGCCTAACCCATAAAAAAAAACACACAAAAAAAAAAACAGAACAGAACTAGGCATGTATGAGCCTCGAAGGCTAGGTCCAATTACCAAAAAATAAGTAAATAACATATTATCCACTCTCAAATTTTTTTTTATACATCAAACGACACTTTGCTTATCTCGGCATATAATGTATCATCTTTTGATTAGCTTTTTGACTATTTTATGTGATTGAAAAGTTAGGTTTCAGGTTTTTAGACTAATAAAACTTAATTCTCAACATGTTTTCAAGTAAAATCACCATAAAAATAGCATAGGAATTTCATTAAACCTTTCTCGAACTTAAAAAAAAAGATTATAATCATTTCAGAAAACCAAAATCTAACATAAGTTTTTTTTTAAAAAAAAAAAAACCTTATGAGTCTCAATCTACTATTATTACATTTTCAAGAGGTAAACAACATCATTATTTAACTCTTTTATTGAAAATGAATCATTTAATGTCCTACCGCTCAACATTTTTTATTATTAAAATGTGTTAAACTAAACGCTTTATCTCTCCTCTTGCTTCTCATTTGTTTCCTATGATTTTTTTTTCTTTTTAAATTCTAGAAGTAAAATATAAAATAAATAATGTTTAAGATTGAAACATGAAACTCTAAAGATACAAGCACTAAAAATAAAAAGTAAAAGCTTTAGAGACTAAATTGTAATTTTTATATTTATGTATTAAATTGGTCTATGCTTTAATATTTTGAATTAATAAAATTAATATTTTGAATTTATAAGATTAGACATCAATTTAATACCAAAATATCCTTTGACATTGAAAATACAACACAACATACAAATTGAAATCAATCACAAGCGATATAAAACCATGTAAACGTAACATTAGAGGATGAAAAAAAAAAACACACACGTTAAATAACGCAAATAAATAATCGTTCAAGGATAAAAAAGAAAAGCCCAAACTCATCAGTATTATAGTAGTCCAAATTAGGCTTTGTATTTTCAGTTAGTCCAAAAGATTGAGCCCAAAATAGAAAATCGAAAGCACCTCTGAACCTCAATTAGGTCTTGCGGTATTGGTTGATTTCTCAAAATTCCAAGCATCTCTCGTTGATTGATGGATTCGAGCCATTTTGGCTTAATAAAATTCTTAATACATATTTATGAAACAAATCTATAAGAAATGGTTTTCGTATAAACAAAATGTCAATGAAGTCCTAAAAATTTATAGTATAAAAATAAGCTCCCGGGTTTTATAATTAATTAATAAACTAGTTCTAGAAATCTCATCCATTCTCCCTAACTAAGATATGTGATAACTTATACTTGGTGTTTGGTAGATTAAGATAGCTTATGGATAGTACTTACAAAAAGTTCTTTTACGTGAAGATTAGGATTCTCTTCTATTTAAATAAGTATCTTTTTAAAAAGAAAAATACAATAATATTTTAAAAATAAATATTTTGAAAATATATATGAAAATTATGAATCTCTGTTCTGAATGTTTCATTGTGTATTTATAGCCCATAAATCATGTTCTTTTATGAAGAGGAGGGTCTATATTATAATTTTATCATGATAGCATTTAATAATAAATAAATATCTCTTGTATCTATATTAATGTTTGATGGAAAGATAATGAGTTCTTGAATAAATATTATACATCTAAATAGTGTAAAAAATTAGAATCCAAGACATTAAATATAGTTAAAGCCTTTCAAGGCTAAGTTCTTTCCTTGTGCTAGATTCAAAGAAGGAGGGTTATTTTTTTAGATGCGTACAAGGAAGAATAGTCATTCCATATTGTCCTACCCAACATGTATGGGGCTTGGCAGTGTACCAAGCCTAACATGCTAAGATCTAACTAGCGTTAAATCCAACATGTGTTTATTGAAGCGTGTTTGTATTCCTGAAAATTTAGACATATAAGTCTTTGTTTAACTAATCCAACATGTGTTTATAGAAGCATGTTTTGTATTCCTGAAAATTTAGACCTGTAAGTCTTTGTTTAACTAATCCAACATGTGTTTATTAAAGCGCGTTTATATTTCTAAAAATTTAGACCTGTAAGTCTTTATTTAACTCATTTTTTTTATAATAATATAAATCTTTTTCATCACATAGGTTGCATCTCCAAAATTTAATTACAACTTGTATCTTGAACTGATTGATTGCAGACATAAACATGGACATATGAACGCAACTACAAGGGCTTTCTATTTTGATTTTGTTTTTCAAAACAAATCGGAGGTGAAATTTAGTCTTTTTGTTAATGGGGGATATATTAATTTCCAGTAAAATCACGAGCATAGAATGTGACATCTAATCCTATTTAATAAAAAATCTCAATTTTATTTTCGATTATGTTAAGAAAGTATTTGTACTTTCACTTGGAGGCTTGACTTATTTTATCCTAAAAATAATTGAATGTAATCGAACCCCACTAAATAAAATGACCCATATTTTATGATAAATAGTTTATCCCGTAACTGTTCGTAATTTAATTAAGAGTCCAAGAAAGGCCACGAACCAAAGGCAGAGGGGAGAAGGAAAACACAGAGAGGAGAAAAAAAGAGAGGAAAATAGAGAGAACAGGGGAGAACAAGGGAACTAAAAAAAAAAAAAAAACAGGAGAAGAGGGGAAAAAGAAACAGAGAGGGCGGGAGGCAAAAGAAAATGGATACAAAGTGAAGAACAGAAAAACACACAGACGTGGAGGAGGCACAGAAGAATACCAGAAAAAAAGATAGAAGAGAACAGGGAGGAGAGAGACCCAAAAATCAGTAGAGATATAAAAGGTTGAAGACAAAGAGATAAAACTCAGGAGACAAACGCTAAGAGCATCTCCAATGCAAAATGTTATTTTAAAAAAATTAAATTGATAAAATAATATTTTGAATAATATAAATATAATTTTGTTATCATATCTATTCCAATAAAAAAAAAATCATTTGAAGAGTTATTTATATTGAAGTGGAAGAAACAAGTGTTTTATTATTTTTTAATAAGTTTGATATGATTTTTTTTCCACGTGACTATATTTAATTGGTTTATTTTTTTAGTGGCCTCACTTTATTGGTTTTAGCTCTTTGAAGAGATATGTAGAAATAACATTTGTGAGAGAGAAAAAGGCATTTTAGCATTTTGTTTGGTTTTCCCCTTGGAGTGTGCAAAACAAACAAAGAAAAGTTAAAATATTAGTATTTTATTTTTGGCTTTTCATTTAGCTTCTCCATTAGAGATGCTCAACAGAAAACAGAGGGGGAGAGCTAAAATAAACGAAAGCGCTGAGAGACCAGCCAGGACTCCTTCAACATCGCCTTCGTCCCTTCATTTCCGCCTCCAGGTTTGTTCTTCTTGTCTTGTGCATGCATTTTCATGTGCGTTTTAGTGTTCAAGTGAATTATAATTTACTTTAACAGTAATTCTTACTGAGTTGGTATTATATATATATATATATATATATATATATATATATATATATATATTTGTGGTATTATATTGTAAGAATACAAAATTGGTATTAAAATATCGGTTTTTTATGAAATATATATATCTAGAAAAACAAAAGCAAAAAAAAAATTTTGTTTTTATATATACGGCTAAGTATCTTAAAAATAAACAAAAAAAATCATATCCTTACTTCATACAACATAGAAAATTTCAAAAATATGTCTTAACATGTATTTTTGGCTTTAATAACAAGTTTATTAAAATCACAAGAACTAGACTAATATTTCATAAAAAAATATTTTGTTTTTCTTTTGATATCCAGGATTACGATCTTATACATAGGACATACACTTGATATTAAATAGAAAAGTTTGTTTTGTTTTTATTGATGCTAAAGCAATTAACTTTTCTTTACCTGATAAGATAAGGATTTTTTTACTGAGGTGAACTTTTTTTTTTTTTTTTTAAGAAGTCATTGACAAAATGACTTTTAAAGTCTTTAAATCACATCAAACCACGAAACAACTTACTTTCAGGTAGTGTGTGGTAAAAGTGCCAATATATTTCATAACCACAACCAGTTTTTTATCCGTGAATCTCTGACAAAGACCAACACACTTGGGTTTCTTAGTGACCCTGAACCAAATACTAGGTGGCGACTTCTAAAAAGAACCAACAAGCAAACAAAAATGATCAAAAATGATCATCGTTGCTGCGTGAGGCATATGCGATATCTTTAATGATCAAATATTCACTAAGTAAATTTTTTTCTTTAATTAAATTATTATAAAAACTATGCATAGAATAATAGTAAATTTATACAAAATTCAAATATAAAAGTTTTTTGTGTGAGAAGACAAGACAAATAAATATAAAATTATTACTAAAGTTTTCACCTGATAACATTTTATACACCATACATCGATGATAGGATGAAAGAATAAACAAGAAAAAAAAAATCACTAATCAAATTACTCTAATTTCTTCTCCCTATTAATTACGACGGACAACTTTTATTTGAGTTTTTTATTCTCAAAGAAATTTTTTTTTTTTCAGTTTATAACATTTGAAAGTTGCCAAATTGTCGTATGTGTGCAGTGTTACAAAAATCTATTTTAGAGGTCGAGATCTTTCTAGTAATGATGAAAAAAATAAAAAATTTTGTTTTTAATCAATAAAATATTTTAAAAATTAACATCTAGTGATCTCAAAGTCAGAGAATTAGTTATATATATACAGGATATATCACTTTATTTAGAGTATGTTTGTCAGTGTGGTAGCGGTTACTTTTCAAATAGCTTTTTATATCGAAATACATGTCAATGATATTTTTTTATTTTTAAAAAATTATTTTTGATATCAGCACATCAAAACGATCTAAAAAGTACAAACCACACTCAATTTTAGTCAAAAAAAAAATTTGAAATTTGATGAAACACCATTTAAAATGCAATACCAAACTGTATCTTACTCACATTCAGTTTACTTCTTTTTTTGAAATTACTATTCTAAATAACAACAATAAATATCACGTTTTCAATGTGACATGTGAATTGTGATATTTCACAATTTTTCTAAAACTATATTATTTTGGCATGATTTAAAAACAAAAACCGTACTAGTTAAAAACTATATTATTTTACACTTGAAATCTTAGTGTAATAATGAAAGGGGCTTGTTTCCTTTCTCTGCATCAGGGTTCAAACCTCACTATACACGTCTGTTATCACCGCGGTATCTTATATGCTCACTGGGTTTGTAAGATGTTCAGTAGACCATGAGATTAATCATGGTACATACAAACTGATCCGAATACAAATATAAATTAAAAAAAAAAAAAGAGAAACCCAAGTCCACCTCTAGCCCTGCATTAATAATTACTGTCAGAATGACGACCACAAGCCTATATGCAATTATTAGAGACAACAACAAGGCTATAGGTCCCTTTCTAAGGCCCATCAAACTCAATAAAATACAAAATCAATAAAATAAAATCAAAAAATTCTGTGACTTGCATGGTCACCACGCAGCTGGCTTCTCCTCCTCTTGTTGGCATCTCTTCCTCTTGTCTCTTACGTGGAAAATTTGTGACTTGCATATCACCACGTAGTTATTGAGTTTTGGTGTGAATAATTTGCCTAAATTGAATGCTCCATCTATATTTAACAGACGCGCAATGCTGAAGTCATGCGTTGCTCTTTCTTCTTGAGGAAAACTCTGACAAAACCCCCAACTCTTATTTCATATTTCAAAGCATTTGAACATGAAAATTGAAATCACATCTAGAAAATGGATCACTCCATCATCTCCAACTCCACCCCACCTTCAAAGCTTGAAAATATCAAGTTTTGACCAGCATGGTCAGAGTCATTACGTGCCTAGCTTCTACTTCTACCCAGCTAATGAAGAAGAATGTGGCGTAATCAACAATGCAGAGAAAAGTTTGCGGTTACAGAAATCATTGTCTGAGGTCTTAACGCTATATTATCCATTCGCAGGAAGATATTCGAGTGATGAACCCTTAATTGAATGCAATGATAAGGGAGCCGAGTATTTGGAAGCCCAAGTAGCTGGCTCTCTCTCTCAACTCCTCAGCGATGAAGAGCTCGAGACCCGGTTGCAGAATCACTTTGTTCCACCATTGTTCGATCCTATTAATAGCCCTCCGCTGGTTGTTCAATTCAACAGGTTTGAGTGTGGTGGAGTTGCTATAGGTGTGTCTATGACACACAAGATGGTCGATGCATTCTCGGCATTTGGATTCATTACGGCATGGGCAACTGCGTGTCGAATAGGGATCCACAAGGCAAGTCCTCCAAGTTTCGAATTGGGTTCCATTTTCCCACCAAGAGATGCATTTAGAATCGAGAATTGGGAACGTAAAGCTACAGCTACAAATAAGATTGTCACAAGAAGGTTTGTGTTTGATGCTGTAGCAATATCAAATTTGAAAGCTTCTGTTAGTGCCAGCGCTAGAAATAACAGTTCAGAGTTGCCGAAACAACAAATCACAAGAGTAAAGGTTGTGGCGGCACTCATATGGAGGAGTTGTATTAGGGTGTCTCAAGCTGTACATGGCCGAATGAGACCTTCCATCGTCAAATTTCCTATCAATCTGCGAGGAAAGACAAATCTTGCTATACCAGAGAACTCTTGTGGAAACTTTGCAGGTTGGTCAGCTCCCCATTTTATGCCCAATGATGAGGGCGAGGTGAAGATTCACGAGTTAGTAAGTCGGATCCATGATGGCATTGAACAAACTCTCTCAAATTACGCGAAAGCTTCAAGTTCTGATGAATTTTTTATCATGGTGATGAACGACTTTCGAAAGCTAGATGAAGCATTGAAGCAAACTGAACAACAAGATGTCTATTTGTTTTCTTGCTGGTGTCGGTTCCCTATGTATGAAGCAGATTTTGGTTGGGGAAAGCCCACTTTGGTGAGTAGAGGTGTGCAGGCTCACAAAGAGATGATTTTGCTTTTTGACACGAAAGATGGTAATGGAATTGACGCGTGGGTGAGCTTGGAAGAAAAGAACATGCTTCTTTTTGAACAAGATCCTGATCTTTTAGCTTTCACTACCTAAGAACATCATCGGTTTCTTCTTCACATGGTGTTGACTTGTATGTCCAGTTTGCGTAACTCGTGTTTGTAGTTGCTTGTGCTCCCTGCCTTTGAATTTGCTTTGTATGTCTCATCAGTGTTTTTTTTTTCTTTTGCTTTTGCAATTCTACCAGTACAATTTTCTAAGGGTGGGGTCAGCGAGAATGGTTGTCTTGTAATTTTGATATCATGTAAAAAAAAAAAAAAACTAAACTTAATTCCTTAAAAGTCAATTAGAACAACGTTGAGTACTCCATCTATTTGATCTGCACCCTCGTAGATGGATAATTTTTAAAAATTAATATGATGAGATTTTATACATGTTTTTAATTAAAAAATTTCAATAATAAATGTAAAAATGTATGCATTTATTTAATTAATAAATAAATAATTATTTACATCATTTATAATATTTAATTCCTAATTAGGCGAAGTTAATTAATGAAACTTGTTTCAATTATTTTTTTATAATTTTATTATTTAATTATATAATAAAAAAATAAACATTTATAAAATTAAAAACCAACTAAAATATCAATGTGGTTATATGAAATTACAATAAACTTATAAATATTAAAATGAAACAAATTATATTTTTTTAACTAAAAATCAATAAAATATCAAAGATAAAAATGAAAAAAAATTAAATAAAAAATAAAATAGATATTGAAGGTGAAAGTAGAACTTAGTGAAACTCTTTTTATAAAATAAAATTCATAAGCGTCAAAATAAATTATTTTAATGATCATAATTATTATCAATAGATATTTTTCTTTTCTACCGCTAGAATTTCAGACAGCGTTGAGCTTGTGGTCTTCATCCTTATAGCTAGTTAGATTTGAATCATAGGCAACACCGGTCAAACTCATTTAATGTTGGGTCCAAGGTTGTTGGCATTTTCTTTTCTGCAATAACAATCTTTTTTAAATTTATTTTTAATATTAATATATTAAAATATTGTTTTTTTCAAAAACATATTTATACTGTCAAAACAAACTGTGCCTAGATGCAGTTGCTACAGTAAACAATAATAATAAAAAATAGAAATAGCGATGTATGCAATTATAACTTAATGAGTTTTTTTTTTTTTTTGTATATATATATATATATATATATATATATATATATATATATATCCTCTAAATGTGAACTTCTCAGCTGGAAGATTAGGGACATCTAAAAAATCCATTTTCAAGCATTTTTGTTTTCTATAATTAGAATTAGTTTAGAGATAGTTTTGTGTATAATTCGTTGGATGCATAATAGTGGCAGCCATCCTTTGTATTTATACTTGTAGGGTTGTGTACAATATAATGGTGGGATGTATTACATACTATAACTATTACTATGTAGAAGTGTTTACATTGAATTCAAACTCTTTCCTTAATACACCCCGTCAAGCTGAAGGTGGAGATTCCACCCGAAGCTTGGATCGAAAATAAGCAAACGAGACTGGAGGAAGAGGCTTGGTAAGGACATCCGCTAGTTGATCTTTGGAGGATATAAACCGTACCTGAATTTCTCGCTTAGTAACACGATCACGGACAAAATGATAATCAACTTCAACATGTTTAGTACGAGCGTGAAATACTGGATTTGCAGATAAGAAGGTGGCCCCTAAATTATCACACCATAACGTGGTCACAGTCGAAGAAGGAATCCGAAGTTCTGTCAATAATGAGCGAATCCACAAAATCTCAGCAGTACCATCAGCTAAGGCTTTGTATTCCGCTTCAGTGGAGGATCTCGCAACAGTGCGTTGTTTCCCGGATTTCCAGGAGATAGGGGTAGAGCCAAGGTACACAAGGTAACCACCTGTGGATTTTCGGTCATCAATACTACCAGCCCAATCAGCATCTGTGAAACCATGAAGAGACAGAGGAGAATCCCTAGTGATGTGCAGGCCATAACTTGCTGTAGCCTGGAGGTAACGCAGGATGCGTTTGACAGCAAACCAATGATCCTCAGTAGGGGCATGCATAAATTGACAAACCTTGTTGACCGCATAGCAGATATCAGGTCTAGTGAAGGTAAGATATTGTAATGCCCCAACAATTTGTCGATACCGTGTGGGATCAGAGTAGAGAGTACCCGGTATGAGTCCTAATTTGGAGGAGGCAGATAGAGGAGTATCAACTGGTTTGCATGAAGTCATACCTGCTCGTTTGATGATATCGAGAGCATACTTATGTTGGCTTAATAAGATACCCATAGCAGTAGGTTTAACTTCAATGCCTAAGAAGAAATGAGCAGAACCCAGATCCCGAAGCTTAAATTCTGATTGCAGCAAGGTAATCAATCTATGAAGCATAGCTGAGTTACTTCCGGTTAATAAGATATCATCAACATACACAAGTAGGTAAATCATGGCACCATCATGAGAAAGGATAAACAGAGAAGTATCACCCTTGGATGCCTGAAATCCAATGGATAGTAAGAACTCACTCAACCTGTTGTACCAAGCACGAGGGGCTTGTTTCAAACCATACAGAGATTTATGGAGACGACACACATGAGACGGGAGTGCCGGATCAACAAACCCAGGCGGTTGCGCCATGTATACCTCTTCCTGAAGAATGCCATTTAGGAAAGCATTATGGACATCCAACTGATGAATGGTCCATCCATATGAAACAGCGATAGTGAGCACAAGGCGAACCGTTGTAGGTTTGATCACTGGACTGAATGTCTCCAAATAATCAATCCCTTCTTGCTGAGTGAAGCCGCGGGCAACTAACCGTGCCTTATATCGGGCAACTTGACCATCAACATTTCTTTTTATCTTGTACACCCATCTACTGCCAATCACATTCATAGTTGGATGAAGAGGCACCAACGTCCAAGTCTGATTAGAATGAAGTGCCCGAAGTTCCTCCTGCATGGCAATGTCCCAAGTAACATACCTGTTGGCGTCCTTAAAGGACAATGGCTCCTGCTGAGGTAAGGTCGTGTCTCGTGAGACAATCGCAATGCTAAGATTAGCATTTTTTTCTGGCCGTGGGCGAAGCACCATAGGATGGGTGCGAGCCCGCGGAGATGGGGAGGAGACAGCGGCAGGGACGTGCTGAAGATTGAATTTAGATAGATCAACACATACGTTAATTCCAGGAGGGGAAAGAGAGGAAGAACTTGTGGGTGAAGGACTCAATATAGGAGAAGACCGTGATGGAGACCCAGCAGAAGAAGTATCCATAACAGGGGAGAAACCATGGGGGCTGGCAGCAGCATCGGATGATGCCTGTGAGTGTGACGAATCTGAACCTGCATTTGAAGAATGATCATAATAACATGCAGATAATGGTAAATTAGCCGAAGGAGGTGTAGGCAGTGTATGGGGCAGTGATGGAGAGAGTGAGGAGGGTTGCATGAGAGGAAGTAAAGTGACGGGTAGAGAAGGAGCAGAGGGCTGTTTGGGTGTTGTTGCAATCTGTTCAGTTTTATCAAGAGGAAAAACAGTTTCATGAAATCGGACATGACGTGCAAGATAAATTCGTTTTGATGACAAATCAAGACAACGATAACCGACATGCGAGGTACTATATCCAAGAAAGACACAAGGTGTGGACCGAAAATCTAATTTGTGAGCATTGTATGGACGAAGAAAAGGAAAACAAAGACACCCGAAAGTACGAAGAAACGCATAATCAGGAGTCGATTTTAACAGACATTCAAAAGGTGTCTTATTATTAAGGACTGGAGTGGGCATGCGATTAATTAAATAAACAGAACTTTCAAAAGCATAACTCCAATATTTAAGGGGAGCATGACACTGACCAAGGAGAGTGAGTCCAGTTTCAACAATATGTCTATGACGGCGTTCAACCATGCCATTTTGTTCATGAGTGTGCGGGCAGATCACACGATGATGAATACCAATCGTTTTAAAATATGTATTTAGTTTTCGGTATTCACCACCCCAATCGGTTTGAACAGACTTAATTTTTGAGGAGAATTGGCGCTCCACAAGCGCCTGAAACTGATGAAAAATTGCAAAAACGTCAGACTTAGCAACCAAGGGATAAAACCATATGAATTTTGTATGAGCATCCACAAAAATGACAAAATAGCGAAAACCATCAGATGAAAACATAGGGGATGGACCCCAAACATCACTAAAAATCAGGTCAAGAGGAGCTCGAGTTTGATGACCCGTAGGTTTTAGAGTTAGACGCGATGACTTGCCTAGAGGGCACGTAGGACACTGAAAATTAAACTTAGTGGACGTACATGACACTTTTTTATTTTTCACTAGCAAATGCAGAATACGTGGACTAGGATGTCCAAGTCGACGATGCCAGACATCAACTGAAGTAGATAGACAAGTAGAGGAAAAAGCTTGAGGCAACGACGTTGCGGACGACGCGGACAAAACATATAGACCATCTTTACTCTGACCGGAAAGAAGAACTGCCTTTGTCATGAGATCCTTAACATAAAATAGAGAGGAATGAAATTCAAAAAACACGTTATTCTCAAGACAAAATTTTTGAACAGATAGCAGAGGTTTTTTAATAGTAGGAACATGTAAGATATTGGATAACGTAAAAATGCGGTTTGGTGAGCGAATTTTGGAGTGAGCAATATTTGAGATAACAAGACCCTTACCATCACCAACATGCAGATGATCATTTCCAAGATAAGGTTCTGAACTCGTCATACTTACAAGATCTGGCGTGACATGATGATTTGCACCTGTATCAGGAAACCAAGTAACAGGAGTGGTGGAAGGGGCAGTATTAAATGCAAGATTAGCATTAGCTTGCATATGATGAGTAGCCAACTGAGAACACTGTTGAGCAGTATGCCCATATTCATAACATAGCTGACATTTTATGTTGCGAGGATAGCCACCAAAACGATTTCCTTGCTGCCCAAAATTACCTGCTGGCCGTGAAGAGGGGCCAGATGAGAACCGGTTCCCATGTGAGCTGTATTGTTGTCCTGAAGTATAATTATTTGCTGGTCCATTGCCACGATAAAAATTGCTGCGATTGTTAGGTCTCCAACCCCCACGAAAACGCCCCCGTCTGCCAGATTGATGCTGGACAAAGAACGCAGCTGGTTGCTGTGTTGGAGTCGGTAACAGAGGGGCTGTTATAGATGGCTGAAGGGAGGCTTTGTGCAGGAACTCATGTGTAAGAAGGCTGCTATGGAGATCAGTATAGGTGATGGGGGCATCCTTTGTGGACAAGCTGGTGACAAGATCCTTAAACTCACTGCGCAATCCACGAAAAACATACAAATTAAATTCTGCCAGGGAGATTGGTCTACCAGCGGCAGCCAATTCATCAAACAAAGCCTTAGCCTTTTGCAGGTAAATGCTGGCAGAATCATCATTCTGTCTTAGGTCCTGGAATGAGCCGTGGAGCTGCATAATTCTGGAATTTGAGGGAGAGGCCAAAGCTGTTTCTAACGTTGTCCAGATTGCATGTGAAGTGTTGCAATCTACAACCAAGTGCAGGACTTCCACCGAGAGAGAAGAGAGGAGGGCACTCATGATGAGGTGATCTTGCTGCTTCCATGATAAATATGTCGGGTTGACAGAGAGGATAGATGGCTCAGCCGATGCCAAATGTGAAGGAGGACATGGTGATGTGCCATCAACGAATGAATAAACACCTTGGCCCAAGAGAAAAGGTTTCATCTGCATCCTCCAATACAGGAAATTATGGTTGGAGAGTTTTAAAGAAACTACCTGATGTGTGTTAGGAAGAGAGACAATGGAGGCAGTAGGCGATGCCCCATACATGACTGATTGTTCTACCGGGGAGAAGGAAGATTGAAGGGCTGATGCAGCGCCAGCAGATAGTTGATTGTCCATGTTGCTAGAGAAACGAAGTTTCAGTTTCTACTTCGTGATAGGTGACAGAGAAAAGAGATGAGTAAACTCTGCTAAGGAGAAGCTGCTGCTTTGTGAATTAAATTGAGGAAGAGCCGGCTGCTAAGAAGGAAGGATGCTGAATTAAATTATGGCTGCTGGAGAATTAGGCTGCCAAATAGCTACGCAGGAGAATTAGGCTGCTGAACAATAACCTGCTCTGATACCAAATTAGAATTAGTTTAGAGATAGTTTTGTGTATAATTCGTTGGATGCATAATAGTGGCAGCCATCCTTTGTATTTATACTTGTAGGGTTGTGTACAATATAATGGTGGGATGTATTACATACTATAACTATTACTATGTAGAAGTGTTTACATTGAATTCAAACTCTTTCCTTAATATCTATCTATTTAAATACGTCACCTCTAGCTTCGTCTATTTATATTTCTCATCTTGTTTTGTTTTTTTGGTATACTTTTTTGTTCGTTCTATTAGTTTTTTTTTAATGGTATAGAAATGCGAATATATGAAAGGCAACAAAAGATACCAATTTGATGTGTTTTTTTACATTAAAAACACTTTAAATTAACATTTCCAAATATACATAAAAGAAATTCGAATAAGATAAAGAAACAAAGTAGCTTGGTGCTTTTTTAAGCAAACTTTCACACAAGTTTGTTGACAAGCACATCTGTTTATTTATAAAATCAACATTCGTTGAAAAGCATTCGAAAGGATTCCATATGATCAGTCTCCAAGCATAGAGCCAACGAGAAACTCCCGTCGTTGGCTGGATCTGGATGTATGTATCCCTTACCTTCGAACATCGTTGCCGGCCGCATAAGCAGCGGAGCACCCCATCCAAAATCAGCTTTATAAAAAGGCAATCGCATCCAACTTACAACTGTAAGATTTGGGCAAGCACAAGTTGCAGGGCCTCGAGCAATAGTGTTTACATCACCAACATCACCAACCTCTTCTAAGTAGTCAAGAGCAGATCTTAAATACTCGTCATCCATTTTCTTTATCTCTCTGTGAATTCTTTCTACACTGCACATAAATGATTCCGATAAAAGGTCACCAGATAAAGCAATCGGAGAAGCTGTAAATATCACATTGCCAAAGTAGCTAGACTGAAGTGGAGGATTCAATCTGGAACGACCATCGACCGATAAAAGTAATTTGGTTTTTTGATCATTTTTAGGAAAATTACGTGCCTTCGATACAGAACGCCATATGTGTGCGGCTAGGATCTCATAGGTGGTGTACTTGGTTTCGCTCTCGACGTTGTTTGCCTTTGCTTTTAAGGAATTAATATGATCCAGTGTAATTTTAAAATTTGCCAAAGATTGGGATTTTGTGTTTTTGGTAAGAGTATTCATGGGAGGTGGTGGATCATATTCAACATGATGGAAAATAGATTTTGGTGGCACCCGACCACGGAGGATAGTTCGATCAAGCAACGGTGGGGTAGTGATAGAAAGGCCGCGTGCTAAAGTAGCCCAAGAGTTTATGAAATGGAGAGCTCCAGCGCCATCTGCTAGAGTGTGATGCCACCCAACTCCGAGGCAAACTCCACCACATTTGAACGAGGTTACCTGCCAGCAATAATGACAGATTTTTTGCTACCTTAATTTCGATAGATTAAAAAAAGGTAATAATTAGTTGTTGAAATTCTGCTTATGAGACAAATATATTGAAACAAAAAAAATTCTCATGCCTTCTGATCATTTATAGATCATAAACTTGCTAGGCTTGCTATGGTTATTAGTTATAAGTGTAATAGATATACCTGTAGAAGAAGAAGTGGGTTAGGAGATATGTCTTCTAAATTACTGTCAACTGTTGGAATGAGCTGTCGAAGTTCCAAGCTAGGCATGAATTCACCGAGCTCTTCAGTAGTAGAATCTGCGTCGGCCACGACGAACAACACTCCCTCCCCATTACAGTTTATTTCAATTCTACCATTTTCATCCCTTGCCAACCTTCCAGCCACCGGATAAAATGGCACAAGAACCCTTCCCAGGGCTTCCTTAAGCACTGTAGCTTCGAAAAAATTGGCGGAGCCATTTGGCTTGTAGAGGTACACTGTAGGGAGGTAGTATCTTGGATGCAGCAAGTCCATATTAGAGAGCCAAAGCGGTTGTTTAGGCATTTCTTGAACGGGGCGGACAATGATCGACTCTTTTGTGTTCACCTTCATCGTATTACCCCTGCAAAATCTAATATGTTTATGGTAATATGGACTTCTCAATTGTTGACCTGCAAGTAGTCAATTCAAGCATAAATTAAACTGGAAAATTAGAGGCAAAATGCGTGTGCTTATGCATAAAAGGACTGCGTGTATCTATATTTATAGAATGAACTGATAAGGGAACTACAATAGATTTGAGTGGTGGCGAAGGAGGCACGTACTATTTAGAGAGAGGGACTGCATTCATTGAAGAAAGGCAAGTAGAAGCATGTACTCTCTTTTTCTGGATAATGTTTGTTGTTATAGTAATAATTATTTTTTAGGTTGATGGTTGATGAGTACAGCACGGAGGTGGAATGAAGAGGAGCTGGCGGACCAGTTCATAACACCAACTTTTTCAAATAAGGAAAAGGTTGTATTTTGCGGCCAAATTCCTAACTCTGTTCTGTGGATGAGTGAAGACAGGCTGTCCAATGTACAAAGCGACTATGCCGCTGGCAAAATATATATTTTTTTAGCTGAGAGTGAAAAATCCCTTACGGATGGATACCCACGTGAAGCTAAAAGGTCAGAACAATAATTATTTTAATATATTTTTAATTAAAAATAGTTTTTTAATGCAGAAAAGAGAGTGCCAACAAAGCATGGACTAGACATTAAATGAGTTTGACACTATTCTACCTATAAGTCAAATCAACCTAGCTGTAAGAATGAAGACCACAAGCTCAACGCTGTCAGCAATTATTAGAGACAACGGCAACAGTATAGGGTCCCTTTTCTGAGTCCCATGGTTATATATTTTCTTAATTGATATATATATATATATATATTCTTAATTAGAAGGTTTGAAACTCTAGTAAATTAACGAGTTTTTTTTTCTATAGATATTATAAATTATTATAAATAAAATTAAAAGGTGTGGGGAAAGTAGTTTTTTTAAAGGATAAAATTAGTTTCTTGATCTGATAAAAAAATTAACGGTGTCAAGTATCTTATTACGACTAAAAATTTAACATAGAAACAGTGGATTTAGGACCCAACAAAGATATAAATCAAGCTTCTAGCATGTTATAAATAAAAACACACTGTTGGGATGGTCGGATATTGCAAGAAACAAGGCCAGAAATAAAGTCTAAGTTGAAATAAAATTGAAATTATAATAGAGTTGTGACAGCAGTAGAATGTGTTTTCAACCCAAAGTTTAAGGGATTTAAGCAACTTTAAGGACCAAATAGAGAAAAAAATGAGTTAACTAGCATAAGAACTTCTAATTAACCAAAGAATTCTGAAGAAATTCGACAATCAAATGAGAGAATAAATAAAACAAAACACAACTGAAACATAAGCTTTGCAACATTCTTTTCTTTTATGTTTGTGTCAAATTTCCAGCAATTATGAACTAATTTCTAATTTCAATTTAATAGGAAAACACACCATCTTCATTAGAAAGTTATAAGAAGTAATGTTATCATTGTAATTCATTCAGATTCAAGTATTTATTTTTTCTTGTTTAAAACTATACTATTAATTGTTATTCATGCTTATTAAATTGTTTTGGGATGACATATATGTTTTCTAGTTTTTTTTTTCAATCTATAATTGTTGTTAGGGATTAGAGTAAAAAGCAAAAGAATTAATTTGATTGTTGCAATTCCTATCTTGGTTTATCAAGGAAGAATAAACTAAGTTAAATTATCATGTTTTTGAATGGTTGCTTAAAATAAATGCAAACTCTACTATTAAGATTACTACCAAGTGAATAAAAATTGCTTTCAATATTATATTCGTTTGATGATAAGAAATTGATTTAAAAACTTTGTTTAAATAATTTACTTATAATCTTATCGATTTTTCTTGGCTTTAAAGGTTATTAAATTTATTTGTTTAATATAAAAAAAATTATTTTACTTTAATGATTCTATAAAAATTGATGTGTGGACGTATAACCTTATCCTTGTTGTCTCCAATAATTGCATATAGGCTTTGGTCTTCATTCTCACCGTAAGTGTGTAGATAAATTTTAATTATTAATGCATGGGCAAGAGGTGGAATTGGATTTGTTTTTATTACATGTCTTTCTTTTTAAATCATGCCAAAATAATATAGTTTTAATTATGAAATATCATAGTTTAGTTTATACAAATCATGATTCAAAACATGATTTTTATAGTTTGTGTTATTTAAAATAATAACTTCTAATAAAAATGTAAAATGAACTACACATTATAAAAGATGAAAGAAAAAAACTAAAAAATAAAAATAAATATTGAAATCCCATCGAAATTTTAATAACAATACCACTAGTACCGTAACAAAAAATTACAGTTAGATAAATATAATAATATTAAAAGTAGATCATGCTTTTAATCATCATCATCATTTTTTATAGAAAGACTCTTTAAGTATTTGTATAAATTTTAAATTTGATTTATTTTTATGTTTTAAAAGTATTTTTTTTAAAAAAATATATCTCAAATTATTTTTTGTTTTTTATATATTAATAATATAAAAAGTATTTTTTAAAAATAAATAAAATATTATTTTAATAAGTTTTTAAATAAAAATTATTCTGAAAATCAATAACAACCGAAGGAAGCAATGCTATAATCTAAGCAGAGGGAGTGGCCCACAATTAGCACTTATGAAATAAGAGTTAGGGTTTTTTGTCAGAGTTTTCCTCAAGAAGAAAGAGCATCGCACGGACTTCAGCATTACATGTCTGTTAAATATGTAGCATTCAATTTCTTGATATGCAAGTCACAAATTTTCCACGTATGAAACAAGAGGAAGATAAGCCAGCTACGTGCATGGTGACCATGCAAGTCACAAAATTTCTTGATTTTATTTTATTGATTCTATATTTATTTTAATGATAAATGTGCTTCTTTTTTTTTAATGCAGAAAAGAGAGTGCCAACAAGGCATGGAACAAACATTAAATGAGAATGTTGCCTATATAAAGTTCAAATCTACCTTGCTGTAAGAACGAAGACCACAAGCTCAACGCTGTCTGCAATTATTAATTAGAGACAACGGCAATAGTATTGGGTCCATTCCTGAGTCCCATGGCTATACAATACACCAAAAAAATTAATATATATTTTTTATTTTTTAAAATTTATTTTTAACAATAATATATCAAAAAATATAAAAAATCAATTTTAAAAAAAATATATATTTACACAATAAAAACAAACTGTAATGCATATGTGGGCACCACTCTCTTGCTACATTAAACAATAAAAAAGTAAAGAAATAACGCTATATGTAATTATTAGAGACAATAGTATAGGGTGCCTTTGCATTAATTTACTATCCGTCCTCCATTATTGACATGTCCATTTGCAACTAATAGTTTTAATGATATGCAAGTTGACAGCACTAAAGACATCAACTTTGAATTCTGGGGAGTAAATGGAAATCTCATGGCTCGCATCTGATACATAATTATGAGAAGATTAAATAATGTAATTTATGAACTTGTAATAAAGGAGTGTTTTTTTTCCATGCAATAAGGACAAGAGTTCTCACTCATTGCTATTAATTAATGCGGTGAATGACATTTAAAAGAAATATTTTTAAATTAAAAATATATTCAAATAAATTATAAGCATCTTTTAGGTTGAAAGCATCTTTATGTAAATCTAATTTATATAGTAGAAAAAAAATTATTAAAATAAATATTTTTTAAGGTTGATACTTGCTTTTAAAAGAATATAATGTTATCATAAAATTAAATAAAAATAATTTATAAAAATAATAAAGTTATTAAATTTAAATCCATTGACATTTATGACCCAGTTTACATGATGATCAAGGTCAATCTAATCTGAAATCATCTCAATATTAAAATAATTTATAATTTTAATTTTTTAAAATGTTTTTACTGGTTATGATTCATTTTTTTTAATCTATTAAATTAAATAATTCATCTTGGATTAGCTTTTACTTTATTTAATTCGAAACTCAAGTTAGGTAAAGAGTTGGGTTGATAAATTTTAAAATTAATTTATTTAATTAGATTTAGTGATATTGTTAAAAAAATTCTCTATAATCATTAATATTTTTAAAATTTTAAAAATAATTAATTCAACCCGCACTAACATATCTGAATATCATAATTTCCTCTGAATATGAACAGCTGGAAGTTTAGTGACTTGTGTATTTATATAAAGAAGACAGTTTATTTTATAATTCAAAATAAGTCACAAATGTTTTCTATGATTTTCTTAACTGTATTTATTTTAAAAATATTTTTTTAATGATATGCAAGTGACAGCACTAAAGACACCAACTTTGAATTCTGGGGAGTAAATGCAAACCTCATGGCCCGCATCTGATATATAATTATGAGAAGATTAAATAATGTAGCAAATTCGTTGACCCTTGTTATTAATGAACTTTATGAACTTGTAATAAAGGAGTGTTTTTTTTCCATGCAATAAGTACAAGAGTTCTGACTCCTTGTTATTAATGCGGTGAATGACATTTTTTTAAAAATATTTTTAAATTAAAAATATATTGGAATAAATTATAAGCATCTTTATGTAAATCTAATTTAATTAGAAGAAAAATAATTGTAGGGTTTAAACTTATAATTGTTGAATTATTAAATTTTTGATATTATATTAAATTAAAAATTTAAATGATTAATTAAAAATCAATAAAAAGTTTTTATATTCAATTTGAGGAGGAAAAATCAAAATTGAATGTTGAGGACTCAATTAAAATTTTTCAAGGTTTATTTGAATTTATTGAAGGTTTAATTACAAAAAAAAATGATTTTTAAAGTCAATTCAGGTTTTAATTAGAAGAAGTTAAAAATCAAGGACCAAAATAAAAAAAACAGCCAACTTAAGAGCTAATAATTGAGTAAAATTGTATGAAATTAAAAGATTAAAGGCAATTATAAGTGTAACTAAATGAAATTATAAAGATAGGAGTGCAATTGAAAATTTTCAATCTCAGATAAAAAAAATCCTAAACGATGCGTCGTTAAGACTTAAACAAGAGAAAGTGAGTGACACGTCATTCAGTCGATTGGTTTTTTTTTTTTTTTAAGTTTTAGCTTATCGAGTTGACAATTTCAAATGAATGAATGTGGAGCTATATACCTTCAAATTGAGCAAGTTTAGATTTAAATGAAAAGTGTGCATCCCCTCTACCAACTTCAGGTGGTCTTAGGTTACGATGATGTTATAATTTCTTTGACGAGTCCTCAAAAGTAGGTAACTCAGTCAACTCTAACAGTGCAAATTTCTTGTAAAAACCAACTTTCTTTTCTTGTGTTCACACACAAAGCCTTTTCAATGGATTCTTATCAAGAGTTTACAACTTTTCTTTCAAGATTAAAAGGTCACAAATGAATTTAAAACCTCCAAAAACTCTAGCAAAACCCTATAAAATTGAAATATCAATAAGAAAAGGAGAAGGCAAAGAAAGGAGAGAAGAAAAATGAAAGAAAAAGAAGAAAAATATCAATAAGAAACACAAATGTAGAGGCCCAATAGCCTAAACAAAAGATTTCTTAGCTTTGCAGGTTTATGAGAGGTAAAAATTTCCAAAAAATTTCCAAAAGCAAACAAAGAAAGAGTAGTTATTCCAGATATCTATTCTGTTTTAAGTTTATGTTTTTTTTAGATTTGGTATCTCTTGCTTGATATTAATGTTTTTTTTATTAGTTTTTTTATTCAAATATATTTGTGTATGATATTTTGACTTGCTGGGATAAAAGAGACATGTTTTAGAAGCTAAAAAAATTCATTTCTAGACTTGGTAGTGGCTGCCATTTCTGGGCATGACTGGATTTTTTTTTCTAGGTTTAGGTAATGTTCTTCGTGTTCTTGAAAAGAACATTTTCTTAGCCCCTAAATTTAGACCAATTTTGGTTCATTTATTTGCACATATACCTTTCTTATGCATGATAAACCAACAATCTAGTGTTTATTCTTATTAATAACATGTTTAAATGGTTTTTAATCCTAGGATTTTAGTTTTGAACTAAAACCCATTTTAGTCAAATTGTGATGATTCATTGATAATCGAAGTGAATGGATACTAGATTATTGATCATTGCATGATTTTCAACATATATGTGCCTTCGGTTCACCCATATCTAGTCTAGTTTGAGAGCCACATTGTTGGGTTCACGTGGAATGTTCTTCATTTCTTCTTTGTGTTCTTCCCAAGAATATTGCCTTAGCTACATGATTTTGACTTGTTTTGTTTCATTTATTTGCCCATAACCCTTCCTTATGAATGATTAACCAATAATTTAGTGTTTATTTGCATAAAAAACATGATTTCGATGGCTTTTAATCCTAAAGTTTTGATTTAGAATTGAAACTCATTTTGACAAAATAATGATATTTTAGTGATAATCGAAGTGATTAGATGCTAAGTTATTTATCCTTACATGATTTCAAACATGTATGTGCATTCATTGTGACCAAATCTGGTCTGATTTGAAACCCATATTCTTGGGTTTGGTTTCAAGTGTTCTTTGTTTTTTTGGTCTTTGATCCGTTTTGTTGAAGAATTTTTTTACTTTTTGTGTTTTTTTTTATGTTTAATTTTTTTTTTACTTTTGTTTTATTTTTGGGTTGTTTTCGGGTCAAACTAAGATTTTTATTTTTAGGTCAACCTAGTCAGGTTGGGTTAAAAAACAATTACGTCAAGGGTCTTGGCCCATTTTGTTTTGCCATTTTTGTTAAGGTTTTTTTTGGATTTTAGTGTCTTTTTTACAAACACCCCATTAGCTTATTTTGAGTTGTTTTATTACTAGAATTTTTTTTTCCAAACAAGGCCTAAAAATAACAATAATAATTTTTTTCTTGTATATGGCAAAAAATTCTAGAATTATTTTAGCATCTTTTTCAAAGAAAATTTAAAATATTCTTCCATGTTTAGAAAAAAATATTACATGGATTTTACAATAAGTTTGTAAAACTCCAAAAGATTTTGGCTTACATTTTGAAAATACCAAACCATTTTTTTTTGTTTCTTTTAATATACATGATTATGAACTTAAACATAAAACATGTCGTGGGGGTGTGCGAGCGCGACGTGACGTCGTCTGGTGACAGTAGAGGCTCTTTATCGTGCCTCCCATGTGAGGTGTTGTGTGTTGGGAAGAGTTTTTGGTTTTAATCATAAAATTATGATTAATGTTTAGGAGTCGCCACCTAGTATTATGGTCACTAGGAACCTATGGTCTACGAGAGTCTGGGTAAAGGACTGGTTGTGTAAAGGAAAGACGCATCACCCCTAGTACACCCTACCTAAGGTAAGATGCATTGTTGTTTGATTGTTTTTTTAGGTCAGGTTTCTAATCATTGGTCTTTTCTAAGGTTTGAGGTAGATCTCTCTTTATGAGAAAGTCTCTATCTTATTGGGTTAAATCCTAACCGTTTTAAAGTTTGAATATTAGCATCGCATTTATTTACACCTTGTATCTTTAATACCCAAGGGTGTACTTTATCGTATAATTTTACATCCTATAGATATTAAAGTCTATATTTGGACCTTAAAAATAATTGGGTGGGCTCTATCTTCCCATTCTATAGCAGAACTTTGTCCTTTATACTCGAGAGTGCACACTTCCTTCTTCACACCTTGCTCTTGCCATCAGTGTTTTAAGGTTTCCCAGGCATTCCACCTCTAGTACATTTATCGATCTAGTACGTGAAGCATGATTGGGTAGAGGGTTCAAACTCACGTTTGGAGTTCCTTCAAAGGTTATCCATCCAGCTTTAATCAAATGCATGAGCTTCTTCTTAAAGGCACTGCAAGTATGAATGTTGTGTCCCACGGTGCCAGCATGGTACTCGCAAGTGAGGTCAGACTTGTACCAGTTGGGGTAAGGTGGTTGCAGAGGTGTCAAGGGTTCTAGAGTTATATACCCGATGCTCAGTAGCTTTTGGTATATCTCATTTAAGGGCAACTGTAATGGAGGTAGTTGTTCTTGGACTCTTTAGTGTTTGGTTTAAGGCTCAGGTTTTCTGGTAGGAAAAAAAGAGTTGAAATTGATGTTGGCGATTTGGGGTGAAGATGATGGAGTGTGGTATTTTTGGAATGGGTTCTTCCTACCCCTATAACTACTTTCAACATAGTCGACATCCTTTCTCTTACCCTCAAAGCCTCTTTTTGCAATGGGCATAAATATTTACCACTTTTTACTCCTTACTTTATGCGCTCAGCTATTGCCACAACATCAGTAAATTGCTGGGCCGAATTACCCATCACATGCTCGTAGTATGACGCCTTGAGCATGTTGGCAAATAGAGTGACCATCTCTTTATCCAAGAGTGGGGGATGTACTTGAGCAACTAGGTCTCTTCATCTTTGAGCATTTTCCCTTATGCTTTCTTTATCCTTTTTTTTTAGATTGGACAAGCTGGTTTTGTCAGGAGTGATGTCCAAACTGTACTTGTATTGCTTCACAAAAGCATCCACCAAATCTTTTCATTTGCAGATTTTAGTGTTGTTCAATCTCATGTACCAGCTTAATGTTGCCCCATTTAAGCTATCTTGGAAAAAGTGCATTAGTAGTTTTTCATCATGTACTACTTCTGCCATCTTATTGTAGTAAGATTTGAGATGAGTCATGGGGCATTGTGTTCCAGTATATTTGATGAATTCAGGAACACAAAACTTTTTTGAGACAACCACAGTTGGGACCAGACACATTTCTGCTACCCGTGGTAGATCATACAAGTCTACCCCTTTAATGACTCTAATTCGAGCTTCCAACGCCGCTATCTTATCTTGATCAATTCCATCAGATGACTTGGTCTTATGGGACTCATTGGCAAATGGATCTATGACTGCAGGAACGCTGGATTGTGTAAAGGTTCTTGACCATGTTCACTCATTATTTCTTCGAGTTGAGCCGTTGGCAAAGGCTGAACAAAAATAACTAGCTAGTTGGAAGGACTTTCACTAGAGGCATTTCTAAGTGCTTGCTTGAGTAAGCAAGTGAGTTGAGCCATGATTGCTTTTAGAGACTCTAACTCTTCTTGGAAATGGGTGTCACAGTGAGCGTGCTCTTCACCTTTCATGTTTCTTGCTCGGAATCAGGTGTTATAAGCTCTTTGGGGATCTATATTTCAACCTGATGCAAGTATGTATGTTATTTATAATGGATGGATGTATGTGTGTGGATGCAAATGTATGTACATGCACATCACGTAGGAATGACAAAAACCCATGCAAAATGAGTATCAAGGGAGTTCATGCTCTAAATGAAGGTTCTAGGTCATTACATGATGGGTAGGATTTCTACCTCTTCTTAAAAGGGTCCGTGAACTACCCAATAACCATCTCACGTGAAGGCAGTATAGGGGTTTACAAGAAATGGTTAGGGCACAGTGCGACCGCCATTACCAAGTAAACACTCAACTCATAGCTGAATGTTTCACGAATCTGAACCCCGATTGAAAGTGACACGACCAAAAGATTGATGTCTTCTCCTAAGTGCAGGAGTGTCGAAGTAATAAATAACCCAGCAAGATTGGTGTTGAACCATAAGGAGGTTAATTGTATAAATTATAAATAACAATAATACAACAATAACAATAATAACAACAATAATAACAATAAGTAGTAGTAGTAGTAGTAGTAGTAGTAGTAAGACTAATATTAATGGTAATAATAATAATAATAATAATAATAATAATAAAGAACAAGAAGTTGTTGAGAATTTTGAGATAGAAGATCAATGTGAGAATTAAATAATGATAAAAACAAGTGTCAAGGTTAGTGGATCCACTAAAGATATTTCAAACAAGTATAATATAAACTCTTATTACTCAACTGAAAACCACACACAAAGGAGTTTCCAATCATATTATAAATTGTTAACATGATTACATTAGTTATCTTATTCGAATAATGCTAATACTTGTAAATATTGTTAGGTATTCATGATTATAACTTATGTTAACAACAAATTAAGTTCCTTTCATAGCACATGTGTAGGTTAATACCATACGGTTGGGCTATGAAAGTGCCAAACATTTGTTGTACGAAGTGTTATACAACACAAATCTAGATTAACCATTTAACAAGCAAAGTATTAAGAGTGAACAAGATAACAAATACAAAACATGTTAGTATCAAACATTAAAGTCCATGTTGAGTTTACACTATACTTATTCTTACACTATTAGTGTAACCCTTTCACATTGACATAATAAACTTAGCTAAACATAATGAAAGAGAGAAACATAAATAAACAAAATAAGAACATAAATAAGATACAAGTTAACTAAGTAAAGGAAATGAAATGAAAAGCATAAACAAGATATTAATGAAAACAAAACTTAAGAATTACAAAAAAAAATATAAAGAGAGAGAGCAAGAGCAAGTTCTTAATCTGAACCACCAAGTTTCTAAATACATGGCAAATGTCTCCTTTTATAGGCCAAAATTTGAAACTATTGATTTGATGACTAATTGTTGAGTGGGTGGCCAACTCTTGACTTGGTGAAAATCCTTATCTTCTTATCTGAACAAAACGTCATTGCTAACATCAGAATTGGAACTAACTATTCATAAAAGTTATAGGAAATTGTCTTATCTTTCCACGAAAAAAAATTGAGGTCATTTGAACTTCTAGAACTTGAGATATGGGTTGAACACTGAACATTGTGTGGGCTGCAGGACAGATTCAGACTTTTCCATTGTTGCTATAATTTGGACTTGAAAACAACATTTTTAAATCTTGGACTCCACATAAAAACTGGAGACCTATGTCTTACCTTTCCATTCATATAAAGCATACATAAATTCAAGATCTACAGCTCCAGATATGACCCAATTACATAACAGTGTTCTAGTTTGAACTGCACCAACATCTTTTTTCTAAGTTTGGCCATCTCTTTGTCCTTTTAATTTTAATACTTAAACTCATAAATCAATCCTTTCATTTATGTGATAGACCTGCATTTAAGATGAACATTTACCATAAATTAAAGGTATTTTATATTATTAGATATGTTATTATAAAACATGCTTTAGTTAAGAAGTTATTGATACTTCAAGTGCAAAATAATGATATAAAACTTTGATAAAAATGCACTTTTAAGTACTAATAAGAAAGTCATGAGGCAGATCGCTACTCCCCACTTAACCTAGAATTGGGTTTTATTTGCAAAATTAAAATGCATGCTAAAGCAATAAAAATACAAGCTAAAATTAAAGACCAACAAAAGTCAAACAATAAAAAAAGCAAAGCTTAGTTCGACTAGATAAGGCTTTCCCTAATGGAGTCGTCATCCTGTCGTGGGGTGCGCAAGCGCGATGCAAAGTCATCTGGCAATAGTGGAGGCTTTTTATCGTGCCTCCCGTGTGAGGTGTTGTGTGTTGGGAAGGGTTTTTGGTTTTAATCATAAAATTATGATTAATGTTTAGGAGTCCCCACCTAGTATTATGGTAACTAGAAACCTATGGTCTGCAAGAGTCTGGGTAAGGAACTGGTTGTGCAAGGGGAAGACACATCACCCCTAGTGCACCCTACCTAAGGTAAGCTGAATTGTTGTTTGATTGTTTTTCTAGGTCGGGTTTCTATTCATTGGTCTTTTCTAAGGTTCGAGGTAGATCTCTCTTCATGAGAAAGTCTCTACCTTATTAGGTTAAATCCTAACCGTTATAAAGTCTGAATATTAGCATCGCATTTATTTACACCTTGTATCTTTAATACCTGAGGGTGTACTTTACTGTGTAATTTTACACCCCATAAATATTAAAGTCTATATCTGGACCCTAAAAAAAAATTGAAAAAAAAGGTTTTTGATATTTTGGTCAAACTCTAATGGATGATCATAATCTGGTTATGATATCCATTTTTGAATTTTTTTTTAACATGAAAAAGATGTAAGTTTTATTTTTTTATGAAAAATATGCTTGGAAAAATTTTAGAATTTGGCCGTATACAACAAAATATTTTTTTCTTTTTGAAAATGTTTTGAATTTGTTTTTAAAAAAATTCAGAGAAAACCATGTATTCTAATATTAGATTTGTATTTTGCAGTGTAAATGTACAAATCGATATTATGCAAAATGGATATAAAAATATTTGAGAAAATCATAAAAATTTTTTCAAATGATTTTTGAAATTTTTTGGATTTTTTTTTAAAATGGGGGTCGAGCCAGACCCAACAACTTGGGCTTGGCCATAACTGGCTCGATCCAAAACATGGGCTAATTAATTAGTTGTTGCATGCAGAAATGAAGTATGCATGCAATAGCCACGATGAGGAGGAAAGAGGCAAAGTAGGGAGGAGGAAGTTGCCTGGCGTGGGGGTCTCGATCGTGATGAGGTGGTTCAGCTAGTGGCTCAGGAGGCGTCGACTGAGGTGATGGTGGCCGGAGTCGGCTGTGGGAGGAAGAAGAAAAAAGTTGCAGAGGAAAGAGAAATGCTAGAAGGAGAAGAGAGAGAGAGCCGCGATGGCTGCTTAGTGGCCGGTTGTCTTCCTATGGTGGAGATGGTGTTCGTGGTGGTGTATAGGCTGGGTTTGTTGGTATTCTCGTCGAAGAAGGCAGTTGTGGACGAGGTGAGAGAGCCGCAAAAGGTTGAAGGGAAAAAAAATGAAAATGGAAACAGGGGGACGACTGGTTTTTGGTGATTTTTGGACCCACTTTTCTCCCCCCTCAGGCTATCAAATCCGCCTCTATTTATAGACGGTAGAAGAGGGCAATCTTGTCTACATTAGAAAAAAATTTCATGCCCTAATTCTGTTGGGAAGGAGCATAACTGTTGGCTCAAAGTAGGCATGGTGCAATGTCGAATCAACAAGAAAAAGCTTACTGAGTTGGCTTGTTTAGGCCGATGCCACTGCTGATGAGTTGTTATTAAGCTTGAACGGGCCATATGGAGTTGTAGAGAAATTGCAAAGGATCATTTTCGTGCAAACTTTGTAAAATTTGGTGGATGTTAGGTACATTAAATGCAACTGCAAAGTAGCCCCCTCTGAGTTGTCATTTCAGAGATTTAAAGAAGAAGATGAGCAGTGCCAAAGTTTTGTTTTTGACCAAAGTTCATTTTAGTCCTCCCTCTTTAAATTTGATTTAATTGCACCTATAATTGACCCTAAAACTTCAATTTTCTTACAATTTTGCCCCTGATTTCAATCAATTAACTTGGTAAAAAATAAATTTGGTCTCTTAAAATTTCAATATTCTCAATTAAGCCCATATTAGGCTCCTAAATTTATTTTTTCACCAATTAAGCCCCAAATAAAATTAATTTGACACATTTAAAGTATAATTAAGTCCCTGCACTTAATTAAATCCTTCAATTGGACCCAAATTAATTCTTAAACATAATTAAAATTTAATTTGGCCCATGATTAAATCAAATTGGCCTATTAAAAATTTAATTATGTCATTGGACTTAATTTTTATGCAAATTTATCCAATAATCATTTAATTTGACTTTTAATTTGCATTTTTTTTTTATTTTTGAGCATAATGGGGTGTAATTAGGCCTTGAATTTCCTACAAAAATTACAACTTGATTTCCCGGCCTGCTTTGTCCACGTTGCCAGCCTTTATTTTATATTTTAATTTTTATTTTTTTAAAAAAGTGATTTTTGGGGAATAACCCAGAATGGGGTTATGACAAAACATATTCTAGATATTAAAAAAAATAGTTTATTTTATTTTTTATATTGGTATTAGATCACTTAGCTAGACATTATGAAGAAGAAAAACATAAATAAACAATATAAGAACATAAACATGATATAAGTTAACTAAGTATAGTAAATGAAATGAAAAGCATGAACAAGAAATTAATGAAAGCAAAACTTAAGCATTACAAAAATAAAAAGAGAGAGAACAAGAACATGATCTTTATCTGAAAAACAAGATGCCTAAATGAATGGCAAATGCCTCCTTTTATAGGCTAAAATTCAAAACTATTCATTTGGTAATTGATTATTGATGTAGTGGCCAACTATTGATTTAGTGGACTTGGTGGACAACAACACTTAAGCATTTTGGCTAGATGAAATGACATTGATTCAATCAGAATTTGGCAAAGTGTTCTTCATGAAAGTTTTTGAAAATTGTATTTTCCTTCCAAACACCAAATTTTAGAGCATTTGGATTATTACAGCTCGAGATATGTCTAAAATACTGAGTAGTGCTGCTGGTGGACGTGGTGGATAGCCCTCAAGCTCTTGTCTGGATGAAGTGTCATTGCTACCATCAGAATTTGAGCATGTCTTCTACATGAAAGTTGTTGGAAATTATCTTTTCCTTCCACCCATAAAATGTCACATCATTTGGCCTTTTAGAACTCTAGATATGGGTAAAATTATGAGCAGTGTTTGGGCTGGATTGCAGGACAGATTCTGACTTCTCGTTTGTGGCCAAACTTTGAATTTGAAAATGGTAGATTCTGACTTCCTTGTGTATGAAAGTTGTAGGCCTATTTCTTATCTTTCCAACCATATAAACCAAACTGAAATCCAAGAGCTATAGCTCCAAATATGACCCAATGACTGAACAGTATTCGAATTTGAATTGAATCGTCATCTCCTTCCTAAGCTTAGCCTTTTCTTTGTCCTTTCACTTCCAATAGTTAATCACAACAATCAATCCTTTGAATTGTGAGATATACCTGCATTTAAAATGAGCATTTACTATAAATTAAATGTATCTTATATTTTCAGACTTGTTATTGTAAAACATGCTCTAGTTAAGGAGTTATTGACACTTTAAATGCAAAATGATGATATAAAACTTTGATAAAAATACACTTTTAAGTGCTAATCACTATTCAAATTCATGACCCGAGTTGTTAGATCTGAAAAACAACAGGAAGGTTAACTATATAAATTACAAACAACAACAACAACAACAACAACAACAACAACAAGAAGTTAAAGATGACTTTGAGATGTAAGATTAATGTAAACTCTTTTTATTACTAAATTGGAAACCACACACAGAGAAGGTTCCAATCAGATGATTTGTCATTAATAGCTCATTATAAATTGTTAACATGATCATATTAATTATCATATTTAAGTAACACAAAACTTTTAAATATTATCAGGAATTCATCATGCTAACAATAAATCAAGTTCCTTTCATAGCACAAGTGTAGGTTATACCATACGGTTGGGTATGAAAGTGCCAAGCATTTGTTATACCAAGTGTTATATAACACAAATCTAGATTAACCAGTTAACAAGCAAGATATTAAGAATTAATAAGATAAAAATGATAACACTTGTTAATAGCAAGTTGTTTAGGATACAAGCATTGAAGTCTATATTGAGTTTATATTATATCTATTCTAACACCATTAGTGAAACCTTTTCACATTGACATAATAAACTTAGCTAAACATAATGAAGAAGATAAACATGAATAAACAAAATAAGAATATAAATAAGATATAAGTTAACTAAGTATAGTAAATGAAATGAAAATTATAAATATAAAATAAAAATAAAAATAAAAATAAAAATAAAGATTACAAAATACAAAGAAAGAGAGTGATCTTGATCTGAACACCAAGATGCCTAAATGCATGGCAAATACCTCCTTTTATAGGTCAAAATTCAGAACTATTGATTTGATGACTAATTGTTGAGTGGGTGACCACCTATTGACTTGGTAACAATCCTTATCTTCTTGTCTATATGAAACGTCATTGCTAACATTAAAATTTAAACAAATAGTCTTCATGAAAGTTCTGTAGAATTATCTCAGCTTTCCAATAAAACAAGAATGAGGTCATTTGGACTTCTAGAACTTAAGATATAGGCTGAACATTGAATAGTGTCTGGGCTGTAGGACAGATTCAGACTTCTCTTTTGATGCTAAAATTTGGACTTCCAAACAACAAAATTAAGTCTTGGACTCTTCATGAATATTTTAGACCTGTGTCTTAGCTTTCTAGTCATATAAACCAAACTAAAATTCAAGATCTACAACTCCAAATAGGATCTAATAACCGAACAATGTTCTAGTTTGAATTGAATCAGCATCTCTTTTCTAAGATTAGATCTCTCTTTATTTTCTCTATTTCAGTAGTTAAACTCATCAATCAATCATTTTATTTATGTGATAGGCCTGCATTTAAAATAAATATTTACCATAAATTAAATGTATCTTATATTATTAGACTTGTTATTATAAAACATGCTCTAGTTAAAGAGTTATTGATACTTCAAGTGCAAAATGATGATATAAAACCTTGATAAAAATATACTTTTAAGTATTAATCAGTACTCAATCTAGAAAAATCATAAAGTCTGATACCCAATCAATCATATATTGAATGATGAAATTGAAAAATGAATTTCAATCATACAAAACAATTTTAAAAAATTGAAATTAAAACAATAAGGATCAAAATTAAAATATAAAATAAATTTTATATTTATTTGAATGGTGAAGTTTAAAAAGAAAATCAATTGAGTGTAAGGGAATTTTTTTTAAAGAATGGGCCTCAAAATTGACAAAAAAAATAAAAACAATATTGTAATAAAATAGTGAAATTGAAAAGAATTTATAAGTTTTACAAAAGGACCAAGAAAAAAAATAGAAATAAAAACAATGAGGACCAAATTAAAAAACATAATACCATCAATTTGAATTGAATAATGAAATTAAAAACCAATAAAAACTTTACAAAAGGGTGAAGGAAAAAAAATTTGAAATCCAAATAATAAAGACTAAATTGAAGAATATAATATTTGATAAATTGAGATTCAAGGATGAAACTAAAAATAAATAAAACTTCAACTAAAGGACTAAGACCACAAATGAGAAATCAATAGAATAGGGACAAAAATTTAAATACCAACAACCAAGAGAGTCAAGTTGTAATTTTTTATTTGGGGAGAGAGAAGGAGGAAAAAAGAGAGGCTCATTGGTGATAAACTAGACCGCTATTGGAGACAAGTGCTGCACCAGCAAGAAAATGACATAATGACGCTTCCAACAACAAAGGTGGAAAGGTATTTTTGTATGCTAAAAGGTGTCGTGCGTGTTGTCCAAAAAGCATTGGCACCCCACACTAACTCACTAGAGTGTAATGCATACATTTTTTTTTACTTAGCTAAATACAAAAGTATTTCTGAGTTGACTTTCTAATTATAAAAAAAAAATCATTGTGAAAACTGAAAACACTCCTTGTTCTTAGGCTTCAACTTTTTTATTTGGAGGATATTTTTGTTATTTTACAGTGCATTATAATTTTTTATATTTATTCAAATATCAAAATACCTCTTTGCTTAAATTGCAATAACAAAAAAATCATTGTAAAAATACAAAATACCCCTTTACACTAGATTTAGTTTTTTTTTTGCTTCCTAGGGTATTGTAGTAGTTTTATTATGTAATTAATATGAAAAAATATTTATTTGTTCTTAGTTAATTTGAAAATAACAAATAAACCATATAAAAAAACTTCAATACCCTTGAAATGAAAAAAACAAAAAAATTATTATACAATTGTAGTGGTAAACGATACTAATGAATTTGTAGCTACAATGATTTTTCAAGGCGAATTAGATTTTGGTAATTTAGGATGCATGCCAACAACATAAATAGCAGTATCCTACCGCTCTTACAAAAACAATATTGTTACCAAAATGATAAATAAAATGAAAGAAATTGAAATTGATCCAACCCGGTCCAAGTAACCCAGATAAAAACAACCTAAAATCCGATCAATATTCAATTAGATCCAAATTTCCAATCATAATTATTAAATTATGTTTTGCTTAGTAAGTTAGACATGGAAAATTTTAAAAAAACTAAAGCTGCTAAGTAAATCCCTGTACATTGTGTCTAATATCACTGTGGATTACTGTGCTTTTTTTACTGTGGATTCAAAGTATCGAGTCTTATTTTTATTAGTTTTTTAAACTAAAGCTGTCTAATATCACTATGGACTAATGTGCTTCTTTTTTTTTTTTACTGTGGATTCAAAATATTGGGTCTTATTTTAATCTTCATTACTCATTAGTTTTGGTAGATACGTGGCAAGCTCCTTGCCATATTTCCAATCTCTTTCTATTTACAGCAGAGTATTTTCATTAATTTTAGTGACTACGTGGCAAGTTCCCTACCATATTTCCCATCTCTTTCTTTTTGCAGCAGAGAACGCGCGTTTGTAGTTTCGGATCCATTTTGCAAACACCACTGTGCCACCCTTTTATCTTCCAACCCCCCTTTTATCTCCCAACCCAGAACCGTCAATGTTCTGATTTGCTTCTTTGAGCTTTTTTTTTTTTTTCATTAGTGGCTTTTCTCAAGAGAAGAAACGTTTGTGTTAGCTAAGCTGTGAGTTTAGATGGGTTTTGGCTTGGCTTGGCTTGGGTTCTTGGTAAGGCTTTGATTATTTTAGATTGTTGACTGTTGCAGCATTTGGGGTGTCTGATTTTTTAAAATTGTTTGGTGTTGAAGGATTTGACGTGGGTGTTACAGGATTTGGGGCCTCTTATTTTTTATAATCGGTGGGTATTGCACGATTTGGTTTTAAATAAATGTGGTTGTACTAGGTTGTCAGCTGGTTGTTTAGGAGGGTATTGTTTTGGTTCTGTTGGATTGGACGTGTTTGGCTTATAGGAGATAAGGTTTTTTTTTCCTCTTCTCTGATTTCGTAGGTTTGTAATTATAATTTATATACTGTTTGTTTGATTTTGGGGATTTTTTAGGTGGTTTGTGCTCTGCTCTGGTTTGGTTAGATTTTTTATTGTTATTTCTTTACTGTTTGCTTAAATCCAGGGATTTTTTTATTAAAAAAAATAAAACTGCTCAGTGAATTTTGTGCTCTGCTCTACTTTGGTTAGATTTCTAATTGTGTGCTTAAATCCAGGGATTTATTTATTAAAAAATTAATAAAACTGCTCAATGAATTTTTTATGTGGATTCTAACTGTGGTCGTGTGGGGCATTCATCCTTTTGTTGTACTATTTTCTTTTCTTTGCATCATAGGTGTAGTCTCTTTCTTTTAGAGGTGCAGGGTGTGTATATAGTGGCATTCAAAATGTTTGTTTTGTTTCTTGGTTCACTTTTATAGCTTTTGGTGCCTTTGTTGATCTGTCTTTGCTTGCTCTATTTTTTAGTTGCATTCTTCGATTGTCAAGGGTTGTTGGTGGTTATTTAAACTCATTTTTTTTTGTTGCTGTTGGGGACCTTGGGCTTTTTATTTGGTGGAAAATTGTAGCAGTGGTTGCTGTTCTACAATTGGAAAAAAACTTTGTGCTTGCCAGGTTTGTTGCCTATATGTTGGCATTGTCTTTGTGTTTTATCAAATTCAATTCATTTTTTTTGCCATTTTTTAGAGCTAGGTTTATGTTTTGGTGACTATGGAGCATGCATTTTGTGATATATTCGAGAGGTTTGTAATGTTGTTTTGCTCTTGCATGCCTCTATTATTATGTGTGTGTTAGCTGCCTGTTTTGTTTTAGGTTTGCAAGTGGTTTAAGTGTTTGTTTTAGGGTGGGTTGGTCTGTGTAGATGCTTTGTTTCTTTTGAGACTTTTGGTTTTTTGTTTTTGTTTTTGCAGGCTTTTTATTTTAAGGGATTCTATTGGGTTGATTGGTCCCTGTTGATGCTTTGTTTCTTTTGTGCCTGTTTTACAGCTGGTTATTGGATCTTCGTTCCCTTTATTTTGTTTCATTTCATTGGCTTGGTTACTGCTGCTGTGCTTGGATTTGTTAGGGTCCCTGTGCTGTCCAGGTTAGTAGTTTATGGCCTTTCAATGTCTTTTTCTTTGCTTGGTTCCTGTTTGAGTACTCTATTTTATTTTTGCACTTTGTTGTTGTTTGGTCTGTTAAAAAATATGAATTCTATTCTAAAATTGTTCAGCCTTTTTGGGTTTGTTGTTGGTTGCATGTTTCTGGTTCTTTGTATCAAATTGTACTCGCATTTTGGTTTTATTGTGTCTTTGTTAGGGCTTTGGTTTCTTCTTTTTCGGGGCTAGCACTGCTTTTTTTTTCTTCTATTGGGATTGTTGGCCTGAGCTGTGTTTCAGCTGCTTGACATTAATGATACTTTATTTCTTTTTGCCTATTTTACAGTTGGTGGTTACAGTGCTCTTTGCCTTTGTTTTGATAAATTTTCATTGTTTTCATTGCTGTTGTTGTGCCTTGGTTTGTTGAGGCTCCTGTGTGTTTTATTGGTTTTTTTTTAGAACTTAAATGTTGTTTTCGTGATTGGAGAGCATGATTTTAATTCTGGATTTATAAAGACCTTTTACATTGTCTGGCAGCTACATTATCTGGCAGCATGTCTTGGTTCCCTAATCTTTCTAGGTTTCAATTGCTTGGAGTTTGTCTTTTTCTTTTTATTTTTTGCTATTGCTGTGTTACTGAGGCGTTGGTTTGCCATGTTTTTTTTTTCAGCTTGTGTTTTGCATCTACCAGTGTTCAAAGTTTTAAATCTTCTGTTGGGGACAGTTCATAACTGGAGGCGTTCTTTTGGTGTTTGGCTGTGCATCGACGTCATCACTTAGCTAGTTTGTTTACATTGCCTTTCATGTATTTCATTAATCATATAGTTCATGAGATGTGAATACACAAGAGCCTGGAATTTCCTTAAGCACCTTATAATAGACTAGATCATTATATTGCTGTGTATATATAAGAATTTTCCACTCATTTTTATTGTGTAGCAAAAAGGAACAACAACAACAACTAAGTTTCAATCCATAACTTAATTATATGGTTGTTATGTGTTTTCTTGGATTTATATTTTGCTATTATTTGGATGCTTCATATTGGTTTTGGTTTTGGTTCTGTTGGAATATTTCATGGCGATTTCTTGCTGCATGTTGATTCTGAGTTGGATTTGTTGGTTTTATAAATTTTTTTGGATGTTCTTGAATTTTTTCCACGTTCATAAAAGCACCTCAATGCATGCATGGATTGCGTTTCAATCCTGTAATGTAACTGCTCTTAAAAGAAAAAGGAAAGTAATTGTGTTGAGTTGCTCTAATATTTCAAGTGCTGGAAAAATTAAAGAACAGTGACTGGCTAGACATAACTTAAAGCTCTGTGATATTTCAAGTCCTGGAAAAATTATGGGACAATGATTGGCTAGGCATAACTTAAAGCTTAAGTTTTTGGGCTGGGTGAACCTCTTTAAAAATGATTTTTATATCAATTTTTTCTCATAATCTCACCATTTTTATATTAAATCAATGCCTCAAAAATTGTATATTAATGAAGTATTAGAGATATATTGAAATAAAGGTTAAAAAAAAACAAATACATTAAAGATATTCTTTGTTTGAATGATAGCTTGAGATTGGGGTATTCTTTTGCTTTGCTGGAAAATATATGCTTGCTATTGTGTTTTTTTTTTAAAAAAAGATGTTGCTTGAACTCATGCTTGGTGATATGTGTTTTAAAAAAGAGCTGATTGAACTCATGTTAGAAGTTATTTAAAGAGATACATTCCAAAATAAAAGATGCTTAAAAATAAGAGATAAGAAGATTTTTCCATTTGAATGTCAATTGCTAGGTTAACTAATGAAATAATTAAGCCAATCAAGGTTATTACTTCTATGCTTGGAAATAGTGAATTAAATTGTTTATTGGTTTGACATGGTTATCTAAGATGCTACAGGTTGAGTGAAGAATTTTTGACATGTTGTTTTATTTTCCCTTGGCCTTTGAATTAAATTATATGTAATTAGCAATTGAACACATGATTTGTGCCTAAAATGTTTTACAACTTTATGCTTAATCATTATTGTTTTGTTGGGTTTTATTTTCTCTCAACGAATATACATTGCTCAGATCAAGATCTTTCAATTTAATTACTTATGATTGTTGGCTACGTTTGTTTTCAACAACACTTGCATAAAGAAAATTCTCTTTCTGAAATTATGTTGTTAATTCCCATGACTTTAATCAATTTCAGTTGCATGTGATTGGTGGCTGAATTGTTACTTTGAAGTGGATTGCATGTAATTAGTCGTTGAATTACTTTACAACAAGATTTTGGTCGAAAAAAATTATTTATTTAGTATTGCCTTTGTTTATTTCAACAACTTCTACTCACTTTCTTTATGTTGCATTTGCTCCTTTCCGTTGCAACAACTATTATTTTTTCAGCGAACTGAACACATTTTTCATCATTATTTGCTTTTAATTTCTATAATCAAATATCCTTTTCAATTGTTGTTATTGTCCATCTCTAACGTTCAAATTCCCTTGGTGACTTTCTATTTTTCATCGAATGTTACAAGCATGTTATTTCAATTGGTGTTGAACTATTTCCAAGTTGCAGGGAGCTGAAACACTACATTTTTCCTGTCTCACTCCAGTTATAGGTATATTTTTATTTTCAAACTTGACCTGTTTTTTCCCTGCAACTTTATCGCTGTATTTTTCTTTTCCATCATGTGCTTGCTTTATTATGAATTAATTTATATTTTTTCATATGTTCAGGTTTCCTTTATTTCATGATTAACTTTTTTATTCTTCTTCTTTCATTCAGTAATTTGCTTTTTATTGTTTTCCATTGAAATTTTCAATTTTAACCATATTATTAAAATTGGCTTGATTGGAAAATTAGAAATCATTTCCTTGCGATTTAATTTTAATTAAATTTCGAATTAAATTGTAGATAAGTGACAGTTGAATTATGACTTTAGATTTGATTGCATGTAATGTGGTTGAAATGGTAGACAACATTATAATTAACCATTTTTTTTTTGTTCTATTTTCTCCACAACAATATAAATTGCTCATGTCAAGGCTTTTTCATTCAATTACATATAATGACTAGCTAATTTTGTTTTCAACAATGCTTGCATTAAGAAAATTTCCTTTGTTAAAATTATATTGTTACTTCCTATAATTTTAATTTGAACATGTAATGGTGGCTGAATTAATGCTTTTAATTAAATTGCATATAATTAGTGGCTAAATTAGTTTACAACAAGAATTTGGTGAGAAAAAAGTTTGTTCATTTCATAGCACCTCTGTTTATTGCAATAAGTTCCACTGACTTTCTTTATTTGGTTGCATTTCCTTCTTTTTATTGCAATAGCTCTAAATTTTGCAGCACAATGAACACATTTTTCACTTTGAATTGAATTGCATATAATTATGGTTAAATTGGTTTACAATAAGAATTTGGTGAGAAAAAAAAAGTTCATTTCGTACCACCTCTGTTTATTGCAACAAATGCCACACTTTCTTTATTATTGCATTTGCTTCTTTCCATTGCAACTCTTAATTTTGCAGCATAATGAACATATTTTTTCTAATTGTTTGCTTGCGATTTTTGTAGTCACATGTATTTTTTTTATTGTTGTTATTGTCCACCTCTCAAATTCAAGTTTGCTTCATGACTTTCTATTTTCACCATTTATTACAGGCATGTTATTTCAATTGTTGTTCAACTATCTCCACGTTGCAGGAAGCTAAAACACTACATTTTTCCTATCTCATTGGAGCTATAGGTGCAACTTTATTTTCAAATTTGGCCTTCTTTTTCCATGCTTTCTTTGTTGCTATATTTGTCTTTTCCATTCTATGCTTCATTTTTTTCAAATCAATGCTACTTTTGTCATGCGTTCATGTTTCCTCTATTTCATGATTAGGTTTTCTGTTTGATTTTTTATTCTTTCATGGAATTTTTATTTCTTTTCCATTTATATTCTCAATTCTAACCATGTTATTAAAATTGTCTTAATTGTCTATTTTTGACCATTTAAATTTATCTTTTGACTTTTAGAATCGACGACTTTATGACAAGCAAACGACAAAGATTACAACCATTCCATGATGTACCTGTTGTTTCTTCACCATACAACTCAACAATCTATATTTATAGTGAAGAAAATTTAGGTGAATTTTTTTTTCATTAACGCAAGCAACACCATACAACTCTGATCATCTAATCAGTGATCACTCGCTTTTACATACAACTGATGATGGTGCATCGTGTTCTACTTCCTTACAAGCAAATTGTTCAATCTCGAATAATAGTACTTCATCGATAGCATCAACAAGTCAGGCACATTTTGCATATGGATTGACCATCGATGAAAATATCAATAACAATACTAGCTTTGAGACTAGTACCACACAAGGACAAATTGCTTATCTAAGCATATTGGGTGGCCAATCTGAATACCAAAAAAAACGAAAAAGTGAGTTTACCTTGAAATTTCCCTAGCTCTCATTTGTTTTTTTTTTATATATATATATATATACCTTATATCATCCATGTTCTTTTTTTCATTATCTTTCATTTTCTTTGTAATTTCTAGGGGAAACATGCGAGTATGTTGACTTTGGTGATAAGACTTTTACATGTCGCCATTGTAACGCGCTTTTTTGGCTCCAAGAACGTCTTGCACGTTCATCCAAAAAGAATCCATCTTTCTCACTTTGTTGCCTTAATGGTCGAGTTTCCCTTCCAACTATGCAACCAACTCCTCCAATTCTTGATTTTCTTCTTGATCCCAGCAATGGCTCTGCCTCAAAAAAATTTCGGGACAATATACGAGCTTATAACTCTATGTTTGCTTTCACATCAATGGGCGCAAAGATTGATACTTCTATTAATGATCAACCAGCTCCATATGTGTTTAAGATAAACGGTCATTGTCATCATTTAATGGGCTCCCTCTTACCTGTTGATGGAGAATCACCAAAGTTTGCACAGCTCTATGTGTTTGACACTGCTCATGAAGTTGCAAATAGACTTTTACCATTTACAAGAGGCTCCAAATCATCATCTCTGGATGAGAATATTGTTGTGGATCTTTTAAGAATGCTTGATGAAACAAACGAGCTTGCCAAATTGTTTTGCAAAGCTAGAGACAAAACTCAAAATATTCAATCTATTGATTATAAACTTCGCTTGCTTGGAAAACGAAACCATGATTCACGCCAATATGATGATCCTACATCAAATGACATTGGTGGGTTGGTTGTTGGAGATATTGGAGATTTTTTCTCGGAACGAGATATAATTATTGAATCCTTTTCAGGTTCTTTAAAAAGGATCTCAAAATTACATCCAAAATTCATGGCATTACAATATCCCCTTTTGTTTTCTTATGGTGAAGATGGCTACTCCTGTAATATTATGTTTGTTAACCAAGGACATGAAAAAACAAGGAAAAGGTCAAGAGTTCTGATGCAAGCTTATTATGCTTACCTTATCAATGAAAGGCCTAGGTGCGATAATACCATCATTAAAGGAGGTCATTTGTACCAACAATTCTTGGTCGATGCATTTGTTAATGTTGAAGAAGATCGTCTTGATTATATCAGAGCTAATAAAAAAGATTTGCGTTCAGAAATTTATAAAGGTATCCATGAAGCTGTGCTTAATGGGGATGTTGAAGGTTTCTTAACTGGGAAAATCATTGTTCCATCTTCTTTAACTGGTAGCCCACGTTATATGATGAATAATTATCAAGAGCAATGGCTATATGTAGAGCCTATGGGAATCCTGACCTATTTATTACATTCACATGTAATGTTAATTGGCCTGAGATACGAAGGGAGCTTACAAAAGGTCGAACATACAAACATGAAGACAAGCCTGATATCATTACACGTGTTTTTAGATTGAAGGTTATTGATATGTTAGCCTTCATAAAATCAGGCAAGCCTTTTGGTCAGATAATTGCAGGTGCCTTATCTTTGATCTCATTTCTTCTAAACATTACAACTTTCTATTCTTATTAGGATTGTTTGGCTTAGTTTTCTTTTTATTTTGTAGATGTTTGTGCAATTGAATTTCAAAAGAGGGGTTTGCCACACACTCATATATTAATTTGGCTACACTCGAATTTTAAATGTCGTACACCTGAAGATGTTGATTCCATTGTTTCAGCTAAAATCCTTGACAAACTTACAGATCCAAAATGCTATGAAATTGTTTTAAGATTCATGATGCATGGTCCATATGGTCTTGCAAATCCAAAATCTCAGTGTATGAACGAGGGAGTTTGCTCAAAAAGATTCCCAAAAAAATTCAAGACACATACTGTTTTTGATGATAATGGCTTTGTTTATTACAAGCGTCGTGATCTTAAAGACAATTTTTTTATAAAAAATGGCATTCAGCTTAACAACAGATATGTTGTTCCATATAATAGGGAACTCTTATTACGATATAATGCCCATATAAATATTGAGATCTGTTGTCAGTCAATGTTAATTAAGTATCTTTTTAAGTACGTAAGCAAGGGATCTGACAGATGTAGAGTTGTTTAAAAAGATCGTGCTGATGAGATCTATACGTATATGAATTGTAGTTTTATATGCCCATATGAAGCGGTCTGGCGTCTTCTACAATTTCCAATACATTCAAGATCACCTCCTGTTGAGCGACTTCAAATCCATTTGCCATTGTATCAAAATGTTGTTTACTCAGGAAATGAAAGTCTACCATCAATACTTCAAAAACCAGGTATTGAAAAAACAATGCTCACAGAATGGTTCGCACGTAATAGAATTGATCATGAAGCACGTCAGCTTTACTACTCAGAATTTCCACATAAATATGTTTGGGATCCTGGTCAAAAAGAATGGATTCCAAGATCAAAAGGTTTTAGTCTTGGTCGATTAACATATGTTCACCCTGCCTCAGGAGAGCTCTATTTTCTAAGACTACTCCTTAACCATGTAAGAGGAGCATTGAGCTTTGATTATCTAAAAAATGTTTCGGGTGTTGTGCATCCAACATTTCAACTTGCTTGCAAGACCTTGGGACTTTTAGGGGATGATAAAGAATGGGAAGACGTCTTTTGTGAGGCTATGGCTACTGCAACATCTCCTCAAATTAGGAATCTCTTTGTCAGTGTTGTTCTTTCTGTGATGTTGCTGATCCAAAAGTTTTGCTCAATAAATTCTGGCGCTCAATGTATGATGATATTATCACCCGTTTCAAATCCAGCTTTGCCATGCCTAATCTTAAATTATTCGATGATGAGCTTAAAAACTATGTTCTATATGAGCTTGAGCTTCTCTTCAATGTTGCTGGCACATCTCTTGAAAAGTAGAAGCTTCCAATGCCTGATAAGCGTTTATTGTCAGAAATAAAGAATAAACTTTTGAGAGAAGAGGTTAACTATGATATTACAGATCTTATATGTCAACATTCATCAGCTTTCCCACAACTCAATCAATGTCAACTAAATGTTTATGATTGTGTTGTTAAATCTGTCCTTGAAAAAAGACAAGAATTAATTTTTGTTCATGGCCATGGAGGAACTGGGAAAACATTTTTGTGGCATACAATAATCAATCGGTTGAGATCAAATGGTTTGATTGTCCTTGCTGTTGCATCATCGGGTATTGCATCACTTTTGCTTCCTGGTGGTCGCACAACTCATTCAAGATTTAAGATCCCCCTTACTGTTTCTGATACTTCATCATGCGAGATTAAGAAAAAAATCGATCTTGCACGACTTCTACAAACGACCTCTCTAATTGTATGGGATGAGGCTCCAATGAATAATCGGTGTTGCTTTGAAGCATTAGACCGCTCGCTTCGTGATGTCCTAACAAATGGTAACGACTTGCCCAATGATAAACCATTCGGTGGAAAATCAATTTTATTAGGAGGAGATTTCAGGCAGATTTTACCTGTTATTCCCGGAGGAACAAAGGAAGACATTGTTCATGCATCTCTTTGCAGCTCTAATTTGTGGTCTAAATTTAAAGTTCTCACTCTTACAGAGAATATGAGGCTATTATCCAATGGACTTTCAAATGATCAAAAGAAAGAACTTGCTATTTTTGCCAACTGGATTCTTACAATTGGTGATGGAACTCAACATGATGTTTTATTCCCTGATGATTATGATGCATCCATGATTAAAATACCACAAGATCTTTTGCTTGAACCTGGATCTAACCCCATATTGGTAATTGTTTCAGCAGTGTATCCCTCTATTCGTGATATCGATATTGATCCATGCTATTTTAGAGAGAGAGCAATTGTAACTCCAAGAAATGCTACAGTTTCTGAGATCAACGATTTTATATTAAACATGTTGCCAGGAATGAAGCGAATTTACCTAAGTACTGATACTGTTTGCAAAACATCGAGCAATGGTGATAATACAGATATTTTGTATCCCGTTGAATTTATCAATCAACTTGAGTTCAATGGAGTGCCATCCCACACAATTTCCTTGAGAATTGGCACACCAATAATGCTTTTACGTAATCTTAATTTATCAGCTGGTTTATGTAACGGAACAAGACTTATTGTTACGCAACTTGCTGAGAGGGTCATAGAAGCTCAAATAATAACAGGCTCTTTTATTGGAAATCATGTATTTATTCCCAGGATTGTTTTTCCAATAAATGATGCAAAATGTCCATTCACAATTAAACGAAGACAATTTCCTATAAGACCGTCTTATGCTATGACAATAAATAAAAGTCAAGGACAATCATTGAAAGTTGTCGGGGTTTTTCTCAAGGATCAAGTTTTCACTCATAGACAATTGTATGTTGCTCTTTCACGGGTTGCATCAATACAAGGACTGAAGATTATCACATGTGATGCTGAAGGAAATCATTCAATCTATGTGAAAAACATTGTGTTTAAAGATGTTCTTAGCTCTTTATCAGTGTCTTGATCTCTCAGAAGCACATGTTATTTTTTTGTCAATCTTTTGCTCCCTGTCTTTTTTTCTTTTCTAAGGTGATGCTTTTTACAAAAGAAAAAATTATTCGATTTATCATTTTTAATTTGGACATGTTTCCATTCGTTGTTTTTCCCCATTCATTTTGAATTAAATATTTGCAATACATGTCATTCTTTTTATTAATATTAGCTCTGCTATTTTTATCATTGCTCCTAATATTTTTTTTATTAATCATTTGCAGGACAATGGCTCTACCTATAAAAGAGATTAGAAAATACAACTTCTACCCTTCATTACGAGCTAGGGCCTGTCGAGTTTGGATTGCTAAATTTAATGGTCAGCCAAACAGTTTTAATTGTGTTTTTGTTGACAATCAGGTATAATTTATCATGAAAATATAACCCTTAATGAATCTTATTTTCTATATATTTAAATGTTTGAATAATGCATGTCCACTCATTTATGAATATTTTCTTTACTTTGGCAATTTAACTTTTTTTTTACTTAACCAGAGGTACTTATTTGCTCTTAAGATTCCCTATGGAAAACCAAGTTTCCTTTCCTTTTTAATTTATTACTATAGAACTATAGTTAAGTTCACTACTAAACCAGCAATTGCTTATTCAACTTATGGAAAAAACTTTTCAATATTGAAATTGTTAAGAAAAACTAACATGATGAATTTTTAGCATCCATTTATGATTTACAATCAACTTTGTTTTCTATATGCTTAAAAAACCAGACAGTCCTCAAGCATTGCATTTGCTTTATATAATCCATAGAAAATTTCATACAACTCAAGCAAATTTCATTTATTCTATTACTTGACATGATTTAATATAAGAGTTTGAGAAATTTTACGGTGCATTCACTGCTAACTACACCAATTCACCATGAAAATCTCAGTTACAATTCCATACTAGAGCCACGGTTTACCAGGTATATTACATCCAATTATAAACAAGCATTGAGAAGCAACCAACAAGTATATTTATCTTTTATTCTATACATCTTTTATATGCAGCTTTCATTTATACAATGGTCTACAATAATTAATTATTATATATGTGCATCCTGCTAGAAATCATGTTTCGTCTTCACCTCAAGACATGTTTGTTGACTTAGAAAATCTTGTTTCAAATTCATAGACTTTATACGTAACAACCAATTTAAACATTTTAAGAAATATTAAGACATAAAATCTCTTAAATTCATTATTAAAACCAGTCTTTCAACTTAATGTTCCAGTAGTACCAATACCTCACTTCCAATGTCATCAAAAATCTTCTTGAAATAATTTACAAAACCTTATTACATATTGCATTAAAAACTCTATTCCATTTGGTTGTTGGCATGGTGAACAATTATTTTTTTCATTCCAACGTTAATCTTTTTTTTATATATATAGGGTGGAGCTATTCAAGCTGTAGCTAAAACAAGAGATCTCCCAACATTTGCAGCAACAGTTATTGAAGGAAATCACTATGAAATCAAAGGATTCTATACTTATGAAAACAGAGCAGTAAACACAGTTGCTGCCCATGATGCTGTGATTGATCTCAAATCTAACACAAAGATTACAGGCATTGAAGCTATTACACCTTCTGTTCCTAGATACTACTTTAATTTTATTGACTATGCACATATTATGACCAAGTCAAAAAGCTCCAGAATTCTTACAGGTTTACCATTTACTTCATTCATTTAGACTATTAATAAACATTTCTATTATTGAACTCAGCTTGATAACATCACTTAAAAGCATTCATTCCTATTTTTTAAGATGTCCTTGGAAGACTTAAAGCATTGTAGCCACTTGAACAAGTTATGGTTCGTGGACAGACGCTCGAAAATAAGAGAGAATTCATGCTTGAAACATTCAGTGAGTTGAAAAATTAAATGCAAATTACCTTACTTTTATCAAGCTTATTGATCAAATTTGTTTTGTATTTTTTTTCAAAGTGGCGAGGAGCTTCGCATAACTCTTTGGGGTGATAGTGCTAGAGATTTTGATGGACTCGCTCTTCATAACCTGCCATCTCCGGTTATCATTGCGTTTGCTGGATTTCATGTCACGGAATTTAAGGGTAATTTTAACTTCTATTTCTTTTTTTTCCTAAAAAATTTCTTTTTAACATTTTTATTATCATTTTGATCCAACTAATTCTCCTTTCATTTTATTACAAAAAACTCTTTTGTTCACAAGGAAAACCAAATCTTAACAGTACAGCCGCCTCTCTTTGGTACTTCAATCTAGACATACCAGAATGCTTGGCATATAAAATTTGTAAGTTATTCCAACATCAACCATCTCTCTTATGCTTTACCATTATCAATTTTTTTCTAACTAATTATTTTTTCACCATCTTTTTTAATCGATTGTAAACGCAGCTTTGCACATCTACCCGTTGAAATACAACAACTCCCTTCATCATCAAATGTTGTTTTATCGATAGAGGAACAAATCAAAGAAAATAGGAGAACAATACATGAGATTCTTTGCATGAATCCTTACGAGCACAAGGTTATTTTTTAAACCCTTTTATTATTAGCTTTGATAACATACTTTACCTTCTTCATATAATTAGTTTTTAAAATTTCATTTAACCACACTCTTGAAACATATATTTCCTTTCCATTACCAGCATCTAAGATTCACCTGTCAAGCTTCGATTGTTGACTTTGATTTTCCCAATGGCTGGTGGTATCCAAGCTGTCCAAAATGCAACAAAAAACTTAGTGGGGGCGAAAACAATTACACATGCATGGATCATGATGCTATCACCTCTCTTCCAGTTCCATGGTAAGTCATCTAATTTCACAACTAAAGCAATATTAAGTTGTTAAATAAGAAAATCATATTCCTTTGATACATTATCATGCACTTCTTATTAATGAACATGTAATCAATTTTATATTATAGGTTTCGCTTAGAATGCATTGTTACCGATGGAGAAGATGTCACTAATTTTCTTCTATTTGGGAAAACTGCTGAGAACTTTTTTGGATCATCGGCCCACCATTATGTCCATGATAAAAAATTTATTGATCCCTCAGTTCTTCCACCTGCTATGGCAGCAAAGTTAAACAAAAGCATGATTTTTCAGCTTCGATTTGGTGCTTTCAGATCCATCACCAACAGATGTGAGGTTATCATTACTAATATCTTTGACGACAGCACAAATAAGAGCATCCATCCTCTAGAAACAGCAACTCCAGAAGCTAAATCATCTCCTACATCCAAGACATCTACTCCATTAAGCTATATGAAACAGGTTATCAAAGCTCCATCAACTTCACAGAATACTGTCACACAACTCAGGATTACTCTTGATTCCTTAGAGACACCACCTCGGAACATATCACCAAACAAGGAAACAAGCATAAACAGTGAAGCACGACGTGCACTTGATTTTGAAGATGCAACACAGCAGCTCAGGCAAGATTACATTTCCCCACACTTTCTTTACATTTTTTTTTCCTTAACACGTGCTAAATTTGATGGTTTTTAACCTGTGATGGTTCTGCCTTGCATCTCTTTAACTCCTTTGGTTACAATAGTCATGAAGATGAGCATGACAAAGCAATTGAAGTCCAAGGAAACCTGGGAAACATAGCTACATCTGAGACATTTGATCACTCACTTCCACCTTTGAAAAAACAACGGGCAACATCCTCATCATCCTCGAAGGTTTGATTTTTAACCTCATATTCTTAAAAGAGAAAAAATCATTCCCTGGCAAATTTATATATCAATATTAATAATTTTCATTAAAACCAAAGAATTAGTAAAGGATATATGTATATTAACAATGAGAAGAAAACATAATTATTATGTGCACACAATAAATACTTAGATAAAGAAGAAATCATTACAATTATATATGTGCATATGTTACTTAAACAATTGCAATAAATATGGTTACTTTCTTGGTGAATGCTATAAATTAAAGTCATCCCAGAGGTTGGGGAACCATGACACCAATTCCTGATACATGATATGCATAATGGATGATCCACATTCAGGCAGGACTGCAATCCTTCTTTTAGGTGTTGTAAGCTTTGAAAGCACACCATCCATGCATACACTGCACTCAATTTCTTCACTATGATGTAATGCCACAAGAAACTTTTGTTTCATTACTTCTCACATGATTTCAAATGCTCCCCTCTTTCATCTTCCCTGAAGGAATAATCACAACAATGTGATGCTGGAGTTTTTTGAGAAAAAAAGTTTTTCCTTTTTTTTTTCAGTTTAGGATTTTTATTGCTTTGAAAAAGGTTTTATAATGACTAGATAAACTGTATATACAATAATGTAAAAAAAAAAAAAGCATGGTCAATTTTGATATCTTGCTTCATCCACACATTTAACTTCATCTACTACACAAATGTTCACAAAATTTTCAACCTTCAATTACATCTATAACACAAAACAAAAAAAACCAAAAACATTTTTGTGAAGGCTATTTAACATGTCCAAAAAATACAAACAACAATGACTTGGATTTGTTGTCTTTACATAATTTATTTTATTGTCTTTACATTGCAGAAAAACTAGCAATTCCTCTAGAAATGACTTGGATTTAGATTCCTATAGCAAGAACATGGAGAGGAATCTGGCAGCTTATTTTCACTTTTGATGTTGTTTATAACTTAATCTATATTATCATGACTGTTGCCTCTGTAATTTTGATATAGTTTGGAAACAACAATGTCCTTTAACTGCTCAGCAATCTGACAGCTTATTTGCATTTTGTTGTTGTTTATAACTTTATCTATATTATCAAACATTTGATACCATACCTAGCTGCAGTTCTTTTTATCATTGCTTAGCCATTATTATTTTTCATGCATGTTATGCTTATTCTGGTAAAAAACTGTATTTTCATTCATAACCTAAAATCGCCCGCAGCAAAGCGCGGACAATCAAGCTAGTATAGAATCTAAAACTTGATCCACACCTAGTTTTTAGTGGAATTAAATAAAAAATTAAATAAGTTTCCATGTGATCTCACAATATTTTTAGTAATTTACAATCAAATTCAATTTACATTTAGTTGGATTAATATCTTATAAAAAATAAAATACTACCATTTTATTAATTAAAAATAACCAACTCATGGAAACTAATTTTTAAACCCGGCCAGGTAGTCGACCCGGTCTAAGGCCCTGGTCACGGGTTTTGTCTAACTCACCTAGGTCAATCATATTTTTTTTATAAATAAAAAAGATATCATTTTAGTAAAAAATAAAAAAAATTATGAACGTGTTACAACCAGAGTTTTAACCGGGTCATCCCGGTTTGTAACTTCCTCTATTTTATTTTAAATTTGATCTGGTTCTAACCGGGTCAAATTTTATAATTATGGCTAGACTCACTACTCTATGTTCCAAGGACATAAATAAAGTGTATGTTTAGTTATGCGGTATATATATATTTTTTTAAAAAATTAATTAAAAATATATTAAAATATTTTTTTAAAATTTCTAATAATAATACATTAAAATTATGAAAAAAATCTAAAAAATAATTAATTAAATCTAGAAAATAATTAAATATTTTTTTCATACAAAAAATACATTAATAAACAGTTTTAACTATAAAAACTAACACTCCATTATAAGTACACGACGAATCAGCTATAGAACAATGCTTCCAGCTACTGCCAAGAAACGGCATCAGCATATGAAGTTTGAAAAATTGACCAGGTCATATAGTCAAAGCCCATGGTTTGACTATATTAAAATAATAACCAGCGGCTGCTGCTTTGAACAATTCTTTTTCTTTGATTTATCTGTCGTATTGCTGGAAACCAATCAAAAACACAGCACAAATAATAGGCAATCATAAATTTCTGTGGTATCTCTAAAATCACTATGGTCCCTCTAATTTTAACATTTAATCAAAACAACCACTATATCTTGTATCTAGTCAGATCAACTCTTCTAATTTCAATGAAAGGCAATTTTAGACACTCCATTGATTATTGCATTATATGTGTAGTTTATTTTTATTGGGCTAAACTATTGATAAAATTTTTGACTATTTTGTTTAAACACAATCTTGATCAAAATTCTAAAAGTGTTCAAATAAAATAAAAATGTCTTGTCTCAAATAATTATTTACGTTGAAAAATAAAAAAAACAGTTTCTTTTAGCCACCATTACACAACTTTAAGTAGAATATAAAAAATTAAATTTTCATGAATATTAAGCGTGTTTGAGAGTGTGGTTGCGGTTATTTTTTAAAATATTTTTTATTCAAAAATATATTAAAATAATTTTTTTTTTATTTTTTAAAAATTATTTTTGAAATCAATGAATCAAAATGATCTAAAAATACTAAAAAATATATTAATTTGATGCAAATAAAATTTAATTTTTTTAAATGCTCTTGGTCAATATTAATATGATATAGGTAATCTTTTGTTAACTATTTTGGTAACTAGAGTAGATAATATACTTATCTATAAAACTAATAAATACAAAAGAAACCAAAGATAATTTTATCGTTAAATTAATAAATTTTATATAAATAAGTTTATTCTATTTTAATAGATTAATTTAATTGATCAAATTTTGAATTTTTATTTTTAAAATTCAGCCCTTTATTTTATTGGACTATTAGTATTTTCAACCAAATTTTTTTATAGGTACACAAAAATCCACTTTTTTAAAATATATTCAATTTTTTTATTTATGAAAATGTTGGTGTGTGTGTGTCTATATATATATATATATATATATATATATATATTATTTTCTAAACATTAAGATAAAAGGACCAAATTGATTTAATCAAAAAAGTATAGAATATGATTTGGTAAAGTTCAAAGTATGAGGACTACATGAAATATATCTCTTTATTTTTTTAGGCGGGATGTGTTTCTGGGTGGGACTTTAACACCCTCCTTTCTCTCTCTCTCTACCTGGAAACTTCACTTCTTATTCTTCTGGTAGATTACCTGTAAAGTTTCAATCTTTGAATTTTTTTCTTTCTTTCTTCTCTAGCTTCATTTGTTGTGTTCTAAATTGGGTTTTTGTTGTTTTTGGATTCCCTGCTTGTGTCAGGGCTAATTGATCACTAGACAGTGATCATGGGAGGGATTTGTTCAAAGAAATCCAATGGTAACAACAAGAAAGCCAATCCATATGGAAAGACTAATGGGAATGGTGTTGTTTCTTCTTACAACGAGCAACATATTTCAAGTACTCAACAAGTGAAGGAAAGTAAAGAGAAGAAGGAATTGCAAGTGGCAAATTTAAAGCAGGAATCAAAGGAATCATTTTTGTATTCGAAAAATGATACTGGGGATGAGTTTTATGATGGGATTCCTAGATATCCATCATCATCAATCAAATCAAGATCAATTCGCAGACAAGCAGCTGTTGCCAAGGTGAAGTTTTCAAAGTTTTTTTTTCCTGTTTGGTCAACTGAATTTGCATTTCTTTTTCTTGCAATAGTACTTTAAGTTTGGCTTTTTTAAATACGTGTTCTTTTATGTTTTGTTTGTAATTAAGAAAGTTTTTGGTTAATTTTTGGATTGACCCAGAAAACAAATTACTTTAGATGGGACACTTTACTTGGATTGCCGTGAAACTTAGATAAGAGTAGTTTAAATTGAAGTTAATTGGGTAAAAAATTAGCATTAGCCCTTAATCCCAGTTATTGATTTCTTATTCGCTAAACTAGTTAATCCTTAAATCAAGTCATTTACATGTAATTGTGAGAATTTTAATGAGGTGAAAGGATACATGATAGATGGCTTGTTAGACTAAATAGTAACAGTTTCCTGTATAATATGTTGAGAAAGGAATAATGATGATGGAATGTTATTTAAATCTCATTCCATGGTGTTATGATTGAAAGTTCTTGTGTAATAAACCAGCTCCATAAGCATGATCACATTGCATCGGTAATCCAATCGGAGCTCTTACAAAAGCTTATTAATGTAATAATCGGTGATGTTAGCTGGTTGAAGTCACTGCTGAACGTGTAAGAATAATCCACTAAAATTCTATAGTGTTATAGCAATTTGATTATATTATTGAAAACATTTAACAGAGTGCAATAATCTGCAGGTTTCGGAGGTTAGTTCACGTTTAAGTAGAGCTGGCAGTGTTGGACTGGGGAAAGCAGTGGAGGTCCTGGACACGCTAGGGAGTAGCATGACAAATTTAAACCCCCAGACTTTCACCTCTAGTGTAGCGACTAAGGGCAATGAACTTGGAATTCTAGCTTTTGAGGTAGCTAACACGGTTGTCAAGGGTTCCAACCTCATGCAATCTCTTTCTGTACGAAGTGTAAGACATTTGAAGGAAGAGGTGCTTCCTTCAGAAGGTGTGCAAAATCTGATATCAAAAGATATGGACGAGCTTTTGAGGATTGTTGCTGCTGACAAGAGGTGAATACCTGATGAATTAGCATTATAATGTATCTATTGGCAGGCCTCTTCCAACTCATCCTTTTTCTATAATAATATCTTGAAGTTTTTATTTACTTATTTTGCAGAGAAGAGCTGAAAATATTTTCAGGAGAAGTGGTTCGTTTCGGAAATCGATGTAAAGATCCTCAATGGCACAACTTGGACCGTTATTTTAAGAAGTAATACATATAACACAGTACCTTGTTTGGCCATTGTATTTACAATGTTCTTATATAGTATTGAATACTGATTTAAATTGCTTGTTTGATTTCCAGAATTAGCCGAGATTGTAATCCTCGTAGGCAATTGCAGGAGGAGGCAGAATCCATAATGGAACTCTTAATGATTATGGTTCAGTTTACAGCTGTGAGTACAATATTCTATTTTACTATAATTTGGTGAATTTAATTGGTGGATGGACTGCCTAATTAGTACTTTAATATGGCTGTGTCTGGGGAAAAAAAGAAGAAAGATTAATGAAGGAACTTTAGGCTGATATTTCTTTTACATATCTAAAACAAGGTCAATACCCTTGCATAAACAAAGGGTTCTTAGTAAGGTCATATCAGTAACATAATTCTTGCATTTCCTGATGCCAATGACTGTATGCATGCATTTTCTTATGTTTGCAAATACAGTAATATTCTTGACATTTATGATCAGCATACATGGAGTCTATGGCTTTGCATTAATTTTTTTTATTTTTACCTTCCTGATGCGACGATTTATGCTTCGCATAGCTGGAGCACTGTGATGTATTATGTAAACCTTTTCTGTTGCGTCATCGTGTGTTTTATTTTGACCAAACAAAAACGCACCATCTTGGGTTTGCAGGAGCTATACCATGAATTGCAAATTTTGGACAGAATGGAACATGAATGTCAACGTAGGGAGGGTAGTGCAGCAGCTAATCAGAGAGGTTATTTCTCCATTCTCTTCTCTGTGATTTCCTATGTAGTTAACTAAGTGCTGCTCTTGATTAATAAATGCAGCTAGTCATGCTTCATAAAAGAGTGTTGTGTGACTGAGGGTTAGACTGTAGTGCCGAACCTATGTAACTGTGATATATGACATCCTTTTTAGTTACTAACCAGTATGCCACTGTTGTTTTCATAAAGGAAATTTCTTTTTGAATTAAAGATTTGTAGACCAGGTCAAATGATGTTATTGATTGAATAGATCGCCTTTGTTACCGAAGCTGGCTGAAACAAACTAAAAGACATCAATGTAAATACATTTTGATGAGACGAAGAAAGCTAGTTCTTCAGATAGCTTTTGATAAAAGATTGGATATGGTGCTTTCACAATGTTTTTGTCGTCATATTATTGTCAAAGAAATAAAAAAAAGCTACCGCCTTTCTTTTTTTTGTTAATTTGGGTATTAATTTTGGTATTGTTGGAAAATTCAGCTCATGTAGTGTGTTGTGCTTTTATCATTGTATTATTTTAATTGTTTTGTTATAATTTACATGTGACTTATTCTAATGACTCCCCTGAGGGAATTTGTGGTGTTGCATTATCTAGAAATTGTTAATATTTGTGTTAAACACTTTTAGAATTTTGAAAGTTGAGGTGTGGTGGCCTGACATAATTTAAGTTGAGAATTCCAATAATGTATCAATGTCTAACTAATGCAGGAACTACCCCAAACCAGTGCCCTGGGGAACTTAGTGAGGTACTAATTTAAGTTTGTGTCTTTCTCTGAAATTCAGGAGAAAGCCTTGCGATGTTAAAGGCAGAATTAAAAAGCCAAAAAAAGCGAATACGAAACGTAAAGAAGAAATCACTTTGGTCTAGAAGTTTGGAAGAGGTAGCAATACTGATGTTTTTGCTTCTTTTTGCAACTGCAAATTATTGAGATTGTGATTTTTTTTTTATTTAGCACAAACAGTATCGATTATCTATCAAGCTTGTTAATTGAGTAAATAGAATCTCAATCACTAGAATATTTCTTGTAGTGACCAAATTATCTTATACAGGTGATGGAGAAGCTTGTAGATATCATCCATTTCTTAATCCTCGAGATCGGCAATGCCTTTGGTAGTGGTGGTATGTGTTTGATCAAGGTCTTTACCACATTGTAATAATGCTCCCCAAGTGCGCATGTTTTCCTTCCATCTTCAAAGCATGCAAGCTTGATGTGTGAAAATCGCTCCTTCTAGTGTTGTCCCTTTTTAGTCCTAGTTTTAACTTTCAATTGCAGGGAAAATTATCTAACCTAAAACCTTAACTCGGAAGAATTTTTTTTTATAGTCTAAATACTTCTCTCAAAAATTGTTTCTTTCGTCTTAAATTTTGTCACCAGCTTCTCTGTTATAACTCTCATGTTTTTGTTTTTTTTTTTTTTCCCCGAAACAAGTAAAACCAATAACCACAATCAGAACCTTTGAAACCACATTGAATAAGGAAAAAGAGCATTATACATGGAGTTAAAAAATGAAGATGGAATAGAAAAGTTATTCTTTCATCTAAACTGGCCCCCGGATTTTCCTCCTGGATTCATGCTTCTGCATATTTAACTTTCCATCCTTTGCTCGAAGGAGCTCTTGTCTAACTTGATTTCATGTACGAAAATAGTTCTTATGGCATTCAGATGTATACTGCAGATGATTCCGTACAAGATGAAGAATCTGTTAGCAATAATCCAAGATTGGGACCTGCCGGTCTTTCTTTACATTATGCAAATGTAGTTATGCAAATTGATAATCTTGTAAGTGCCATCTACTTCCATCATGTTTGTCTTACAATCATCTTCAAAGTTTGTAATTATTAGTTTTACAATCCGTAATCAAGATTGGTTGCTATGTGACATTTTAACTGTTAGAAATGCACAACCTACCATTTCGCTCTGACACAGACTGAGTTGAGGACTTTCAATGCCCCTGCCAAACTGAATGACTTGGAACTTGACTTCAATTTTGTTGGATTACCGTACTTTGTTTTAGCTGTTTCTCAGTTTCCTTGCCCGAACCTCACCTGATTTCACTGTTTAAGTTAGCATGCATTAAAAAATGGAGTTCTCTGCTTCATTACACTCTTCTCATTCCTGTATGCAATCATATTCTTATAATGCTGGTTCAAGGCCTTCTAATAATAGATGCTCTCAGGTGGCAAGATCGAGCTCCATGCCTCCAAATGGTAAGGACACATTGTACCAGAGCTTGCCACCTGGTGTAAAATCAGCTCTCCGTTCCAAACTGCAATCGTTTAATGTCAAAGATGAGGTACTACTTTTTCACCTCAAAGAAGAGAGGGTAGAAAGTCTTTTATTTTCTCATCCATGCGGATGCTCTAGCTGTTTACTTCATTGTGATTTGCATGTCCAGCTTACCATCACAGAAATTAAAGATACGATGGAGAAGACACTGCAGTGGCTGGTTCCAATGTCCACTAACACAGCCAAGTATGTAATGCCATTATTTTCCCTCCCTAAAACCTGTAACTTTTCCTGCTTTAAATCCTTAATTTTCAATGTCTCATTGCCTAGTTGTTAACATTTTTCTATGAATTTTAATTGATTCGGAACAGAGTGCATCACGGTTTTGGTTGGGTTGGAGAGTGGGCAAGTTCCGGGTGAGTCCATTGCTTTCTTCCAATTGTTTTTAAGAATTTCATTTTTGCAATTTACTTTTTTAACAACAAGTAAGCTGAATGGCCCGAGTATAAGAAGATTTGGTTGTGGTGTGTACAGGTCTGAGGCCAACAGAAAACCTGCTGCTGGAGCAGCTGATATAATCCAGATTGAAACACTCCACCACGCGGACAAGGAGAAAACAGAAGCCTATATTCTTGAACAACTATTATGGCTTCACCATCTTGTCAGCAAAACCAAGAGTGTTTCTAGTGGTGTTAGCATAAAATCTCCTGCCAAGTCTGCAATTGGCACACAGGGTCAGAAGTCGAATCAGAAACAAGAGCAAGAGTCACCCAATGCAGCTGACTTGCCCGACGCTGTAACGTCCAATGCACCACCACCAACTACCGAAGACCAAAAAATATTGCAGGATGCAAGCGAGGAAAACCAGAGAGAAGAAAATAGTAAGAGCCAGGACATTAACTCAGTGGATACCAAGTTGAGAGAAGATGGCGGGCTGAGTACGACTAACAACAATTCCCCTCGAAGGAAAAGCAAGGACTCAGCTACTGTCAAAAATTTCCCTTCAGTGCTTCCAATCAGTGATATTGGTATTGACAAGGAGGAAGAACTGGATAAGATTGACAGAGTTGATGTGCTCAGATACAAGGGAAAGCCTGGACTCGTTACTGCCAAAACTTGAAAAACCTTCTCTTTGGTTCCACCATTGGCTTATGGGATGACAAGGAGAAACGATCGGATGTTAAAAGTAGATGTGCTCAGATAACTTATTGAATGATATACATGATATTGAGTGACAAGAAAATTCTAGTAATTTATAGACTGGGAAAGCCATGTTGTCCTTGTGCATTTGGGCTAAGCCTGGCTGCATAAAAGGCATTACAGCTTCTGTAATGATGGAAAGAATCACAGTTTGTACACTACTATAAATACTGAAAGCATGCTGTACTTGGACCACAGGTCCTGTGGAACTGAAATTTAAAAAAATTGCCTTGGATTCTGGTGTACAGAGTGCTGTATCATTTTTTTTTTTTGGTTGTCTGACAGTTTCAGGCGTTTTTGGCAGTATGTTTTAAAAATATTTTTAAAATAATTTTAATTTATTTTTTTAAATTAATATATTTTTAATATTTTCAAATTATTTTGATGTACTGATATCAAAAATAATTTTTTTAAAAAAAATTCATCCACATTCTGAATTTTTTTTTAACTTTTTTTTGGCATAATTATCCTACCAGGCTGACCTGGAGATGTACTGGTGATCCGTTGACTCTATTCTGGCTCAAGAGTTCATATGATTAACAGCATGCAAAGCCACCAACTGATGCAGAATCTCATAAAAATAAGCTTAACTTTTAATCCTACTATTATACCAATCATCTATTTTAGCTTTTTTAGCTCCGAACTAGGCATGAAAGCTACTGCTTTGGTTTTTTTTTTCTTTATTTTTGCTGTTTTTTTTTATTCTGATTCCTAGTTAGATTATAACTTTCAATTTAATTTGAATTTTACTAATTAAAACGTTTCAATCTTATAGGCTATTTTTCACAAGAAAATTAATGTAATGAAGACTTTTAAGAATAAATAAGAGGTTTCTCTACAATTCTCTATAGTTAAAGGCTCTAATATTAGGACTTGAAAACCCTCCTTTTCTTCCCTGTAGTTTAGGGCTGTGAAACTTTTAAAATTGACGAACCTTATCCTTGCTTTACAAGCTCTATCATGCAGAGAATGCATAATAATGAAGACAAATAAAAGAAAAAACAAATGCCCACTAAATTAACAAAAAAAAGGGGTAATATTTTGGCAAAAGTTAGATATATAACTTGTATAAAAAATTCAGAATATTGGGTTTGTGTGTGAGCCAAGAACTAAGTTTTAGCCATTAAAGAGGGTGAGTGAATTTTTCAACATAATCTCAGGGAAGTTAACACAGAGGATCAGAAAAGGAGATCTGAAGACGATGGAGTATGTTACCAGAGCTGACGCGAATACATCATGAAATGTTATTCTCCTCTCCATCCCTTCTCACTCGTTAAATCAATGTGTTTTTGTAATCTGACCAACTCTTTCTCCATCCACTGAAGCAAATGTTTCTAAATAATAACTAACAAAAAGGAAAATTTGTAAAACAAGTAATAGAGCAGTAAATGGCTACTGTTTTGGAACATAAAAGATACAGATTGTAGGGATGGAAGGGACATCTTCATGCCCTTTCTGTTTTAAAGTTAGATAAAATTCATTTCAAAATTGTCATATAGATTTATTTATATCTATTTTTCTTCAAACCAATTATGTTTCTACCTATTCTGAATGTGTTCTTCTATAGTGATATGATACTAACCTAATAACAAATAAAAAAAAAATAGCTTAGTGTTTATTCGGGATGCGCATATAAAACACTATGGATTGAATAATATACTGATTATTATTATTTTTTTTTAAATCAATACCCTCATTATTTAGAGTAATATCATCTTTTCACAAAATTTATTGGTTATTACTAGATTGATTAGAAAAAACTTAGTTTTTGAAACATAATAAAATGATTAAATTACTCTTTAAAATAAAATTTATTTAAGAGACTTTTTCAAAATTTCACTTTTCATAATACAATAAAATAACTAAATTAACTTTCAAAGCAAAAATTCTTGAATTGGCGTTCAAGGGTTTTTTTTTTTTGTATTTTTACCAATATCTTTTTTAGTTATAATAAAATTAACTAAGATGCAATTTGGTATTTTAATAAATATAAAACATTAATTAAAAATCAAAAGTGGTTGCATGTGTCCTTTCCTCTTGATGTGGTTTATTGACAGGGAACTGAAACAATCCAAGGGATGGCCATAAACTTGCTGAAAGTGAATGACATGAAGTGGATGTAAATGTGTTTTGCAATCTACAAAACCTGAGGCTGCTCCAGCTTAATCATGTAAAGCTTGGTGGAGGCTGTGAATATCTTTTGAGAAAATTAACCTGGCTCTGTTGGCATGGATTTCCACTCTCATTCATACCTGATGGCCTCTATGGGGAAAACCTTGTAGCTATAGATATGCGACACAGCAACCTAAGACAGGTTAAGAATTCTAAGGGATGCTATGATAAAGTTTAGAGTTTACGTTTTATTTAACTGTGCTTTTGTATCCTTCTCTCTCGGAGGAATGCCTTATATAGGCAAACATATATATGGCGGTTTACGGGTTTCCTGTTTTACAAGGAATATATTTCCTATTCCAAAAGGAATACATTAATGTGTATCCTTTCAGCACTCTTATTGAATATATGCTAAAACTCTTATTCTCATATTCGTCTAATTACATCTTAACACTTCACCTCAAAGTGATGCGAAGATATCTTCTAAGCCAAACTTGTCTAGAACCTTAAGAAGAGCTACCACAAGGATTGCATGGGTTAGAATATCACTTGATCAAACGAAAGGGATGTCCACTAACTTCAGAAGTAACTTTTTCTTGATGAAGTGTCGATCTACCTCAATATGTTTAGTTCAATAATGCTGGACTGAATTATTAGCTATCTCTCATGTTGCCTGATTGTCGCAGTATACTAACATAGGTTCCTTTGGTTCAAAACCTACTTTGGTGAGTAGAGTCCTAAGCCATATCAGTTCACATATTCCATGTACCATCCCTCTATAATCTACTTCTACCGAGGATCTTGTTGTCACGTTTTATTTTTTGCTTCGCCATGTGACAAGGTTTCCTGCAGCAAATGTAAAATAGCCAGAGGTGGACCTCCTGTAAGTGAAATTTTCTGCCCAATCTACATCAGTAAATCCCTTTACTTCCATATGTCCATATCTCTTAAATGTCAGTCCTTTTCTTGGGGCCCCTTTTAGGTAACTCAGAATCCTCATTATGACTGTCATATGGTCTTCACTTGGAGCATGCATAAATTGACTTACCACACTAACAACACAGGCAATGTCGGGGTGTGTGTGAGACAAATAAATTAATCTCCCTACCAATCGCTGGTATCTTTCATTGTTTGTTGGTACATGATCTGGTTAAATGGCCAAATGATGATTACGAATAATAGGAGACTCTACTGGTTTGCATTCTAGCATACCAGTTTTAGATAAAAGATCTAGTATATACTTTTGTTGTGACAGGTGTTGTAACCCAATTTTGGTTCATTGGCTTTTAATTTAATTTTTACAGGGTTTAAAATGTAAAATTAAAAGATCAGAGATTTATTTCAATGAAAAGTGTGATTTGTGAACTTGCGTGAAAATTAAAGACTACAATGTGCTTTTGTCATTCTATCTTTATCTTCAAGATAATCCTTGTCTTCAAGATAATGATAATTATCTGCTTTCAAATTTGATTCTTAATCAAATTCAAACTTAAAAAAAGAGAATGAGTTTGATTAAAACTTAGTTTCTCACACGCAAAGAGACTTTGGCACTATAAATACAGATCCGAGGGTATGAAAAAGGAGGGGGGAGATGGCGATTAGAGAGAAACCCAGAAGGCGAAAAAAAAAAACCAGAAAAAGTCCATTACAGAAACCCTACAAAAAATAAAAAAAGACATTTACAAAAAGGTGGGGGCGCGGCCGAATCCTAGAAGAGCCGCCGCCCCCTCCCCCCAACTTTTTCCTCTCTTCTTCCCTGGTCCCAAACCAGCCATACATTCCCCCTCCTCAACATTTTCCTTTTTCTTCTTTCCCTCCCCGCCAACCGAAGCCATTACCACCATCTCCCAAAACAACCCTCTCTTAGCCTCACCCCATCAGCAACTCTCTTTCTTCCTCAGCCATTTACAAATACCAATGGAGAATTAGCACCCAAAAACCCAATGGTTCCAGCTTCAGGCAGCTGCAAAACAGAGACAGGTTTGTCTTTGAACTCAGCTGCAACAGCAACCCTTTCTCTTCGGTCCAACATTTAGAGCAACACCAATATCACAGCACAATAACAACAAACAGCGTCGCCTCCACCTCTCATCATTCAACTTCCTCCTCATGTCCAGCTACCACACCAAAGTCCTGTGATGTATCTTGTCCTCCAGCGGTGCAGTTTTTTTTTTCTTCCATAGACACGGTGAGCTCCGGAAAGCAATAGCAGCTCCTTCTCCTTCGGCACCCGCGGCGTCCACACCAATAGACTCGCGGTGCAACTTCTTCTTCGCTAGAAGGAACCTCGCTTCTTCATCAACACAATAACAGTGGTGGAAGATCTTCCTTCCAGTAAAAAAAGCAGCACCTTCTTCTCCAGCCATTGACAGCAGGATATTCTTCCAGCCTCTATTAAAGCAACATCGGAAACTCTCCTTCATGACAGCAGCTTGTCCCCGCCGTGAGTAGCAGGCCGGATCTTCAACTGAGAGCAGAGCCAGACCGTCTCCCTCAGCTGCGCCTCCAAGTCGCAGCAACGCCAGGTGACTTCTCTTTCTTTCCCTATTTGCTAAAATTAATTAGCATATTACTGTTGCTTGCATGCTTGAATTGTTCACGCATGCATGCAACAGTAGCCACACCAGGTCACTGATTTGAACCAGTGACCCGACCTTTTTTTTTTTTTAGTTTTGAGACCAGGCTACATAAATAAAAAGAGAAAATAAAAAAAATAGTTTTCATTTATTTTAATACATAATTTTATGGATTTATTTACTGGCGCCAGAGTCAGGAATACCGTACTTTTTGAGTTATACAATACTTACCAATGCCAGAGTTAGAAATATTTGTAGGGGAATATTCACTAACGCTAGAGTCGGGAATATTACAGGATGACCACAAGAACATAATACAAACAAAACCTTTAGCAATTTTAGACAAAACTAGTAATGCAGTCTGCCTTAGGTAGGACGCTAAAGGGGTGATAGCATCTTCCCTTTCGCGTAAACAGTCCCGGACCGTAGAATCTCTATTGACTAGTTAGGGTTCCTAGTGACCATAATACTAGGTGGCGACTCCTTAAACAAAGATATTTTCCCCTAAAAGAACAAGATGCCAGATATATGTTCTTTTTCTAATCGAGTGATAAATTTTTAAGGCCATCGTGATTCTGTCGCACGTTAGAAAATCCAGTGCGGCATCGGCTAGCGATTATTCTCCTGTTGTTGCATTGCTTGAATTGGTTCGTTGGGAGTCGCCACCTAGTAATTTATTGAAGGCTACTAGGAAACCGGATGTACTGGTCTTGTCAGAAATTCACGGGTAAGGGACTAGTTGTGGTTAGGGAAGGTATTAGCACCCCTAACGCACCCTACCTGAGGTAAGCTGCTTCATGGACTTGATGTGTTAAAGAAGTTTTAAAAATTTTGTCTTTTCATCGGATTTTAGAAATACAACTTCCGTACAAATTTGTACTTTCTACACCGTGATCCAATGAAAATATTAAATCCTTCTTTATTCTTGTAATTTTATCATAGAAAAACATTCGCAAATAAAATACACACCACACATTCACTTTCAAGCTTCATGGGCTTGATATAATTTTAAAAATAAAATTTTAGCCCACTTTTAAGGCTTTGATAAATCAGTTATTAATTCCCAGAATATATGTAGAAACATGTTCTTACATTTTCATGGAAAATACAACATGATTTTATTTATCCTTTAGATATTTGAGCATGTAAAATATTAAATGCATTTTTTTTATTCAATTCCACCTATAAAAAAATACAAACACACACACAACTTTTTTATTATTATTTATTTTTCTTTTCTTTTCTTTTCTTTTACATCACATTTATACAATACAAATTCAAAACAACTACATAAAAATTACATTAATCAATTTAAAATTTACAAAATAGTCCCCAAAACTCCAGAAATTGCAGGGAAGGACTTCTGCACCCGCAGGAACAGTGGCGGCGCGTCTTCCCATGTGCCACTGCCATTGGCAGCGCATGGGTTCACGCGCCGCCGCCAGCAATTGGAAATGGACGGATCTGAGCCGTTTTCTCCTCCTCTTCCTTTCCTCGCCGGCAGTGACCTGCAAAACAACCTCAACACATAGCAAGCAGTTGATTTTAGTTTTTGTTTTAGATCTGCTTTTAATTTTTATGTTTTTTGTCCGTGGTTCCTTTCTTCTTCTCTGGAGATGGTTCTGTTGTGAAAGAGGGCCCTTTGCTTTGGATCTTCTGTGAACGAGGCTTACTCCACGGTGGCCGATCTGGCGGCTAGAAGGTGTGACAGCCGAGAGGGGGTGGTGCTGCTAGGAGGTCGGTTGAAGGAGGAGCCCGGTGGCGGTGCTGAGGAGATTGGGTCTGCTGAGAGAGGAAGATACGGTCGGGTCTGTGGAGATGAGGGAGGAGCTGTGTGCATGGTGGTCTGTCCACAGTGGCTGAGAGAGAGAGGCCGGTCAGAGCTGAGGAGCGGTTGGCTTCAGTGGGCGCTGGGTCTGTGGTTTCGGTGGAGGTGTTGCTGTTGAGAGGAGGTGGTAGCGGCCGGTGGGTTCAGGAGAGAAGGAAGGACAGATCGGGGGGAAGAGAAGGAAAATGCAAAGGATTGGACACCGCTGGTTTGCCCAACGGCTGGGCGGCTGGAGTGGTTGAGGCTGGGGACAGGAAAAAAAAATATATCAGCCGGGGAAGGGGGCTGCGCCGGTTAAGGGAGAAAAAAAAAATCAAAAGGGGAAGTGTAGAGGCTGTCGTTTGAGGGAGAAGAGAAGAGAAGAAATCACCGACTGGGAAGGGGAGATGAGAAGAAAAGAAAAAAAACATGGCCCCGGGGTTGGGCTACGGCTGGGGAGGAGAAAAAAAACTAAATCCGAAGGGGGGGGATGGCCGACTGTGGTTGAAGAAGAAGAAAAAAAATCTGATCCAGGGGGTGGCAGCTCCGGGTTAGGAAGAAGAAAGAGTTAGGTTTAGGGTTTTTTTTTCCCTTTTTTTTTATTTGTCAAAATTGCCCCCCTAGTTTATGTGTTGAAGGCTGTTATTTATAGGCAAAATATTTTTTCAGACCTCAAAATTGGTCCCTCAATTTTTGTGTTTGGCCCCTAATTTCAATCAATTCACTTGGTAAAAATTAAATTTGATCTCTTCACATTTCAATCTTTTCAATTAAGTCCAAATTAGGTTTCCAAACTTAATTTTTCACCAATTAAGCCCCCAAATTAATTTGACCCATTTAAAGTATAATTAAGTCCTTGCACTTAATTAAATCCTTCAATTGGACATAAATTAATTCTTAAACATAATTAAAATTTAATTTGGCCTATGATTAAATCAAATTGGCCCATTAAAAATTTAATTATGTCATTGGACTTAATTTTTATGCAAATTCATCCAATAATCATTTAATTTGACCTTCGAATTTGCATTTAATTTGACCTTCAATTTTTGCCTATTTTTGCAGTCTTTTTTTTATCAGCTTTCTTCACATTGCTAGCCTTTATTTTATTTTTTGATTTTTATTTTGAAAAAAAAGTGAATTTTGAGGAATAACCCAAAATTGGATTATGACAGCGATGTCGGGTGCGACAACAGGTATATACCATTTTTGGTCCTTGCAACTTCAATCCCCAAAAAATATTTCAGTCCTCTTAAATCTTTCATTTCGAATTAAGTGGACAAACATTCTTATAGCCTTTTCATTTCGTCTGCGTCATCACCCGTTACAATCATATCATCCACATAAATAATGAGTAGTGTAACTCTCTCAATCTTGCGTTTGATGAATAAAGTGTGATCATAGTTACCTTGGTGATAACTAATTCATTTCATAGCTTCTGTGAACCTTCCAACCAATGCTCTTGGCGATTGTTTCAAGCCATACAATGCTTTTCGTAATCTACACACTTTTCCGCTAGATTGTAGACAGTTAAACCCAGGTGGAAGCTGTATATAAACTTCTTCTTCCAAATCCCCATAGAGGAATGTGTTCTTAACATCAAATTGCTTCAAGGGCCAACTGAAATTTACTGTTGTCGTACCCTCATGGCGGAGAGCGGCGTCGCGGCGACCCTCGATTCATTTCGGTTTTTTTTTTGTTTTGTGTAAAAGAGTCGCCACCTAGTATTTTGGTCACTAGGAACCCTAACTAGTCTTTTAGATATTCTAAGGCAAGAGATTGGTTGCGTAAAGGGAATGTATTAGCACCCGTAGTACGCCTTACTTAAGGTAAGCTGCTTGGTGTTTGGTTTGCTTAATAATTGCTATGGTGTTGGTGTTTTCTAATCCCATCAGTTTTTCTAGGTTTGATTCAAACTAAATTTATTAAGATATAAATCCAAGGAGATTCCATGTGCTTTAAAAGCTTATTTTTCCTTTAGTATTTCAAGAGTTAACGACTCGTAAATCGCAAGGAGTAGGGACAAAAATTTAAAAATCTAGGGAACTTTTTAGAAAAAAAACCTATTTTTCCCTTAGTGTTTTATACTCTCACAGCTTGTAAATCGTGAAGTAAAAAATTGAAATGTCCTCGATTATAATTAAGGCTTCTTTCAAGGATGTGTGCGGATTTATTATTCCTAGAAAATTATTTTGGATATTTGCCACTCAGGGTTTCTTTATCCAAATATTAACAGTGAATAATAACAAATTATTCCCAATAATATTTTGGATATTCATCCTTTAAGGATTTCTTTATCCAAACATTAGTGGTGAATAATAGATGAATTCCCCCTCAAAATAAGATTTTTATATTTTTTGGAATATTGACCAATACCCTTTGGAGTTTTACAAACATGTTGTAAAATCCAGAAAGGCAAGAAAACAAATTTTTTTTTTTGTGTTTAAAAAATCCATGCGAAAACACATTTTTAAAACTTCTAATATTTTTTGTATATATATAAAAAAGAGCATTCAAAACATGTTAGGGTATTGGCCGTATGCAACACACAAGAAAACATTTGAAAAAAATATATATATCACAAGCATCACAATGAAATAAAAAAATCACAATAAAAGGTAACCAATCGTCACATATATTCTAAAATTTACAAGAAAGCTTAAAGCAACTTGAAACAAAAATCATAATTGGAGAGAAATAAAACATGTGCATGAGGGAGCCAAGACTATGAAACCAGAATTGAGTGACAATGTTCATCTCCCATAAACCTATTCTAGTGACAATGTTTATACCCACAAACCCCTTCCTTGATAAAACTAAAACCTGTTTTAACTCCACGCAGACAACAAGAAAGGAAAAAAGAAAAAGAAAAAAAGCATGCTTTATTCATGTATATAGGAAAAACAAAACCATGGCCGGCTAATCTCTCAAGAAGCAGGGAAGAAAAAAAAAAGACTAGAAAAGGGAGCTGATGATGAAGAAACAACAACCCCCCTCCCACGGTTCCTTATGAACCAGCGAAAGAAAGAAAAGAAAAGAAAAAAAAAACCTACCAACTCTTAACATAATCACCTATCTAAAACTCAAAGCCACGGCAGAAACAACAAAAGGCAAGTGTTCATTGTAGTCTAAAATTGAAAACGAATGTACAAAGCAAAGACAAAACAGATTTTTAAAATGTCAACACAACAGATTTAAAGGCAGCAAAAAGGAGAAAGTTAAGACTTATACCTGTAGGTCTCAACATTTTTTTTTTCTGTAGAAGATGAAATAAAAAACCAAGCGAATGTTGTTGTCAAGGTTTAGCAGCAAATCTCCCTCTTCGTCTTGTCTTTTTTTTTCTCTCTCTCCTTTTTCCTTACAAAAACACCAGAATGCAAGAAAGAAATTTACTGCATTTTTTTTTACTCTGACTCTCTTGCATTTTTCTGTCTTCTTTACTGTTTTTTTCTGCTCCCTTCTCTCCGGTTTTTCCCTCTTTTTTTTTTGTCCATTTTCTTTAGCAGGAGAGGCTTATATAGCCTAACATGCAACTCTATTTAGAAAAGATATATTACATTAACTTTAGGGTGTGATAACGGGTGAGCAGAAATAGGAAATTAGAATATTTGATTCTGATTATGTGATCAGCAGTGATTTCTTTCCAATTTTTTTAGAGGATAGTGTGGCTTCTTTCTATCCTTTCATAGGGCCAGCTGCTCCCTTTGAAATGAGGCAATAAAAACGTGGTTACAGCTCTAAAAATCAGGCATAATGATGAAGGAAAAACAACAGGAATTTACAAAGAAAAAAGGAAAGAAATCAGATGGAGGGTGCAGCTGCAAATTCTTTTTTTCCTTATTCAGTGTGGTAAAAAATCCCGTTATTTATGATGATCCAACCCCCCTCTCCAGCTTTCAATACCCTTCTTCAATTTTATCCCTCATTTTAGCACTTTTCGATTCATTCCTTGGTCCAAAAAAAATCCTTCGAATCAGTCCCGCGAACTTGGGCTAGATCCTTCTCGCGGTAGAATTCTCTGCCTTCATGTTAGATAATCAAACGGGAATATCTTAAGCTTTTGATATCCAAATCAAGCGATTCAAAAGTCCAAATTTATCTATGTGTCTAGGACTACAACTTTGATGAAGGAGTCGAAGTGAGATAAAATCATTTTACAGAACAGAATCTAGCAGTAATTTGGTTGGTAAAAAAGGGTCTCCTGTTCTAATTCAGAAACTGACCATGCCGAGCATCCTAATATGACTGAGAGTATGAAATAAGAACAAAAATCATAAAATTTGTGATGAAAATAGAGTTTTTTAGTGCAGACTCGGGTCAATATCCTTCTCGTGGCAGAATTCTCTACCTTCACGTTAGATATTCAAAGAGGAATATCTTGAGATTCTGATATCGAAATCAAGTGATTCAAAAGCCTAAATTCATCTACGCATCTAGGAATACAACTTTGATGAAGGATTCAAAGTGAAATAAAATCGTTTTAGAGAACAGAATATGACAGTAATCTAGTTGGTAAAAAGGATCTCCTGTTCTAATTCAGAAACTGACAAATGCTGAGAATCTTGATATGACTGAGAGTATGATCTACGAGCAAATCAACAAAATTTGTGATGGAAATAGAGTTTTTTTAGTGCAAACTCGGGTCAGTATCCTTTTCGCGGCAGAATTCTCTACCTTCACGTTTAGATATTCAAACGAGAATATCTTGAGCTTCTAATATCAAAATCTAGCGATTCAAAAGCCCAAAATCATCTACGCGTCTAGGACTACAACTTTGATCAAGGAGTCGAAGTGAGATAAAATCATTTTAGATAACAGAATATGGCTGTAATCTAGTTGGTCAAAAAGGTTCTTGATCTAACAATGTTGAGCCTCCAAATCTGACTGAGAATCTGCCCTAAGAACAATGATCCTTGGGACCTAATAAAGGTGTGCATCAATTTTTCAACATGTCATTTGTGACAGAATATAGCTAGGATGGTCAGATATCATATGAAACCAAGTCAGAATCAGAGCCTAAGTTGGAACAAAAAATTGCGACCAACAGAACTATTTTTTTAGTGCAAATTCTGAGGGATTTATTCAACCTTAAAGATCAAATAAAAAAGGAATGAATTTAGCATTATGAAGACTCCTAATCAGTCTAGAAAACTTGACGTTTTCAGTAGCAAATGAGGAGGATAAAGAGAGTAGAAAACAACTCAAACAACATTCGAAAAACATTTCTTTCTTCTCCGCTTTTGTCATTTTTTCAGCAAACATGAGCTACACTCCTGCACTTGGTTTGAAAGAGATATACATCGTCTCTAGCACGTGGGGTCCAAAAATGAGTAACAACAGCCGTTAAAGATAACAAGACTCTGATGGTGTTTATTTTTGCAACTAGGGCAAAAGTTTCCTAATAGTCGATGCCAAATGATTGCATGTATCCCTTTGCTACTAGCCTTTGTACCGATCAATTGTCCCATCTACTATGTGTTTGAGGTTGAATATCCATTTGCAACGTACTAGTTTTTTTCTTGAAGGGAGTGATACAATGCTCCATGTACCGTTTCTTTGTAGTGCATCCATCTCAGCCTCCATTTCTTTATAGTGCAAAATTTATAAAGAAAATTGTTGGGGAGATTTTGAGAGAACTAAGTAGCACACACTTGTTCGTAGCCTTCTATCCAGTTGGGATAAATCCATGTGTGCAACAATTGAACTTTTTGTTACATGCTGGATCAAGCGAGGTCTGCATTGTAGGAATATATGGAATGGGAGGCATAGGGAAAACAACCATTGCCAAGGCCATGTATAATGAGTTGTTTCATAGTTTTGATGTGAAATGTTTTCTTGCCAATGTCAGAGAAATTTCACAGCAGCCAAATGGTCATGTCAAATGGCAATGTTGATAGAGGAATGACTATGATAAAGGAAAGACTTCACAGCAGAAGAGTTCTTCTCATACTCGATGATGTAGATAAATTAGATCAGTTACAAGCAATAGCGGGGAGTCGAGATTGGTTTGGTTCAGGAAACAGAATCATTGTAACAACAAGAGATAAGAATGAGGGTGCTTCAGTATTGTTTAAACTACCAAAATTCGACGGCAGGAACTTGAAGGGCATGAATGTGTGCATTGTTTGCTCATCTCATTTAGAGAAAAAACAAACTAAACGTATTACCATCAAATTGACTAATCATACTAAGGGTTTTACCAAGGATTGTCGGAAAGTAGCTGTTAACTTAGTAAAATCCTGTGAAGATCACCTCTGGCAGGGTCATATATCAAATAAGAGCTTCCAACTTGATAGTGAAGATGAAATTGAGCTTATTGTAGATTGTGGAAATACAGTGACTGTGAAGAAGAATGGAGTATACCTAGTTGCAGCAGCACCTGGAGTCTTTTTTTTCCATGGAAGCAGCGACAGCAGGTACTCCTCAGCCACACCTTTCCTCAGCTGCAGTGGCAGAACCAGCAGCAACCTTCTCTTCCCAGCAGCGGCAGTACTGGTTTCAACAACACAGTACCAGTCATCACCGAGAAGATATTCCTCCAGCAAGCAGCTCTGCACCAGCCGTAAACGGCAGCAAGCTGCAAGCTCCAACTGGCAAACCTCTCTCCCCACCGTGCTCCTCCGGCCAGTGTCCATCAGCTCCTCAGTCGTGAGAAGCTCTTCTCCACCGGAGTCAGCTTCCTCTCTTCTCTCTGGGACTGTAGCTCTAATTCAACAGCGCCAGGTGAGTCTCTTCCCCACTTTGCAAATTCTGTTCATTTGATACAGTGTGAACGGAATTATAATTACTTTGCATTATGCATAGCGTGCGTGAATAATTCACGCATGCATGCAGTTTTGCCTGGCCGGTTCAATGGCTTGGCCAGTGATCAGGCCGGCCAGCTAGGTCCAACTTAATTTGCATGGTTGGGCTAGATTTAGCTTTGTTAAAAAAAAAGAGTATGTCCTTTTAGCTAGGTATGTGTAAAACACATCCATGTTGAATTTTATTGTCTATTTGTTTTGATATCTAATCAATCAAGTGTTTTTTAATACTAGAAAATTTTAGAAATATTCGGGGATCTTTATTAATTTATTTATGACCCCTCATATTTTGTTTTATTTTTTTTCTTAGCGTATTGTTTTTTTTTTCCTGATGTATTTGTTGCATGCTAAGTCGACGAATCTTTACAGTTAAACACAAACTAGTTATGCAATGCATCAATTTTTTCTTCTTGTCTAAACAAAGCAAAAAAAAGAAGAGAGAGAGAGAGAGAGAGGCATAAAAAAATTGTTTTTTCTTCAATTAAAAATCCAATTTTTTTGAATTTATTTACTAGCGCTAGAATAAGAAATATCACACTTTTTGGGTTTGTGCAATATTTACCAATGCTAGAGTATGAAATATTTGTAGGTAAATGTTCACTGACGACAGAGTTAGGAACATTATAAGAAAAAGAGGAGAACAAATTCTTAATAATTTTAGACAAAACCAGCAATGAAACTTGCCTCAAGTAGAACGCTTAAGGGGTGATAGTATCTTTCCTTTCACGTAACTAGTTTTGTACCATATAATCTTTTTTGACCAGTTAGAGTTTCTAATAATCATAATACTAGGTGATGACTCCTTGAACTAGACCTTTTTCCCAAAGAAAAAGATGTTAAATATATGTTTATTTTCCATTAAAAATTTTAATTGGTTGCTGCGATATCTGTGTGTGACATGTATATTCGGCTAACCCTTAAGTTCTTAGCACGTACTGCACTCTACTAAATTGTTTGGCTACCAATGAGGGTGAGTAGTTAATATAACCAGCTAAGTCAATTAATGAAACCCATGCTTTGTCGCCACAACTCATAAGATAAGTTGAGTTGTTTACCCAAAAAGCTTTCCATTTGAAATTACTCTAAGAGAGTGCTTGGTATTTCTTTACCCATGCCTTTTCATCCATGTCATTCCATTCTTCATCTAGTACCAACCCTAAGAGACCTCATACTAAACCACCAGAAATTATTGAAGACTTGTTTTGATGTTTTCAAGTGGCTAACTATCCATTTGAATAATAAAGGAACACAACACCGCATTACCCCTTTTCTGTGCAGCCTATAATGGCTTAAAGATAGGAAAGTTTCAGCTAAGATAGCTGAGTGGGGTTATTCTTTGTCTATTCAAATTCAATAAAGGCGTTAGCAGCTTTTATGATGATAATCCCAACAGTTTTTGAAGGAAATAGAACTAACTTAAAAATGATGAAAACAACTATTTGATACCTTTCTTTGCCCAACTTTCCTTTTCTTTTTTTTTTTATCTATCTTCAGTTTATTCTCAATCATTTTCCACTTAAACCCCTCATTAGATGTCTTATACTGATCAACTTGGTCTAGATGCAGTAAATTTACAACCGCTGTAGTTGTCCTCTCAAATCTTTGCCTGAAATACACTTTGTGAGGGTCATTTGGGAAACTCAAGATCTAGGCATATTCTTCAAGGGTAGGGGTCTTATCAACATCCTCGAATGTGAAACATTTGTAGGTCGGATCCTAGAAATGCATCAAAGCTTTAACTACTGAAATTTGAACAAGAATCCTTATTAAATGAGCAATTCTCTCATACTTTTTCTCAAACAGATTCTCATATATGTACCCTAGAATTGACGCCAACTTCTTTATGTTGTCTATAGAGTAGTGTACTTTGGTTATGTGTGGTAATTTCTCAATCTTGATTTTTGGCAATCCCCTTCAACTAATTGTATCATCTCGAATCTTTCCCTGTATTCTGAAAAGGTCATGGAAGTCATGGTTTTAGCTAAGGTCCAAGGTAGATTTTTTTTTTATGAGGAAATCTCTACCTTATCAGATTAAATCTTAATTATTCTAAAGCCTAAATTTTAGTCCACTCTATTCACTATTTAGTATCGTTGAAATGATCTTCTCGAGATTTTTCTAATAGTACCTATGATGTTATTATTAGAGTTTCGGTGTGATTTCAACAATGCATTGACTATGAACAATAAAGAACTTAAAACTTGAAAGGAGCACAATATAAAAAAGACACGTTCAGAAAGGAGGACAGAAAACACTAATGCTTGGTTGATATTAAGTCCAAATCTACAATCAAATCTCCGGGAATCAAGTCCTAAAAATCATTTGAGACTGCATTAATTTTAGATTCTCCTTAAAAACTTAAGAAGGACGAAGAATAGGCTCAGGTTCCACAAGAACCAACACCAGCACAGGGAGAACAGAGAGAACCAGAAAAGACATTACCAGCCCTCAACCTTCCTTCAATACCATCACTGCCTTGCCTAACACCACCACCAATCCTTCACCAAAATCAAACGGAAACCTCAAGCCATAAACCATCCCTTCTCCAACCCTTGATTCAATAGCCTTCACCGAAACAACCAGGCTTCACCCGAGATCACCATACCCTAAACATCATCCCCAAAAGAACTCAGTAGCCTCTCAATATATCAGCCATGACACGAACATCAACCTCTAGAATTCCACAAAAACCAATATCAGCCTTCGTCCCCATCGAAAAACCAGAGCCTTCATATGTTTATATTTTTCTTTTCAATCACCAGAGATTAAATAGACTTCCACGTGCTTTGGAGATTAGTATTCGGCAACTTTTATATCTAGGTTAATGTAGGTTTTCAAATCTGGTCTCTCTCTCTCTCTCTCTCTTTTTTCTATCATGCTTAAAACATTAGGAGATTAATTAGGTTTTTCTAGCAACCGGAATGTCATGGTGTCACTCTCTCCTCTTCCTTTGGGCTAATTAATTTTAGATGGCCCTTCTTTTGGCATGGAATCACGAATAATTATAGACCATCTTGCTTAATCATTTCTGGATGTGATTAAATTGCATCCGTATGGTCTATGATTGTAATAAAGTAAAGATCTAGCATAAATAAACATGTGGTTGGAGGAGCTTTTTCGTATTTATATTGTAATTCTCCAAGCTCATGAATCCCATAATTCAAATAATGTCTAGCTTGTGGTTAAGTGGACCTCGTCGGAAAAAAAAAAACTTGTTTTTGTAACCAAAATGCTATCATTATTTCCATGAGGTCAGTCTCTATAGTTTCAAAAGCCAACACAAACAGAAATCACCATCGAGCACTAAACCCAGAACTCCCTCCGCCATCTTCAGCCTCCTCTCAATACTAACAATCCAAAGAAATAAAAAAAATAAAAAATAAAGAAGCTAGGGTTATACTGCATAATACAAATTAAATATTTAAGAAAAATTTAGTTTAACCAAAATATAAAAAACTTATATATAAAATAAACTACAAAAATAAAAAATTATTTTACCCTTAATAAAACAAAACAATTCTATATTACCCATCATGATATCTTTAAAAATAACACGTCCTGGTGTTTTCTTGATGCAAAACATGAGGCAAGGGAGGTCAGTCCATCAAACAGAAACTCATCAAGACAAAAGTGTCTTTTCCATCAAGGCAACCCATCCCAGTCATCAATAATCAAAGAAGAAACGACAACAAAACCCAATAAAACATTCACTATGAACAGTAAGAAATTTGAAAACTTGATATAAGCAAAATAATGAGAGAGAGAGAAAAAATAACTTCTTCACCATCATCGTACAATATTCACGAAGTGGTGGAGTAGTACACTTCACTATTTTTAAAACTTTTTATTTCTAGCCAAATATCAACTTATCCCTACATGATAATTATGTAAAAACTATTATAAAAATATAAAATTGGCTCTTGACTTTACCTTTAATTTAATTTTTTTTTTTAATTTTAGGAGTATTTTTATTGTTTCTCTATATAATTAAAAAAATATATTTGTTTCCAATTAATTTGACAACACTTTTATTTTTCATTTTTTTTTATATCTAGTCAAATACAAATTACCTTTTATTTGACATAATAATTATATAAAAATCATTGTAAAAATATAAAATGAATCATTGACTCTAGTAAGGCTGTTTGAGAATATTATTATGGTTATTTTTTAAAGTATTTTTTATTTAAAAATATATCAAAATAATATATATATATATATATATATATATTTTAAAAAATTATTTTTAATATTAACATAATCTAAAAATATTTAAAAAGTATATAATAAAAATATTAAAATAGTATTTTCACTCACGTGACTGAAATGTTTTTTAAAAGTATTTTGATTGTTATATATATCTTTCTGCAAGTTGCCAACTTTGTGGCCGACATTGACAAAGAATATATCTTGTTTATTAACAAGAGAATTCGGAAGATGCACGCGGTACATGCACCTCTCTTGAAAAAACAATAAAACAATTCCCACCATATAAAATAAAATAATAACATAATGAATTAGCATGGATTTATGGCCGGCTTCTCACTTACAGTCAACTCTTTCACAGGCAAAATATAAATAAGTTAGGATAGGTTAATCCATGGTTTTTTTTTTAATAATTATGAATTTAAGTTTTTTTTAGAGTAATGATTATTAATTTTATGTTTCATAAAATTAATTAAGATATATATAATTTGATTTGAACATCTATACTAATTTTTTTTTAGGGTCATGGAAATTCTTTTTTAGAGAGGTACATAGGACACATAAGAAAAACTTTATCTAATTTCTACACCAAGATTTGGTAAAACTTATCAATCACTTGTTTTATTTTAACTTTGAATTTATTAATTTGAATAAAAAATCACATATAAAATAATATTTTAATATTTATAAAATTAAAAATTAATTTTTGGGATGAAAAAAATTAAGAAAAGAAAAGATAAATAAAAAAGAATTGAGATAGGTTGCCCTAGGCCCAGGTAGCGGAACACCTCGGTTAGTGAGTTAGCTCATAAATATGTATCAGGACCATGGAATCTTGACCCAAGCACTCAAAAAAAGAAAGAAAAAAAAGGGCAATGCATCGCACATTCCAATCTGACGATTGTTTATTATAAAGTTTTGATGATTAATTAAAAGTTTTGACGATTTTTTTTATAAAAAAAAACAAGCAATTTATTTAACATATGTTTATTCAAAATCCTTTCAAAAGCTTTTGAAAATCTAATTTCAACCCCAAAATGAATTTCAAACAACCAAAATAAAAGAAATAAATGAATCAAATCGAAAAATCTATAATTACTATTATTCTCTCATATACTTTAACTGACCTTTTGAGATTCGAAAATATGTTAATAACCATGGACAAACTTTTCTCTCCAAAACAAATTCAAAGATCAATGTCGATGATTTTTGCATCCAGAAATATAATTTGTTGAAAATTTCTCTCTCATCTTGTTCTTTTTTTTTTGGCACCATGCACTCTCTCCTCTCTCAACTTTTTTTTTTTAAATACTATAAAAACAAAGTTAGTTTTCCGAGATATAAAGTTTGAAAAATTATAGAATCTAATGGCAAACTAACCTATAAAATCATAAATAGTGTAATCATGCAAGAATATATTATAATTAATAATAATTTATTATTTTTTAAATAATTTTTCATCTCATAAACATGTTATATAAAGTGATTTAGGAGTGTTTGCAAGTAAAATAGTGATTATTTTTTAAAATATTTTTTTATTAAAAAAAATATTAAAATAATATTTTTTTAAAATTGGTTTTAATATCAGTATATCAAAATGATTTATAATTATTAAAAAAATAATTTAAAAAATAAAAAAATTAATTTGTTTCAAAAATATTTTATAAAAATTATTATTCTATCTATTGAAGATATAATTACACGCTTTCACAAGCATAAATCTTGCCTCCTGCATTAATATTCTCTGGAAAAAAGAAAAAGAGACAACTCGTATATATACGCAACATTTCATTGGTCATCGCAGTTCGAGGGAGAATAAATCCTTCCATAACTTTTGCTATCAACAAGCACAGTGAGCATCACAGTACGAAAAAGAACGTATTCGAATCGCGATAGCTAAAGTCTTTGGCTGTCTCCCTCAGTAATTGAAGTGTCCCTCGCATTAAGTTTTGGAGTCATTAATTTTGTACCATTTCTCGTTCTTTCTCTCGCCACCATAGCTTTCATGTTACAATGACATCTGCGTCTTCATCTTCATATTCATCTTCGAAACCGTGGATTTATGATGTGTTTCTGAGTTTCAGAGGCGAGGACACGCGCAAAAATTTCACCGATCATCTCTACTTTGCCTTCAAAGATGCTGGAATCAACACCTTTAGAGACGACAATGAGCTCCGAAGGGGTGAAGATATTTCAACGGAGCTATTACAAGCGATCCAAAAGTCTAGGATTTCAGTCATTGTGTTCTCAAGAAATTATGCAAATTCAAGATGGTGTCTTGAGGAACTAGTGAAGATCATGGAGTGTAGGAGAAGCTGTAGGCAACTTGTTTTTCCTATATTCTATGATGTTGATCCATCTGATGTGAGGAAACAAACTGGAAGTTTTGCAGAGGCCTTTGCTGGACATGAAAAAAGGTTTGTGCTCCAGACAGACAAGGGCAAGGTGGCGACATGGAGGATGGCTTTGACTGAAGCTGCAAATTTGTCTGGATGGGATTTGAGGAATGTTGCGGATGGGTAAGCACTTGACTTAATTATTTAAAATAACCATCCTTATTAATTTAATGGACTTTATAATTTGAATTAATAGTAATTCTTATGTTATCAATGATATGATCTAAGTGATAAAATTCTCGAATTTGAACCATTTAAATTGTTTTTTTTTTCTATTATCCGAAATCGTACGATAAAGCTATTAAGGATGAAGATGTTATTATTAAAAAAACTAAAAAAAAAGTATAATTTTGGTAGAAGAACTAACAACTTGCATGTACAAAAATGCTATAAATTTTAAAAACAATTTCTATGAAACAAAAAAAATTGCAAATGGCAATGATACCAAAGGAGTCCTTAACGTGCTATCCAATTTATTTTTAAAAAGATTTCAATAAATAAATAATTTTAATAATTTAGGTAATGATATATACTGAGAAGAAGTACATTATCAGTAGATAATCCAGGGTTGAGGAACTAAATGGTGATCCAAGGAATATGAGATGTTTTGGTTGGGGCTGCATTTTCTTCAGGAAAACTACAAATTATAAAATATTTTGGATTGTGCTTTACATAATACATTCTAATTGGCTGTTTTATGCTTAAAGTCTCACTATTTTGTTGACAATTATTTGCAGGCATGAGGCAAAATTTATAAAGAAAATTGTTGGGGAGATTTTGAGAGAACTGAGGAGCACATACTTGTTCGTAGCCTTCTATCCAGTTGGGATAAATCCTCGTGTGCAACAATTGAACTTCTTGTTAAATGCTGGATCAAGCGAGGTCTGCATTGTAGGAATATATGGAATGGGAGGCATAGGGAAAACAACCATTGCCAAGGCCATGTATAATGAGTTGTTTCATAGTTTTGATGGGAAATGTTTTCTTGCCAATGTCAGAGAAATTTCACAGCAGCCAAATGGTCATGTCAAACTGCAAGAACAACTTCTTTTTGATATCCTGAAGACAGACAAGATTAAGATTGGCAATGTTGACAGAGGAATGAATATGATAAAGGAAAGACTTCACAGTAGAAGAGTTCTTCTCATACTTGATGATGTAGATAAATTAGATCAGTTACAAGCGATAGCGGGGAGTCGAGATTGGTTTGGTTCAGGAAGCAGAATCATTGTAACAACAAGAGATGAGCATGTTCTAAAAGTTCTTGGAGCTGATCGAGTATACATGGCCAGAGAAATGAATGACATTGAAGCTTTGGAGCTCTTTAGCTGGCATGCCTTTCGAACAAGCCATCCCGTCGAAGATTATAAGGAGTTGTCAGAACAAATTGTTGACTACTGTGGAAGATTGCCACTAGCACTTGAAGTAATAGGCTCTTTTCTATTTGCTAGAAGTATATTTGAATGGAAAAGTGCATTGGAAAAACTGAGAAGAATTCCTGATGATCAAATTCAGAAAAAGCTCCAAATAAGTTTTGATGGCCTGAATGATGACACAGAGAAAGATATATTCCTCGATATATCCTGTTACTTTATTGGGATGGACAAGGAATATGTGTTACCAATATTAAATGGTTGTGATTTTTTCGCGGACATTGGATTTAGTGTCCTCACTCAGAGGTGCCTTGTATCTGTTAATGAAAAGAACAAGCTAATAATGCATGATTTGCTTCGAGATATGGGGAGAGAAATTGTTCGTGTGCAATCACCGAACAATCCAGGAAGGCGGAGTAGATTATGGATTCGTGAAGAAGTTGCTGACATATTGCGAAGAAACATGGTGAATGCTTTCAAACTTATCATCGTATAAATTCATGTTTTGAAAAATATCTGATCCTTACCTCTTAACGTGGTTTATTGACAGGGAACTGAAGCAATCCAAGGGATGGCCATAAACTTGCTGAGAGTGAATGACATGAAAGTGGATGTAAATGTGTTTTGCAATCTGCAAAACCTAAGGCTGCTCCAGCTCAATCATGTAAAGCTTGGTGGAGGCTGTGAATTTATCTTGAGAAAATTAACCTGGCTCTGTTGGCATGGATTTCCACTCTCGTTCATACCTGATGGCCTCTATGGGGAAAACCTTGTTGCTATAGATATGCGACACAGCAACCTAAGACAGGTTAAGAATTCTAAGGTATTCTATCAAATATTTATCTAAGCTTTAGTATGCTATCAAACATCAACAATTTCTTTCTAACTCCTGAATCTTGCTTCTTTTCCTCAGTTCCTTTGGAAGTTGAAGTTTCTTAATCTCAGTCATTCTCATTACCTATCTCGGACGCCCGACTTTTCCAGACTTCCACATCTGGAGAAGTTAAAACTCAAAGACTGCAGAAGTTTGGTTGAAGTTCATAATTCTATTGGATACCTTGATAGACTTGTTTTGGTAAATTTCAAAGATTGCAAGCAACTTAGGAGGCTCCCGAGTAGCTTCTGGAAGTTGAAGTCTATCGAGATTCTTTACCTCTCAGGCTGCTCAAAATTTGATGAATTGCCCGAGGACATGGGAGATTTGGAATCCTTGACAATTCTCCATGCAGATGACACCGCCATAAGACAGGTACCAAGTACCATTGTCAGATTGAAGAACCTCGAAGATTTATCACTTAGTGGCTGTAAAGGTTCAAATTCCGCAACATTGCCTTCACGTTTGATGTCATGGTTTCTGCCAAGAAAAATTCCCAATCCAACCAACCTGTTGCCATCTTCCTTTAATGGCTTAGACAGACTCACATCATTATCGCTCAGGGATTGCAATTTATCTGATGATGCGCTTCCAAGAGATCTTGGGAGCTTACCCTCACTAACTAATCTGGAATTGGACCGTAACAGTTTTCAAAGTCTACCAGCTGGCTTAAGTAGTCTTTTGAGGCTTACAAGTCTACGACTGGACGATAACACCAGGCTACAAACAATTCCAGCTTTACCTAGAAATCTGGATATCTTGCGCGCTTCGAACTGCACATCATTGGAAAGATTACCAGACATATCAGTAGCTTCACGTATGCGTTTGCTGTATATTGCTAATTGCCCCAAACTGATTGAGGCTCCAGGATTGGATAAATCAAGGTCCATTACACACATTGACATGGAAGGGTGCTACGACATCTCAATTACTTTTAAAAATAGCATGCACATGGTATAATATTCTTTCTCTGTCTCTCTTTACTTGTTAAACATATTATACTATGTTGTTGTTAAATATATAAAATAAAAATGGTACTCTTTGTGCAGGGATGTTTTTCTGGTTTGGTACTTCCTGGAAATGAGATTCCTGCCTTGTTCAACTATAAGAATGAGGGTGCTTCAATATTGTTTAAAGTACCTGGATTCGACGGCAGGAACTTGAATGGCATGAACGTGTGCATTGTTTGCTCATCTCATTTAGAGAAAGAAGAAACTAAACAAATTAGAATCAAATTGACTAATTATACTAAGGGTTTTACCAAGAAGTTTCGTGCTGTAGCAATTAACTTGGTAAAATCCTGCGAAGATCACCTTTGGCAAGGCCATATATCAAACAATTTTTTCAAACTTGGTAGTGAAGATGAAGTGGAGCTTATTGTAGACTGTTTGAACACAATGACTGTGAAGAAGACTGGAGTATACCTAGTATATGAGCAAGATCAGGCAAGGCTTAAAGCTAAGAGAGGTCTTGATAGTGATGACGAGGCAGGATCAAGCTGCGATAACCTAATTCTAGCAAAAAGATTGAGAATTGAGACTAGTCCGCAGATCATTGAGGAAAACATGGATGTGGCATAGCTTCAGCCTTCAGGTTTTGGCGTTTTCATTGCTGTCTTTGATGAAGCTTTTGTTCAATTTAATGACCTATACATTATGCCTGTGTAATAAAGGGTGTTTGTGACGCAGGAGATTCTAGAAGTAGTAAATACTGTATAGAATTTAGCATGGAAACTTGAGGCATGATGCTTTATTAAAAAAAAATTGTTTTTTTTTTATTCCAATTTATCCTTTAATGTTTGATTTACTGATAAATAAGCTTTAAATTTTTTTTTACTTTCCTATGAAGTTATTCAAGATTATCCTATTTATTTAATTTTTATTTTATTATCAAATAAAATTGTTAAAATATTTTAAAAATATTTAAATGATATTTTTTATGATAAGTATTTATTTTCTTTCATTAGTTATTGTCTTTTTTTAATATATATAATTGTTAGCTTTTTCTATACTCATATTATTAAATTAATAGAATTTATTAAAAAAATTGTATCAATGATCCAAATCCTATATTTTTCTTGCTTCTTTAAAAATCAATCATTAAATGAACATTTTTGTTTAAGTTAAAAAAATTTAACCTAGCTGACAACATAGCGTGGACCAGCTCTACACTACTAAGAAAGACAATTAGATCTGAACTAGATGGATATCCAGCTATGCACTACTAAGAAAGATAATTAGATCTGAACTAGATGGATATCAACCCATCTTGACCCGAGTGGTTTTTTTTTTTTTTTTGAAATAGTTACTTTACCTGATAAATAATAAGTAGGGTATAAATATTGTCAAACCCGACTCAAAACTCACCAAAACTTAACTTGAAATATATATTTATATTATATAGATATATTTGTACATCATCTAGATTTTTTTTATACAATTTGATATATAGATATTTTAATATTAATATATTAAATTTTTTAGTCAACATGTAATAGGTAAAATATAGATATCAAGAAATCTAATTTATCAATTGTAATGTATTTAAAAGAGTTGACTAACTCTCTTAGATTGCACTACAATGGGTATACTAGGATTAAATATTTATAAAATAATTATTATTTTTCTATTACTTATTATTCAATAAAATAAAATAGTTTATATATATATATATATTATGCACATATTTTAAGACATGATTTATGAGTGAATGATCACGGAAAATAATTTGTCAACTTGAGATCTCTACTAAATAATATATATTCATGTCAGTTGAAAAATACAAATAAAAAATTTTCTAAAAAAATATACAACTTATGAACTACTAGCTAAATTGCAGAGAGTTTGTCAATTGCCGGCAAACGCGTTGAAACTCGAAAGCCAGTAATGGAACACGCTTCTCAACTAATGATCACAACCAGTGAAATTAATGAAGTTTGACGTGTATCACGTCAAGTATGACATGTGAACCTGAATTTAATTTTAAATTTATTTTTTAAAAATTATAAATTTAAATTTTATAAGTTTAAAAAACATTAAAATTTTATATAATTATTAAAATTAAATTTAATTAAAATATTTGTCAGCTGACCTAAACACTTATATTAATAAAAAATAAAATATGACGCGTGTCATTAATATTATGATATCAAACATTATCTTAAAATTTAATATATTTTATCTCACTAATTAGTATTTATTAATATTATTAAATTTAGCTCTACCCGTAAATTCATTGAAGAACCTAATTATTTTAAATTGCTTTGATTAAATCAAAATAATATCATGAAGACAGATTTTAATTGGATCAACTGAAACTAAGCTAACTTCAGGATATATTTTTTTATATATTTGACTTTGGGTAGTAGACAAATTGATTAAGTTTTAACTAAAATAAAATATAATGATAATTTTATAAATAATTTATTTTTTTTATTAAATTCAGAGTACTGATATAAAATGTTATCTATGAACATTATTTTCTTTTAAGGAATAGAGGGAAATTAAAAAAAAAAAACTAAATTATAGGAATGTCTGGTTGATCTTTTATTTTTTTTAATAAGTCTATCAAAGTATGAAAATGATATTACTTTCAATTGCGATAACTCAAGTCTCTCTCACTCAGTGGCGGAGCCACATAGGGGTATGCGAGGGCAATTACCCCCCTCCAAAATCAGATACAAGAAGGAAATTCATTTCTTCATCTCTCTTTTTTGTTTTTAATACAGGGTTTTGCGCCCAAGAATTCTATGTATGGTTTTATATATATATATATATATATATATATATATATATATATATATATATATAGAATGAGGCAGCTGATGGGTTTGAGAAAAGAGTTGGTTTGCTTAGCAGTTATATTTTTTATACTTGTGTTGTTAGAGACTTCATCTCTTCTTGATAGGTCAGTTAGATATTATTGAAGCTCCAAAAATACTATATGCTAATAGATATGAATTTTGATGAATTAATAAGTATTTTGTTATGAATTTTATATGAAAAATGATTATAATAAATTTACTAATGATTAAAAATAAAGTGCAAGACAACTAAGACAATTAGGGACATGATAAATAAATTAAAAAAACATTTAATATTATGTTTAATTCACTTGTGCAAAATAATAAGTCAACAAGAATATCATTAATTTATAACAATCATTTTAAGCTATGATTTTAGATGTTATGTATTATATGTTAGCATATAATTGTTGCCAAGAACTTTCTTAGTCTTTGGAAGATTTAGAAATAGATAAATGAAAGTTTGTTGTATATATTGAGAAATTTATTTTTAATGAGATTAAAAATAAAATCATTATGAAGCAGTTTTAAAATATAAAATCTCAAAGAAAATAATTATAACATAAATTTTTTCATTTTAAAAGTATTTGGTACATATATTTCAAATTAATTTCTATATATATATATATATATATAACATATAATATCAAATATTTATTAATAATTTGTATTTTTATTTAAAAAATCCTGACCCTGTCACTATTCTCACTGTATAAGTGTCGTTCACATAAACTTTTATGATTATTAATTTTGTACCATATATCTTTCTTCCACTCACCACCATAGCTTTCATGTTACAATGACATCTTCATCTTCATCCGCGTCTTCATCTTCATATTCATCTTCAAAACCATGGATTTGTGATGTATTTTTGAGTTTTAGAGGGGACGACATGCGCAAAAATTTCACCGGTCATCTCTACTTTGCTTTAAAAGATGCTGGAATCAACACGTTTAGACACGACAATGAGCTTCGAAGAGGAGAAGATATTTCGACGGAACTAATACAAGCAATCCAAAAGTCTAGGATTTCAGTCATTGTGTTCTCAAGAAATTATGCAAATTCAAGATGGTGTCTTGAGGAACTAGTGAAGATCATGGAGTGTAGGAGAAGTTGTAGGCAACTTGTTTTTCCTATATTCTATTAAGGATGAAGATGTTATTATTAAAAAAACTAAAAAAAAGTATAATTTTGGTAAAATAAAATGCTACAAATTTTTAAAACAATTTCATTGAAACATTAAAATTGCAAATGGCAATGATACCAAAGGAGTCCTTAACGTGCGATTCTCAGGCGGAAACACGAATTAAACCTTCTGCTTGGGAAATTTCAATTGTGATCTGTGATCATTCACTTAATTAATTAATAACTTGAGATGGGAAGAAAATAATTAATAAACAGTTTTCTTTTGTAGAAATCACAAAATTATAAGAAGTGTGTTGTCTATTAACCATTTGATGATACTATTACTACCATCCCGTAGCGGCTAAGAGTTAATTAATAATAATAAAAAAATGTTTTCGTAGAAATCACTTTATCCTAAGAAGTATGTTTACTATTAACTATTAACCATTTCTTTAAAAAAGTTTAGTTCGGGTCTTATATTTTTATGTTATTTGGTTATTAGTTATTTCATTGTTAAACAACAAAAATAATTTTAATATTAAATTTTATTTTTAAAATTTTTTTCTATGAAAAGAGAGAAAAACTAGTTAGATTACGATGTAGAAAGAAAAAATTATCACTAACACCAATTTTAAAAGGAAAAAACTTATCTTTTTATATTTTTAAAGCACAATAAAATAATTAAATTATTCTTTAAAATAAAATTTATTTAAGTAACAACTAAGGGTCTTTTTAAATTTTTATTTTTCACGATATTACAAAATAATCAAATTACTTATAAAAACAATTCTTGAATTGGAGTCTAGGGTTTTTTTTTTTGTATTTTTATCATGGTTTTTTAGTTATAATAAAATTTATTATGATGCAATTTGATATTTTAATTGATATAAAATATTAATTAAAAATCAAAAGAATATATTCGGTCCTTTCTGTTTTAAGGGTTAATAAATTTTCATAAATATTTTAATTTTTTATTCAAAATATAGATAGGAAAAAAATAATCCTAAGTATACCCTTTGTAGTGCAATCTAAGAGAGTTTGTGAACTCTTTTATATATATATATATAATGAGGGGCTATTTTTCCAACATCCAAGCATTGGGAAAATAACCCACAAACTAAATATTTAATTATATACAAAAATAAAAATTAAATTAAAGATATCTTGTCTTTTTAGTTGACTCTCAAGACTTGAATTATTGATTGTTGTCAGGTTAGCTAAATTGCATAGAGTTTGTCAATTATCGGCAAATGCGTTGAAAGCCACCAGTGGAATGCGCTTCTCAACTAATGATCACACCAGTGAAATTAATGATGTACGTCTGTCACTATTATTAAATCAAAACTACCTCGTTTCACTAATTAGTAATTATCAATATTATTAAACCGAGCTAACATTCAAGAATTAATATAGCTTGATTAAATTGAAATGAAATTATTTTATTTTTTAAAATTAAAATAATATGATTTTAATTTTAATTTTTAAATTAAAATAGGTTTTGATTAGATTAAGTAGATTAAACTAGGTTAATTTTAGGTTGTTTTTTTTTTTTAATATAAGACATTGGTTAGTGTACAGGTTGATAGAGTTTTAAATAAAATGAAATATAATAATAATTTTATAAATAATTAATTTGATTTCTTTATAGAATTTAAAGTGAGGATATAAAATGTTTAAAATTTATGAACTTTATTTTTTTTAAAAAAACTAAATTATAGCTAGAAATGTCTGGTTTATTTTTCATTTTTTAAATAAATATATCAAAGTACGAAAAAGATATTACTCCGATTGCGGAAGACTCCGTCTCTCTTCACATAAACTTTTATGGTCATTAATTGTGTACCATAGACTTTCTTTCACTCACCACCATAGCTTTCATGTAACAATGACATCTTCATTTTCATCTGCGTCTTCATCTTCATCTTCATCTTCATCTTCAAAACCGTGGATTTATGACGTGTTTTTGAGTTTTAGAGGCGAGGACACGCGCAAAAATTTCACCGATCATCTCTACTTCGCCTTAAAAGATGCTGGAATCAACACATTTAGAGACGACAATGAGCTTCGAAGGGGTGAAGATATTTCGACGGAGCTATTACAAGCGATCCAAAAGTCTAGGATTTCAGTCATTGTGTTCTCAAGAAATTATGCAAATTCAAGATGGTGTCTTGAGGAACTAGTGAAGATCATGGAGTGTAGGAGAAGCTGTAGGCAACTTGTTTTTCCTATATTCTATGATGTTGATCCATCTGATGTGAGGAAACAAACTGGAAGTTTTGCAGAGGCCTTTGCTGGACATGAAGAAAGGTCTGTGCTCCAGACAGACAAGGGCAAGGTGGCGACATGGAGGATGGCTTTGACTGAAGCTGCAAATTTGTCTGGATGGGATTTGAGGAATGTTGCGGATGGGTAAGCACTTGACTTAATTATTTAAAATAACCATCCTTACTAATTTAATGGACTTTATAATTTGAATTAATAGTAATTCTTAATTATGTTATCACTGATATGATCTAAGTGATAAAATTCTCGAATTTGAACCATTTAAATTGTTTTTTTTTCTATTATCCGAAATCGTACGATAAAGCTATTAAGGATGAAGATGTTATTATTAAAAAAACTAAAAAAAAGTATAATTTTGGTAGAAGAACTAACAACTTGCATGTACAAAAATGCTATAAATTTTTTAAAAAATTTCTATGAAACAAAAAAAATTGCAAATGGCAATGATACCAAAGGAGTCCTTAACGTGCTATCCAATTTATTTTTAAAAAGATTTCAATAAATAAATAATTTTAATAATTTAGGTAATGATATATACTGAGAAGAAGTACATTATCAGTAGATAATCCAGGGTTGAGGAACTAAATGGTGATCCAAGGAATATGAAATGTTTTGGTTGGGGCTGGATTTTCTTCAGGAAAACTACAAATTATAAAATATTTTGGATTGCGCTTTACATAATACATTCTAATTGGCTGTTTTATGCTTAAAGTCTCACTATTTTGTTGACAATTATTTGCAGGCATTTTGATGGGTAAGCACTTGACTTAGTTATTTAAATTAATAGTAATTTTTTTTGTTTTCAATGATATGATGTAAGTGATAAAATTCTCAAATTCAAACCTTTTCTTTATAATAATAATAATAATAAGTTTCGAACCATTTAAAATATTATTGAAATTACTGAAATTTTCACTATTTTGTTTGTATAATTATGCTTGACTTATTCACTATAATTTGTTGACAATTATTTGCAGGCATGAAGCAAAATTTATAAAGAAAATTGTTGGGGAGATTTCCAGGGAACTGAACAGCACATACTTGTTCGTAGCCTTCTATCCAGTTGGGATAAATCCTCGTGTGCAACAATTGAACTTTTTGTTAAATTCTGGATCAAGCGAGGTCTGCATTGTAGGAATATATGGAATGGGAGGCATAGGGAAAACAACCATTGCCAAGGCCATGTATAATGAGTTGTTTCGTAGTTTTGATGGGAAATGTTTTCTTGCCAATGTCAGAGAGATTTCACAGAAACCAAATGGTCTTGTCAAACTGCAAGAACAACTTCTGTTTGATATCCTGAAGACAGACAAGATTGAGATTGGCAATGTTGACAGAGGAATGACTATGATAAAGGAAAGACTTCACAGTAGAAGAGTTCTTCTCATACTCGATGATGTAGATAAATTAGATCAGGTACAAGCGATAGCGGGGAGTCGAGATTGGTTTGGTTCAGGAAGCAGAATCATTGTAACAACAAGAGATAAGCATGTTCTAACAGTTCTTGGAGCTGATCGAGTATACATGGCCAGAGAAATGAATGACATTGAAGCCTTGGAGCTCTTTAGTTGGCATGCCTTCCGAACAAGCCATCCCGATGAAGATTATAAGGAGTTGTCAGAACAAATTGTTGACTACTGTGGAAGATTACCACTAGCACTTGAAGTAATAGGCTCTTTTCTATTTGCTAGAAGTATATTTGAATGGAAAAGTGCATTGGAAAAACTGAGAAGAATTCCTGATGATCAAATTCAGAAAAAGCTCGAAATAAGTTTTGATGGCCTGAATGATGACACGCAGAAAGATATATTCCTCGATATATCCTGTTACTTTATTGGGATAGACAAGGAATATGTGTTACCAATATTAAATGGTTGTGATTTTTTCGCAGACATTGGATTTAGTGTCCTCACTCAGAGGTGCCTGGTATCTGTTAATGAAAAGAACAAGCTAATAATGCATGATTTGCTTCGAGATATGGGGAGAGAAATTGTTCGTGCGCAGTCACCGAACAATCCAGGAAGGCGGAGTAGATTATGGATTCCTGAAGAAGTTGGTGACATATTGAGAAGAAACATGGTGAATGCATTCAAACTTATCATCGTATAAAGTCATGTTTTGAAAATATCTGATCCTTTCCTCTTGATGTGGTTTATTGACAGGGAACTGAAGCAATCCAAGGGATGGCCATAAACTTGCTGAGAGTGAATGACATGAAAGTGGATGTAAATGTGTTTTGCAATCTGCAAAACCTAAGGCTGCTCCAGCTCAATCATGTAAAGCTTGGTGGAGGCTGTGAATATCTTTTGAGAAAATTAACCTGGCTCTGTTGGCATGGATTTCCACTCTCGTTCATACCTGATGGCCTCTATGGGGAAAACCTTGTTGCTATAGATATGCGACACAGCAACCTAAGACAGGTTAAGAATTCTAAGGTATGCTAAGACTATCAAATATTTATCTAAGCTTTTGGATGCTATCAAACATTAACAATTTCTTTCTAACTCCTGAATCTTGCTTCTTTTCCTCAGTTCCTTTTGAAGTTGAAGTTTCTTAATCTCAGTCATTCTCATTGCCTATCTCGGACTCCCGACTTTTCCAGACTTCCACATCTGGAGAAGTTAAAACTCAAAGACTGCAGAAGTTTGGTTGAAGTTCATAATTCTATTGGATACCTTGATAGACTTGTTTTGGTAAATTTCAAAGATTGCAAGCAACTTAGGAGGCTCCCGAGTAGCTTCTGGAAGTCGAAGTCTATCGAGATTCTTTACCTCTCAGGCTGCTCAAAATTTGATGAATTGCCTGAGGACTTGGGAGATTTGGAATCCTTGACAATTCTCCATGCAGATGACACTGCCATAAGACAGGTACCAAGTACCATTGTGAGATTGAAGAACCTCCAAGATTTATCACTTTGTGGCTGTAAAGGTTCAAATTCCGCAACATTGCCTTCACGTTTGATGTCATGGCTTCTGCCAAGAAAAACTCCCAATCCAACCAACCTGTTGCCACCTTCTTTTCATGGCTTAAACAGACTCACATCATTATTGCTCAGTGATTGCAATCTATCTGATGATGCGCTTCCTAGAGATCTTGGGAGCTTACCCTCACTAACCAAACTGGAATTGGACCGTAACAGTTTTCAAAGTCTACCAGCTGGCTTGAGTAGTCTTTTGAGGCTTAAAGGTCTAAGACTGGACGATAACACCAGGCTACAAACAATTCCAGCTTTACCTAGAAATTTGGATGTCTTGCAAGCTTCGAACTGCACATCATTGGAAAGATTACCAGACATATCAGTAGCTTCACGTATGCGTTTGCTGTATATTGCTAATTGCCCCAAACTGATTGAGGCTCCAGGATTGGATAAATCGAAGTCCATTACAGACATTGACATGGAAGGGTGCTACGATATCTCAAATACTTTAAAAAATAGCTTGCACAAGGTATTCTTTCTCTGTCTCTCTTTACTTGTTAAACATATTATACTATGTTGTTAAATATATAAAATAAAAGTGGTACTCTTTGTGCAGGGATGTTTTTCTGGTATGGTACTTCCTGGAAATGAGATTCCTGCCTTGTTCAACTATAAGAATGAGGGTGCTTCAATATTGTTTAAACTACCTGAATTCGACGGCAGGAACTTGAAGGGCATGAACGTGTGCATTGTTTGCTCATCTCATTTAGAGAAAAAACAAACTAAAAGTATTACAATCAAATTGACTAATCATACTAAGGGTTTTACCAAGGATTGTCGGAAAGTAGCTGTTAACTTAGTAAAATCCTGTGAAGATCACCTCTGGCAGGGCCATATATCAAATAAGAGTTTCCAACTTGATAGTGAGGATGAAGTGGAGCTCATTGTAGACTGTAGAAATACAATGACTGTGAAGAAGACTGGAGTATACCTAGTGTATGAGCAAGAAGAGGCAAAGCTTAAAGCTAAGAGAGGTCTTGATAGTGATGACGAGGCAGGATCAAGCTGTGATAACCTAGTTCTAGCAAAAAGATTGAGAATTGAGACTAGTCCTCAGATCATTGAGGAAAACATGGATGTGGCATAGCTTCAGCCTTCAGGTTTTGGCGTTTTCATTGCTGTCTTTGATGAAGCTTTTGTTCAATTTAATGATCTATACATTATGGCTGTGTAATAAAGGGTGTTTGTGACGCAGGAGATTCTGGAAGTGTCGAGCAACCAAATATGGAGTTGAAGGTGTTGGACTACTTTTAACGGGTACATTGGAAACAATAGTCCAAGTGTCGAGCTACCAAAATTTATTTTTTAGTAAAATTTTCAACCTATTTTGAACATCCAGTGTTTAATTTAAAATTTATCTTCAATTATGAGACTTATATAACATCTAGGGTTTTCTCTCAAGTCGTTTAATTCACTTTTATAATATTTTTGTTATTTTTGTCACGTTGTGGAACTAGCTTGTAGTAGAAGAGCTGTTTTTTATATACATGATGCTCCTCTCTGCGATCATAAACATTGAAGAATCTCTTGGTCATCTCTGATATTCTTTGCGTTTTATGCATGGTGGTCTATGGTTTATCTTTTTTGAGTAGCGAATATTCTTCTATCAAGTTTGGCGCACAGTGAAAAAAGAAAAAAGGTATGCTACATATTCTAACAAAAGAAGTTTTGCACCAAATACTTTTTAAAAAATATATTTAATTTATCAATACATATCATATTTCTGCATGAATTCTACTGATTTTTTCTTTAAAATTTTTTTGGCTAAAAATACTATAATTTATAATTTTTTAAAATTTATTTTTTCAAACTGTAGCCATAAAAATTATTATAATATCAAACACATACTAATATGATGATGTGATTATGTCATGAGTCAATCACCAATCCAAAAGTGTATCCATTTTTATATATTTTTATAATTTAACTTGTTTATATTTGTGGTTCAACTTGATTTTTAAACTATTTTTGGACTTAAAAAAATTAAATTGATATTTTTTATATGTTTTTAATGATTTAGATGTAATAATATAAAAAATAAAAAATATTATTATTTTTTTATGTGTTTTTAATTAAAAAATATTTTTATAAAAGTATTATATGTATCGCATAAGAAGTGAGAGTGATTTTTATAAACTAAAAATAATATAAAAAAATCTTATGGTGATTTTACAAAATTTTGAGGACTGAAATTTTATAATGGACCAAAATCAGGAATCTCGTAATGTAAAACTCTCTTATGTTTCTCTCTTCGAAATTAATCAAATAAATTATCAAAATGTCAACGTACTGTCATTTATCCACATAGAAAACCGAAAGTAGTGGTATAAACTATTAAAAATGAAGCACCAAATGATCATTTATGCTTTATAAAAATTAAAAATGAAGACCAATCATTCAGATATGTGGACACGAAATGTCCTTTTAACAGCTAAAGTTAAGCCATTACATGTGTTAAAGCAAGACATCACTCAGATAGATAAATACCTATGAAGTGTGCATTGAATGTTTAAAGCATAGTTTTTATAGCCGCTCAATCCGAGCTTAGATTTTAGGTTTTTACTGGATTATCAGTTATTTGAATTATTTTTTTTAAAATTAAAATGTTTTTATTTTAGTAAAACAAAAACAAAAATTAATGGATTGCAACTAAATTTTTGATCGGATCAATCAGGTTGTACCAAGTTTTTTCTTTTCTTGTTTTTTCTTCAACCCGGTCTAATTCCAACTTCGAGTCCAGGTCGACCTACCGGGCCGAGCCGGGTTTTAAAATTATAATTTAAAGAGATAAAGATAAAATATAAATGTAAATTCATTTATGAAATATTTGGGATAATTATACAATGAGTTTGTTTGTTTTTTTGAAGAAAATATAGAGAAAACATGTTTCTGAAAATAATATGATTCAATATTTTTAAAAATTTAATTTCATCACGGGACAGACCAATCATGTTGACATGTGGACACAAAATGTCCATTTAACAAATAAAGTTAAAGTTAAACCCTTACATGTGCATCACATTGTTAAAGCAAAGACATCCGGGGAATAGATAGATTCTTCCTCTGACAAAAGTGTGCACTAAGTGTGCTTCTTGTCTCCGTATAACGGAGCATGAGTAAAATGTTGTCCAGTCCCTGCATTGTAAACAAGATTATAACTTAATCCTTCATGTATTAAAAATTGTAACATTTCTCAGTTTTTAATTTCCTGCAATAATTGCAAGCACAACGTTTGACAATTTAAATTATTGAAGAGGAACTTTGAGAGTGGGACTTTAAGGAGAAATCAGCACTTATAAAAAATCAACTTCATCAACAATCAAGAGACTAATTAAGTTACTTTAACATAAAAAAATATATTTATTAAACTCGATTTGGTCCAGAAAATTAAACTAAAAAATAATATATTGAAAGCTTATCTTGAATCAGGTTTTGATATGAATCAATTTTAACATTAATTTGATCAAAATCAAGTGATCCAATAGGTTAATCTGTGATTAAGTTGACTTGGGTAAATTCAATCTAAATCCAACAAAATTAAAGCCAAAACTTAAAAGTTGAAATTACATAATTTGATTACAAAAAAAATATTGATTAGGGTTAATTCAATGACTTGCAGATTAACTCTTAATTGAATCAGGCAACGGGTATAACAAATATGATGAAAAGAACTAAGTTAGTTATTCTAAATATAAAGGACCAAGTTGAAACTGTGTTTAAAACCCAGGGACCAAGTAAAATAAGTTATTCAATAAAGCATGGTTACCTTCAGGATGGAAGCTTCTCTAAAAACACATACTTGTAGTCTTCTCATGGATATGCATGCCATTGCAACTATGGGCTAAACCAAAAAGCATCTCATGTGGTCTGGACATCTTAGAAGCAACAACACCAGCTAAAAAGTGTTCGTCATTATCTTTAATGCAATCCAATTGCAAGAAAAGGCAAAGCAAAGTTCAATTAGTGGGATTCTCATTCTCATCCTCCACCAATGATACCACTAGCCCCTCTCATATTCTATGCTATTGGCCTTTCAAAGAATCCCTTTCTTGCATATCAAAATGCTTTGTGGGTCCAATGCATTAATCATAATTTATTCCTTATGATAATCATAATAATGACTGTGTTCAGCTTCCTCATTTTCTTCTTCTTGTGCCACCACCTTTTTTTATTCACTCATCGTTTGCTGCATTTGTCATGGCTAAGGACAATAGAGGTATGTTTCTTTTCTTTTCTCTGCTTTCTTGATCACACACACACACGAGAGTTTCAAGCGGGAAAGTCATGGAAGGCGTGTTCTTAAATGTGAATTTTATATTACTTGTTACATCAAAAGATTAATTTTGGTATATTTCTTTCTGGTTTGTTGTCAATTTCAAAGCTTCTCTCTTTTGTTTCTTCAGGCTAGCAGTATATATTTCATTTTTGTGTTTGTCTGTGGTGGGGGGTCCCTTGCTGGTTGAATTTGTTAGTGATGCTGAGGGATGGTAGACTCTGTTGATGTTCATTTGGATGAATTGGTTATGAGTTTCAGTAAACAAATCTGCTGTTTTTCACTACTAATGTGAAGTAGGAAGATAGAAGACAGAATATTTTCTTGTTCCATTGACCATTAACCATTTATGGTCCTGCAAAGTTTGTGGGGTGGCAGTAGTGGGAGAAGAATTTGCCTTGTCTCATTATGGTGTGTGGCGGGTAATAAATGGTTTCAACCTTGTGGAGGATGAGGATAATGGGAACATTTTTATGTTAGATAGTTTCTTCATGGAATGTGGATAAGCTTAGATTGAACTTCCCACAGCATGTCTAACTAGTTGATTGAATTTTAGCTTTTCTGTTTCGGTGTGCTCGCCTTTTCCCCTTTTCACAATCTTAGGCAACATTAGGCTAGGTGATTGAGGTAGAACTAGAAGGTCTCCTAGAGGCTTGATGCAAAGGAAAAAGGTAACCTTTGCATATAAAAAAGTTAAAAACCAAAAGTGCATGATCTTAAGATAGAAAGTTATATTTTGTTGGAGGAGGCATAATGTATAGTACCATGCCTGGGAAATCAGAATTGTGAATGCTTTGGTCTATTACTTTAAATGATTGGAGCATCCTGCTGTGGATAGAAATTCTGAAAAAAAGTTATAGTTTAGTAGACCTAAAAGTGATGGAATCACCATGGTTTCACAGCTTTTTCTAGCAGCATGCTAATCTTTGACCACACCAATCACTGATTTTGGAAAGAAAGAAAGAAAAAAAAGAAAATCAGCGTGTTTTGGATTTTGAACTCCAGGGAAAGTGAACAGCCTCTGCTTAAACAGTAACATTAGTTGTGTTGTTTGGTGCTTTGAACATACCAAGAAACATCTTTAAGTCTTTAGTTGAAATGGAAGTTGCTAGCTGTTCTTAACAAATGGAGAAGTCAGGCACCAAAATGATTGATGACACCACTATTACTCGAGACAGAATGTTAATATGCTATAATGATGTAAACATTGGTTTTCTATACTTTATTTGTGCTTCATATGCTTGCCAGAAAAGCTGATATCCTTCTTGCTTCTAACGTATTTGTCATGATTATTACACTTTAATCCTAAGCTAATTTTAGTTTGTTTTAAAGCTCCAACATTTTATTGAGAATTTGATGTACATGTTGGGTGAGATAAGGGTCAAATTTTGATCTTATGATCTGCTCATGTAAACTCATAAAACTTTTTCTTTATTAGGACATCCAAGCGGTGGCAAGGCGTCTTCGACTGAATCTTTCTGCTACACCAAATACAGATACATGTTCGGAGTCTTTTCTCTCTGGAATCCCCTGAAGCTGGTTATCAACTGTCTCATTCTGCTAAATTTTTTGAAAATCACTATGTCAACCAAGGAACCTGACACTGAAGGTACAGTATTTATCTACGATTTTCATTAATACCGTGTTATCTGTTCGCACCAGATGCTGATGTTGGTGGGAAAATATAAAGCTTTGAGATACAGGCTAAAATTTGAAATGTCAAGATAATAGAGTATAGGGTGCTGCTTCCTGTCATTAGTTTCTACTGACAAGTTTAAACTTTCTCTAATGTTTAGGTAATGCTTTAATAGATCTTATGCTGGCACTCAATGATTCAAACAGACAGATAAATTGGGATACAAATTTAGTGAGTCCTTGCTTTAGTTGGACTCATGTCAATTGCAGAAATGGACATGTTGAATCCCTGTAAGTGCCTGTATTTGGAGATAAACTTCAGTTTTGCCTATTTTAGCAACACACTTCTGATATCAAGAGGGATGGCCACGAGATTTTTACTTGCAGGAGTGCCGCATTTTTATTCGAATCTTCCTTAATTGATAGTGGTTTCGTGGGTTAATTTTGCTGTGCATTTACTCCATTAATGTTCTAATTTGCAGGAGCCTGAATTCACTTGGATTTTCGGGAACTCTTTCACCTGCAATTACGAAACTGAAGTTTTTGGTTACCCTGTAAGTTTCTGGCTAGCTTGGAGGTCACATGGATTTTCAGTATGTATTTGCATAAGCATTCGTCTATTTATCAATTTAGACAGTTTGCAAACGTAAATCTGAACCAAAGTATTTCTAGGACGAATTCATATCCTGATCCAATATTCTCATTTCATGTGGAAACACTGATGGCAATAATTTACTCCATTTTTCAGAATATAAGATCCACCATCAACCAAAGCTAGCACTTTCTCTGTTTTAGCATGTATAGAAAGTTTTGGGACTAAAATTGATGCAATTGAAGATAGAGGATGAATTTGAAATTGATGCTAATTTGGGAGAACAATCAGTTAAAGAAGAGACGAAAGTAGTTGGGATAGAGGGGAAACGTCTCCTATCCTTTCTATTTTGAAAGTATAATAATTCACTTAAAAAATATAGTAAAAACATTTTTATTTTTATATCTCCTTCCCTATCTCTCTAACCAAACATGTTTTGGTCGCTTTCGTATTGTTTTTTTTTTTTTTTTTTTTGAGACATTAACCGAACGCAACCCTGTAATCTTGTACTCTTTTATGGTTCCATGATGTATGATGGTGCTGAATTATGCCCATGTTCATAAAACCTAAAATTCTCCATGCAGGGAATTACAGAACAATAGTCTGTCGGGGCCCTTACCTGATTATCTTGGCAACATGGTGCATCTACAAAATCTAAATCTTGCCAGCAATAAATTCAGTGGCTCTATACCTATCACATGGGGTCAGCTATCCAATTTGAAATATTTGTAAGGATTCCTTTAACGCCTCCTGAAGAGTCATATTTCCTTGTTTTGTTCGTATATGCACGAAGCAATCGTTTTTGTTATGAAAGTTTCTTGGAACATGCATGGCTTTGTTTTAAATTTCAATCATTTTACTCGTTCTACAAGGCTTTTCGGCAGTCTCGCTCTTGCAAAGATCATAATTCTGTTGTTGACTATGTTCATATTACTTACGATACCTTTTCTTTGACAGGGATCTCTCATCTACCAATTTAACTGGAAGAATACCAGGGAAACTCTTTTCTGTTGCAATGTTCAAGTAAATTTCTTTAGAATTTTCAACTCTTTCAACTTTTGTTTGGTTTTTATCCTTTAACCATATCTTTTCATCTTGTATCTCATCACTTGGTGGAGTGAAATCTCCAAACAGTTATATCATAAGTTATTAAATCATATTACTTGTTTTAATTTTAGGCACATAATTATCAAGCTTGACTTGCTTGTCATTAACTGTCATTTGTTTTTCAGTTTTACAGCAACTCATCTTGCTTGTGGCCTGCGCTTGGAAGAACCTTGCGTCTCGGGGTCTCCTCTTCAAGGTTAGTTTCTTGAAGACACTGCATTTTGTCACTATTCTTTCTTCGACTTTAATCTCCAGATGGAGCTTAAACATGAGAGCTTTGCAGTTTCAACCAGCAAGTCAAGACTCAAAGTAATTGCAACTTCTGCCAGCTGTGGTGCTTTCATTCTTCTGATACTCGTGGCTGTTCTGGCATACCGATATCATCAATTTCACAAAGAGAAAAATGATATCTTTGTTGATGTTGCTGGTAATTTTTGTTTTCCTCTTGTAATTGAATTCGTTTCAATGTGGTTGTTGATTGAAGGTGCCTAAACTCCAGCTTTTACATGACTTTAGGTGAAGACGACCGCAAAATTTCATTTGGGCAGCTTCGGAGATTTTCTTGGCGTGAGCTTCAACTTGCAACAGACAATTTCAGTGAAAGCAACATAATTGGTCAAGGAGGGTTTGGAAAAGTTTACAAAGGTATCCTCTCAGACAACATGAAGGTTGCTGTGAAACGACTTGCAGATTATTACAGTCCTGGTGGAGAGGCTGCATTTCAGAGAGAAGTTCAACTCATCAGTGTTGCTGTTCATAAGAATCTTCTAAGGTTGGTTGGATTCTGTACAACTTCATCTGAGAGAATCCTGGTCTATCCATACATGCAAAATCTTAGCGTTGCATACCGATTGAGAGGTATTTCTTCGAATACCACCATCTCTCAATCCATCTTTGAGATTTTCATGTTATAAATAGAATTCCTTTCTTCTTCGAAATCGCTCCATGACAGTGACATATGTTACATTATAGAATTAAAGCCCGGTGAGAAAGGCTTGGACTGGCCAGCAAGGAAAAAAATTGTCTTTGGTGCAGCGCACGGATTGGAGTATCTACATGAGCATTGTAACCCTAAGATTATACATCGCGATCTAAAGGCTGCGAACATCCTGTTAGATGACAACTTCGAAGCCGTTCTAGGAGATTTTGGGCTAGCAAAACTAGTTGACACGAAATTCACTCATGTTACTACTCAGGTGCGTGGTACCATGGGTCACATTGCCCCAGAATACCTATCTACTGGAAAATCATCAGAAAAGACAGATGTGTTCGGATATGGCATTACACTTCTTGAACTGGTAACCGGTCAGCGTGCAATAGACCTTTCTCGTCTCGAGGAGGAAGAGGAAGTTCTTCTGCTCGACCATGTAAGACTTCCTAAAACTTCTTGGTCCATTACAGAATCTACACATTCCTGCTCGCAGAATGTTCTTTTTTGCTTGTATGAATCTCACTCTACACATTCCTGCGTGCTAGCTTCTGTTATGCTTGACTTAAAATGATGGAAATATGATGTACAGATCAAGAAGTTGCTGAGGGAAAACAGGCTTGATGACATCGTGGATGGAAATTTGAAAACTTACGACCGCAAAGAAGTCGAGACTATAGTCCAGGTGGCATTGCTATGCACTCATAGCTCACCTGAAGGCCGTCCCAAAATGGAAGAAGTGGTGAAAATGCTTCGAGGCATAGGCCTGGCCGAGAGATGGGCGAAGTGGGAGCAGCTGGAGGATGCAATGAACCAAGACTTGGCAGTGCTCATGTCTCAACAATATATCTGGGTCGAAGATTCAAGCATTGACCAAGAAGCTATACAATTGTCCACGGCAAGATAGAGCTTCTCCAACATGCATGGAATCAATTTTTAGACAAACTAATGCATGGTTACTGTATTTTATGCTATAGATTTTTGTACATAAGCAAGAAAATTACTTGAAAAATATACTATACCATGTGGCTGGCATACAGAAAATGCCAGATCCATCTTCTATGTTTGTACCTGTTACAATTGCATGAGGATATATGGTATATATGGTTTGGGAATGGTCTGCCTCTGAGATTTCTCTTCAGGGAATTATCTACTTTTTGGACCTTTCACCTCCTCCATGTCCAAAGAAGAAAGGATTGGAGACAAGACTCTATTGTTTGAATATTGCTGATTAAATTTCTTTATGTTGATAGATTTATAAAATAAAATAAAAATGATTTTTCCATTATATCAGTTAAAAAAACATGATCAAAGTAACATGAAGACGCACTATTTATTTATTTATTTATTTTTAATTTGGGTATTAACATCAACCATATCCTCAAATCAACTTTCACATGTCGAAACTGATGTGTTAATTAATTTCCTTGTATCCTCTTTTTGGAATTTGTACTCAATCTAATCTAGCAGGTAAACTTAAAGTAGGGGTGAATAAATTTACTGAATTATCTAGAATATTCATAAAGATTTTATCTGAAATTAATCAAATTAAATGATTTTTTAAATAATTATAGTTAAAAAATTAATAAAAAAATCGGCTTTGTTTACTCAACTAAAAACTTTTGATTTTAACAAATATAAACCTAAACTAGGCTAAATTAATTAATTTGATTTTTTATTTAATTTGGTTCAATTATATTTTTAAAAAAATAAACTTAATTAAACTTTTGTTCTAGCTAATTCATTTAAATCAATACTCATCCGATTTGTGAGTTTAATATTATGATACATAATAATTTTTAAAAATATTTTTAATTAAAAAAATATCAAAAAAATATTTTTTACTATTATTATAATAAAATCACAAAAAAAAACACTAAAAAATCCATTCAAATCTTTTTTAAAACTAAAATACTTTAAATACGCTATAATAATATATAAAAAAACACTCAATTTAACCATGATCATACTTGTGGTGGTGGTATAAGAGTGCTATGTTGGATTCAAAGCCAACGTAACTACAATTTAAGGTACTTCAAGTTAGAGCAATATATCTTTTCAGTTCCTCAAGTTTGAACCACAACAGCTTCATAACAAAAGAGAAAATTAAGGGGGTGTTTGGCATTGAGGTTCAACCTGTTTTTTAAAAAAATTTAAACTTTTTTTTTTGATTAAAATTGAGTGCGATTTGTACTTTTTAGATCGTTTTGATGTGCTGATATCAAAAAATAATTTTTAAAAAATAAAAAAAATATTATTAATATATTTTTAGATACGAAAAACTATTTGAAAAACAACTACTACCACACTCCCAAACACGACAGGCAAGTGGACTGGACTAATTGATAATTCGATACAGCAACTAAAGCCAACTTGGCACATTTAAAAATTTGCCAGTAGATTTCTTACAAAGGCAAGTAAGCTTTATGACCAGTAGATTTACCTTAAGATAGATAGATGGCTAGAAGCATATCTCGCTCGCCGTCGCACCGGCGGAGGCGCTCACCGTCGCCGTCAGACCACCCCCATAGAAGAAGAAGCAGAAGGGCTGACCACATCCGCTCTTCTTATTCCAATTCTCACTCCAGGTCACATACTATTTGCATCAATAGCTATGACACTTTAGTTCTTTGTTTTCCTGTTCTTAAAAATTCAATCTTGTAATCTGGTTTAGTAAATTATGGAATTGATTTGATAATCCAACTCGTGGGTCCTTTTTTACTCTCTAAAGGGTCTCCTGTGATGTTCTAAAGTTGTGATTTTTAGTCATTTTTATTCAATCTTGTAATGGCTCTGTTTTTTTAATTTTTCGTCATTAAATGCAAACTTACAGTCCAATTTGGGGCAACATGAAGGTGAAATGATGATCCCATTGGTGGGTTTTTGATTACTTTCAAAAGGATGTGTTGTGATGTTGTAAAGTTGTAAATTTTTTTAGTGCAGGAGGAAAAGTGATTCTGATTCTCCACCCCCTCGGCGCCATCAGAGAAGTCGTTCACCGAGTTACAGGAGGCGTAAAAGTCGGTCTCCGACACCTTCTAGGCGACGTAGAAGACATAGAAGTAGAAGTAGGACTGAATCATTGTCTCCATTGTCTAGGTCAAGAAGTACAAGTATTGCTTCTACCAAAATTGCTGTTGAGAAATTAAAGAAAGAGGAGGAAGAGAAGAAGAGGTAAATATCTTATGCATTTTTCCACCAATGTCTTATTATTATTGCTAGCATAATTTCTTCAATTTTTAGCCATGGTGATTTATCTCCATTTGGTTTTTGCCGGTTCTCAACGGGTAGTTCATCTGTAGTTGTGACAAGTGACAGGTTAGCTTCTATGGGGGTTTTTTGAACTAATAAGCTACCACTTATTCTAACATGCATTGTTTGATGAACAATTATTTCCCTGTTTATTTGTACTTCCACATCAGAGTTCGCTTGTCATCAATATAACCTCAAAGTGGAAATCTGCAGTTTACTTAGGAGAGCTTTTGCATGCTTAGTGAAATTACTCTTACTGTGATTGTTATCAGGCGTCAACTAGAGGCTGAACTAAACCTATTAGAGGAAGAGACTACTAGGAGACTGGAGGAATCCATTCGGAAAAATGTGGAAGAGAAATTAAATTCTGAGGAAGTCCAGTCAGAAATAGAGCGGCGGATAGAAGAAGGTCAGAAGAAATTGTTTGATGATGTTGTAGCTCAACTGCTTAAGGAAAAGGAAGCAGCTCTTGTTGAGGAAAGAAGGAAAGAAGTAAGAATCTTGAACTCTCACTAGTTACTGGTCTCTTATTGTGGGGGGCTTGAATATAAAAAATTTATCTGCGATAAAGTATTGGTTACCAGCTTCCACCTGTCTTTTGGGTACATCATTCATAGTCATAAAAAATTGGGACCTTAACATGTAAAATAATTAAAGTAAGTGGACCTATTTATATAGTTATCATTCTTTTTAACGTCTATTTTTAGATTGCAAGGAGTTTTTGAAAGGGAAAAAAATTGTGGCATTGACAATTGTGATTTGAAGCCAGCTTGTTAATACTAAGAGTTCTATTCTTCTTGTAGTGGTGGGGATAGATTGTTGAGTCTTGTACATGTATTGCATGCTTTATCACCATGTTTAAAAATCATAATGAGTTTCAAGGCTTTAGTTGGGATTTCTACTTTTAAGATAGCTTGAGAAGTTACTTGAATTACCAGTCATTGTATCTTTCTTCATCAATATTGTGACTGTCAGGAATGTTGATTGTTTCTGTTGGCGCTTGTCATTGCCAAAGTCAATATAGTTGTCCCTTATGTGGCATAAGTAATCTTTAGCTGTCTGTGTGAAGCCCCTGGATAATGGAGAAATAACCAAATTCCCAGCATTCAACTGTCGTTTTCTAACATTTATCATCATACTATGCACACACAAACGACTTGGCTTTGCTGTGATATAGATATTGGAATGTAAATCACTTGTGGCAACTGTCCACAGAGCACCTTAGGGCTGGGATGGAACTGAGGCAAGAAGTAATAGGGGCTTTGGTCAGTTATACTATTCAAACACAAAAGACTTGGTTTGTTGTGTCATCCTACTTTGAGGAAACTAAGGTTGGGTTGGAACTGAGACTTTGAGTAATAGGAGGTTATTACAGTGGGCAAGACTGATCAGGAGGAGGAAGGTGCTCCATTAAATTTTTCTTATTTTCTCACCGAGCATGTAGAGCTTGTAGTTGTCTCTTTTATTCCGTAAATTTAGGACTTCACTTCTTTCTTAAGGAGATAAATGTCAGACTATTCAGCAAAATCATGGGTGAGTGAAGTCTCAGCATAGAAGAGCCTCAAAGTACAGCAAAGCCTGGTAGTTTTCAAACATGAAACTAGAGAGGATAGCTGTAAGAGCAAAGACTGTTTGGGTTGGACATCCATTGGGAAAAGATACTTGTCTATATTTACTCATATCATTACAGGTACAAAGCCAGAAGCCACAATTTTTATCAGTTGAACTGTGCACCTAGATAGGTATTGGAATTGGTCCCTACTAAAAAGTTTCTCCTACCTCTAACTGTGCGGAATCACTTCTTCTCTTCTGCCTGATTACATGATCCATCTCAGATATGGATTTATCTGCTCTATCTGTCATATTTAAGGGGACTGCATCATAGTTAATTGTTTCAATTCATATCAGTTCCTTTTTCGTCTGTGCCCAACAGTGTCCCATCTGATATGAAATTTGCTAACAATTGAAAGTTAATTGCTAAATGCATATATTAATAAGCTAGAAGTATCAGATATTTGTCACTCTCTGAAACCAGTTCATTAGATGTTTCTGTGATTTTGGCCTCATGCACATTTTGATGTAAATATGACCTCTAGGCACAAGCTCGAAAAGAAAGAGAAGAGCTGGATAAGATGCTGAAAGAGAATAGTAGGAGGGTGGAAGAGTCACAGAGAAGAGAAGCCTTGGAGCAACAAAGGAAAGATGAGGAACGATTTTGTGAGCTAGAGCTGATTAAAAGACAAAAGGAAGAGGTTGCTTGGAGGAAAAAGCTGGAAGTGGAAGAAGATCATACAAACCAGATGAAACCGTCGGGTAAGAATAAATCTCGACAGAGTCGACCTTTTGGAATTGGTTGATGACATCAATTCAATGCCTGTATGTTGTATCCATGCAAGTAGGAAGTAATGACTGAGCTTTTACAAGAGAATTATAAGTAGCAAGATTGTTGAATTTTTGTCAATCACACTAATATGCATTTCTCAAGGATTCACTTGTTGCTTCCACGCATTTTCTTGCATGGTGCTGAAAATTACTACGCTCTCCCTAATAGTTAACCACAAATGCTCTAGATTATCTCTTAACACTTAAATTATTGTTTTGGTTCATCCGATTGTCTTACATATTTCGGCTAAAATTTCTCTTTTCCCCTCGATTTTTCTATGAATCTTAATGTCTTGACTAAAACTTATGATATTCCATAGATAAAAGGATGTTGGAACTGTAGGGCTGTCTTTCTCATGTGAAGATTTGCTTTTGTTGTGTTCGCATCATCATATAAAATGTCATGAGTTCTTTGCACTTTAGACAGCCTTCAAACATCAAATTTCTTCATATTCAAGCTTCTGTATTTCTTGACTAAAGTTATGAGATGTTACAAGCTGTAAAGCACATCCCATACATGTCCGTCACGTATTAGAAACTTTGTTTCAAAATGTTTCTTTTCTTCTGGGTCAGCAATTCTCTTTACAGTCCTCATGGAGAGTGACTGAATGAGGATCGAGTTTGAGGTATCTTCACTCAAGTTCCTACCTTTGGGCCCCACCTCAAATGTTTCATCCTTTATGGAATTGGTGAAGGGAGACAAGCTTAGAACACCTTTTACTGACAAGAAATCCAACTGAGAAAAAACAAAAACTTGCATAGAGTAATAGCAATTCTGCTGAAATTATTTGAGTCAAGAATACATGAAATCAAGTAATAGCATTATTCATGAAATCAAGAACAGAATGCTATCGATCCTGAAATATCTATCATGGAAGGGTTTTTTGAATCATTCTTACCATTCGATGATTGGTGTATTCTGGGACCAATCAGTGGAGTCCATTCCATCAATGGATGATAGTATTCGAGAAAACTAATTTCGAATATATACTTCTAGATGTATGATGTACTTATACCCTTCCATTCAACACTTGAGTTTGCTTACTTTCTTCCCACGTAAGCTCCAAAGTAGGTTTGGAGATTAGATCAAGAAAGTGATGTTTTCTCTTCCTTGATGGATAATTTCTTGGGATTTTTTCTCAGATGAATACATTACTAATATTATATAAACACAGTCCATCATCCTTCACAATATTAGATGAAGAGTAATTGGAAATCTTCTTATATCAAGAATAACATGATAGGTTACGTTGTCTCAATTTCCTTAGAATCAAATGCTTAGAATATCTGATAATTAAGAAGAAAACGATGAAATGTTCTGTTTTCTTGTAAGTATAAAATGGAGGGTATACATAGATTAATTAGCTCAACTAGTTGTATTATTCCGATGATGAGAGGAATCCATGAAATGTTCGGTTTTTTAAAACCTATTAAAATGATATTATTTTGTCTTTTTTTTTTCTTTTTAAAAATGATAGAATAAGTTGATTTCCTAACCCGCGACTTAAATCTCCTAATTCGCCAAATCTACTTATGAGCTACATCTTGTAACTATGATTTTTTCGAAACCAGAAGGAGAAAAAACAGAAGACAGATATGTAAAAGTACAGAGATGACATACATCTGCTGTAATAGAACCATCAAACCAACTAAATTTGTTCCATCAATACCTAATTACAATTTGTTCACCTGTTAGCTCACCAAACGTCAGCACAATTATTTTAAATCTCTTTAAATATATTGAATTATACGATGAAAGAAGCCAAGAGAAAGAGAATCAATGAGTTAAAATATGTGGATAAAGGATAAAAGATTAATTGTTATGATAAATATCCTTCCATTCTATATATGAACGGAGAGTTTTTATGAATTTTCTAATTTATGGGGAAAAAGAAATCCTTATGGTTTGTTTATAATGCAATATGTACATCATTCATCAAGTTGTGGATCTCAAGCAACAAGTAAATGATTTTAGCCTTAACAACAATGATGATCAATTATGCTCGAATTGGTCAAAGCAAATGAATACAAATGTTATGATGTAAGCTCAAAAATACATGGTTATTCAAAGAATAAAAGATATAAAAATAGTAAGGGTATGTTTTCTTATGCTTAACTATGTGTTATAAGAGTATAAAAATTAAATAATATTTTGATTTTTATTTCTTGAAGCAAACTTCTTTTTATTTATTTATCTACAAGCCTTGCAAATTACTTAATTCTAGGTGTGAGCCCTTCTTTTTCAAAAAGGTTGTAGCAAACCTGTGAGTTTTCAATCTCATTTTTCCCAACCACCACGCATGACTTGGCCTGCAGTTTCACTCTCATGCCCGATGATATCTCAACCTCCACTACAAGTCGAGATGCCTTGGTTTCCACTTTAAACCCTCTAATCTCCTGTAATCTCTCCAAGTCTTCTCCCTACACGCTCTCTCCATTTTGTTCTCCCATTTTATAGAGACCAAAAAGTCCATCAGGCAAGACCATTTTCACTACCCCTTCGTCTTTTATCTTCAACGAACTTAGACTTTGTTTTCATCTCAAGGTGATTGCAATACTCATGGCTAATATGTCTTCTTTGTCTTTAGTCGTAGCACTGGCAATTTTCGCCTTTGTCTTTTCTCATGCATTTTCTACATCACGGCGAGTTTTAGAGCATCCAAAGGTGCTAAATGGCTTCCGAGTGAAGCTCAAACATGTTGATTCGGGTAAGAACTTAACGAAATTCGAGCGTATTCAACACGGGGTTAAGCGTGGAAGACACAGGTTGCAAAGATTCAAAGCAATGGCACTGGTAGCATCTTCTAATTCTGAGATTGACGCTCCAGTTCTTCCAGGGAATGGTGAGTTCTTGATGAAGCTAGCTATTGGCACGCCACCGGAGACTTATTCTGCAATAATGGACACAGGTAGCGATTTGATATGGACTCAGTGCAAGCCTTGCACACAGTGTTTTGATCAACCCACTCCTATTTTCGATCCAAAAAAGTCCTCTTCTTTCTCCAAGCTATCATGCTCTAGCAAATTATGTGAAGCATTACCCCAGTCCACTTGCAGCGATGGCTGCGAATATCTGTATGGTTATGGCGATTATTCTTCAACACAAGGAATTCTGGCAAGCGAAACTCTCACGTTTGGCAAGGTTTCAGTTCCTAAAGTTGCATTCGGTTGCGGAGAAGATAACGAGGGAAGTGGATTCAGCCAGGGTTCTGGCCTCGTAGGGCTTGGCCGTGGACCCTTGTCATTGGTTTCTCAACTCGAGGAGCCCAAGTTCTCATATTGCTTAACCTCTGTTGATGACACAAAAGCCAGCACCCTATTGATGGGATCTCTAGCAAGTGTGAAATCATCAGACAGTGAAATCAAGACCACCCCTTTAATCCAGAACTCAGCACAGCCATCATTTTACTATCTTTCTCTTGAAGGAATATCAGTGGGTGACACTAGCTTGCCTATCAAGAAATCCACCTTTTCACTCCAAGAAGATGGAAGCGGTGGCCTTATTATTGACTCTGGCACTACAATAACCTATTTAGAACAAAGTGCTTTTGATTTGGTAGCCAAAGAGTTCACCTCTCAGATTAATCTCCCGGTGGACAACTCCGGCTCGACGGGGCTCGAAGTTTGCTTCACACTGCCGTCAGGCTCGACCGATATAGAGGTGCCTAAGTTGGTATTCCACTTTGATGGAGCAGACTTGGAATTGCCAGCCGAAAACTATATGATTGCTGACGCAAGCATGGGAGTAGCTTGCTTGGCCATGGGGAGCTCAAGTGGCATGTCTATTTTCGGCAATATTCAGCAACAGAACATGTTAGTGCTCCATGATCTTGAGAAGGAAACCTTGTCATTCGTTCCAACACAGTGTGATGAACTATGAGCTTGTGTTCTAATTAGGTTATTCCTTCGCGTGCTTGCTTGAGTGTGTTTACAGAAATTGCATTGTTTAATTAATTAACCTCCTTGGTTACTTGCACTTAATTAAGATGCAACATTCCTTTCATTCAGCTCAGCTAGCTATAACATAGGGTTAGATTAAAAATACATAAACAAAACAAAACGTAAGGAAAAGCTAGCTAACACATGAAATTTTATTTTATTTTTTTAATTTGTTTATATGAGAATAGTTGCTCAACTTCCTAGCTACCTGTTAAAAAATAACATTTTTCTTTTTTAAAAAAAAAATATTGCAAGGTACGTAACTTCACCTTATAGACAACCTTAATTAGCCATGTATTCCTATATCATGTTATCAAATATTAACAAAAAAGAAAACTATAAAAGCTTAGGTTTTCACCGTAGATAAAATCACAAAACATCATGGATTATAACAATAAAATGACTCATTTGATCTTGAAAAAAAAGCTTTTATAACTTATGTCCAAGGCCACATCTTTTTGCTTTTATTTTAATAATCAAGTTGATGACATGTGATAGTCAAATGTTAATTTTCATTTCTTGTTATTGTTATTTGATATTTTTTATTAATTTTTTTCTTCCATTTACTTTCTTATTATTTGATTTCATTTAATTTTTGTATCAAATTTAATTTTAATTTTTTTAATTGCTATTTATTTCTTTTTTATCCTTTTTCTAATTGAATTTTATTTTCAATTTCATCCGTTAATATTTAATTTCTATTTATTTTTATGTCAAATTTGGTCTTATTTTTTTAATTACTATTTATTTTATTTTAGATCCTTTTTTTAATGTCCTTTTTTCTCTTATTTTTATGTCAAATCATCCTTTTTATAGTTTGCCTTCTATAGTGTTAGTCTCGGGCTCATTACAATGGTTATGAGTTTGGAATATTAACACATTTTGATTTCGGTTTTTTTTAAGTTCTTTTTAAATTTGATTTTTTTCATTATCATCCTTCAATGTTTGATTTATTTGAAATTAGTCTTTGTATTGTTTTTTTTTTCTTTTTTGTCTATAGTGTTATCCCAAATATCCCATGTCTATGGTCATAGGATTATAAACGGGTCAATCCGGATTAACTCATATATTTTTTTTATTGCTTTTTATAAATTAATTCTTTTTTAGTTTCACCCTTCAATATATGATTGTTTGATAATTATACTTTATTATTTTATTCAACTTGCTTTCAACGAGGTTACCCTGGTATTATGACCGGGTAGTAGATTTAGTATGTTAATCCAAATAGCCTTAGGTTGTTTTTTCTTTTTTTTCTTTTTTTTCATTTCCAATCTTTTTATCAATTTATTTATTGTCATTGTATTTTTTTTATTTGTGTTCACACAATTATGCAATTTTATTGAACCCCAATTAAGTTAATAAAGCAAATTTCATTTTTGTTTTTTCCTTGTTTAGAAACACTTTGGTCATCTTAATATTTTTTTATGGTGAAAAAACAATTGACGAGCCACCTATCTAGTTTATGATGCTAATAGGGCTCGATATCCTTGTCCATATAAACACATACTTACAGGGGACTGAAAAATGAAGGATTAACCATTAACTAGTACAGGATGATACATCAAAACGTTAATACCAAAATGATAAAAAAAAAAAAAAAAAAAAAAAAACAAACAAACTCCAGCTGATCAACAAGAAATATTTAAGGCTCGCAAAAGATCTCTCCCAAACCTAACCTAAATGAAGTCGGAAATGATGTGATTTTTGGGGCAAACAAGAAACAACACGGGCTTCAAGATCATTATTAACATGTTGGGTCTTGCTAGGTTTAGTATCACTTAAATCTTAGCTCTTTTTAACTTTCTTGAGCTTCTTTAATACTGGGCTTCAGCATTTCGAGAAGAATAATGATATTATTGAGCTTGATCCACGTCTAAATAGCTGCAATTATATGGTGGGTTGACCATGGCCCTTCTTATGTGATGTTTTACTATTGTTTCCTATCGCCTTTCAACTTAACTTCTCTTTTCCTTTTTCTTCCCTTTCCTTGGGGAAGAGAGGAACCTTGAAGATAACACCATGGAGATTTTTGTCATGTTGGCTGCTATAAGCAAACACGTGTATACATTTTTTTCTGCCCGTCCTTCACAAAACAACTATTTTTAGCTTTTAACATATTTATTTATATATATATATAAAAAAAAAAACATTGACAAAAAAACAAAGTTGAACAAGATAACACAATTTTTACATGTTATGATTGAGAAACATGACTTTTATAGCTTATCTTTATTTAAAACAGGGACATCCAATAAAACATATTAAATGGAAAGGAGAGAGGAGAGAAAATGAAATAAATAAATAAATAAAAAGATTATAGACACATAAAAATTCTAATTATAAAATCACCAGTATAATTAAAAAGATATTGACAAGATGAATCAAACGACATCAAAAAATATTACCAGCAATGACTTGAGTGGTTTATACTTGTCTTTAAAAAACAAGCAAGTCACCCTCCACTATTGAAAGATAGATGTGATCCACTTATGTCTTTGTTAGTGTTTTCTTTTTATTATTATTCAATCCATTTTTTTGAGATTTTTTTGATGATACTGGTAATATTATAATTAGAAAGATGAGATTTTTTTTATAATACTGGTAATATTATAATCAGAATTTCAGTGTGCCTCTAAAGTTTTTTTTTTCTCTTGTTTATCTAATAATTGTTATTAAATATTATTCTGAAAAGCGAGAATCTATAAAATTTACCTTCAAATTTATAACAGATGATAGACTTTCAGTATTGACATGAATTGAATAAACGATTTTAATTAAAATTGTAGGAAAACTTAAAAAGATTTTATAAAGATAAACATAGAGAAATCAGTAAAAAAAACATTTCTATAAAATTATTTTATACAATACACACCCCTTAATTAATAAAATTCAAGCCGTGATTTTTTCTCATAAAAAAAACTGTATACGTGGAAATTCAACAGCCTATCATACCCAGCAAAAACATCAAATTACAGTGATGAAATGGACCATTAAACAACACAAATGCTGGACACGTAGTGATTTGAGAAGCAATCAGGCAACCAGAGTCACTAAACTCCTCCTGATGCTTACATGGATCTGAGATAATTATATTCGCATCTGCAAATAATTTATGACCAGAGATTATTAGGAATCCAGTGGGAAGAAAGTAAACACAAAAAAGCTATTTCAGATATTTTGATGTGTCTGAGTCCAATTCATTTGGTCCATTGAAAATGGTGGGTGGTCTGTGGTGGCTCAACCATTGCCAAAGTCCTTCGAAGCATTTTCGTGGGATAGGAATGATCCTGCCCACAGCAGTTTCTAGCTCTGTATAAGTTACATTGATTTGTAGGGGCCGGGGCTTGATTCCCTTGATTAGACCATTAACACTATCACCATTTAAAAAATATTTAAAAACATACGCTAACTTATATCTTTTAAAAAATTAATTTTTTATATTTTAAATTGTTTTGATATACTGATCTAAAAAATAATTTTTTAAAAAATAAAAAATATATAATTTTAATATATTTCAATATAAAAAATATTTTAAAATCAACTACAACCATATTCCCAAACAAATCAACCTCACATCAATCAACAAGATTTTCATATTATTTAATTTATCTGAAAATATACAAAAATATATATTTCAAGAGGGATAATAGTTTTTAAGATTGTTTCAAAATAAAACTTTGTATTAGGTTACGTGGTTTGTGATGTTTTTTAAAAGTATATTTTTATTTGAAATGGAATAAAAAAATATTTTGATATTTTTTTAATACAAATATTTTCAAGAAAGCATCTAAAAATAAAAGTTACCACACTTCGAAATGGATTCTCAAACTTGATTAATATATTAATTGATTTTAAAATATTTTGAATTATCAAATTTAGAAAATTAGATGAGACAATATAGAAGATTGATGAAAGACACAAAATGATAAGAAAGCATAAGATTTATAATTTGATAGAAAAGAGAGAGGGTGGGGGGAGAAATGGTCCCTCCAAGATTTTCTTGCATGTGATTGGGAATTCTTGAATTTCAACAGACTGATTAATTTCCATGTTCTGTTTGATTAGTGAAATAAGCAGATGGATTTAAGCAAAGAGCTAATGCATTATGCTGATTGGGTGATGATAAAAGTTTGGGTAAGGAGCTAGATTAATAAAATTACCCAGAAAATTAATATATATATATATATATTGTATTGGCTTGGCTTTGCTTCTAATCAGTGAAGAAATTATGGAAATTTCAAAATAATATTGGAATAATATAAGTTCGAAAAACTCTCAAGGATTTAATCCTCACTGAGTTGAATCACCACAAAAAGATATGGTGTCCTTAGATATAAAATACAATCTATATATACTCAATAATTTTTATATTTGATGTAAATAATTTTATAGTTTATATTTAGTTAGTGTCTTAGAATAAAAGAAATTTTGATAACTTTGGTTGGAGGAATGAAAACAGACATATAAAAATAAATAAATTTAATTATGTTCTTTTGGGAATCTCCACTATTTCTGTTTTTTTAATCATGGTACAACAACTAAATGCTATTAAAATTCATGAAAATTTTCAATTAAATTCTTAAACATTTAATTTTAAATTTATTTTTTCAAAATAAGTTTTTCTTTGCTATTAGAATCTTCATCAATCTGTTAAATTTTTTAATCTTGTATATTTTAATTTTCCTTAACTAGTTTCAATAATTTTCTAGATGTTCTGATATATTTTTTTTATTGATTTATTTTTAAAATTTTTTTAATATTCTTTTTCAATTATTTTTGTATTTTTTTTTTGTTTATATAGACTTCCAAATAGATAACAACAGGAAGTTTGAAGGAATAATTGAAGGAACAAACAAGATAATTATGTTTACTGAAGTCAACTTTGTGAGACTTTTGTCAACGGGCTTTCTTATTTTGTGAAAGAACACTGCTACGTACTAGATTCTCCACCGCCAAAATTGCCAAGTGGAGTCTTATATTCAAGCTAGGGAGAAGAGTTCAAGCTCAAGACTCAAGTGGTGAAGAACAAGTTGGAAAAACTCACTATCACTATTGATGTGATCCTGATCATCATCTATCAATTGCTAACCAATATTTTTGCAGGAAAGTGGTTTGGTCCATGTGCAATGAATTTCAAAACTATATATTAAAAGCTATTTGATTTTGAAAATGAGGGAGGATCTTCTTCCCCTTTTGACCTAGATTGTGGCTGGTTCCACCCAATTTTTCCACTATTTTTTTTTTTAAGGATATGATTATGGCAACCTCTGTACTTGATAAACACTTTCCAATTCATCTTGTTCTTCCGAGTTGGACGTGTCAGAATCTACAAGTTTTTCATTACTTTTTTCTCATTTTAATGTTAGGAATGAATTCTTTTCTTAATCATAGTTGTTTTGTTATAATTTTTTTCATTTTTTTATGAGACAAAAATGTTGCAAACTACCAAAAACCAGACAAAGCCCTTAATTTATTGGTGGAACGAATATCATATCTAAACATATTTAATGGGCCAACATATAATTCTTTTTTTTTTTTCCTGTAATTGAAAATCATAGAGAAGACATTTTATGTATGATGATGTAGTAAGAACAATTATATATAGTTTACCTTCACAGAAGCTGTGGGTAGGTACTAATTTGATTTTTTGTTTGGTTTGCTGGCCGGAGACCTGAAAAGGTTTTAAAAATATCAAGTTTAAAGGGGGTTTTGAAAACTTTCCAGACTTTGCCACCCCCTAATTCTACCTTCAAGGTAGGTCTACAAGCTCAAAGGAAAGACACCACCAATCAACTCTAGTCACGATAAGCTTTTATCCCCTATGATTGCTAGTATACACTTCAGATTGATTGCTTAAATATATTATTGGAAGATCTATGCCTTTGAAACATCCCAAGACGTTGTAGAATTTGTTACCAAAAGCTACACCAAGTTAACACCACCAATTCAAGTAGTTTGATGATTTTTTTTTTTTTAAAATAAGATCTTGAGTTTGAGTTTTGTAAAAAAATATATCATTGTTGGGAGAGTTTTATCTCTTAATAGACCAATTCGGCTCGACTAGATTAGTCGAGGCTCAGTGGATTTTTATATACTTGTGTTGCACGTCACCCGAGCGGTGTCGGCTGGCGATTTTTTTGTTTTCGTTTGCTTGATTCATTGGGAGTCGCCACCTAATATTTAATTGAGGGCTACTAGAAAATCTAGATGTATTGGTTTTGTCAGAAATTCATGGGTAAAGGACTGGCTGTGTGCAGGGAGGTTGAGAGGCTATAGGTCTGCTAGTTAAAGGGGAAGAAGGAAAAGGGAGCAGCAGCTGGAGGCTAGGGGAAAGAAAAATGTGTGGTGGCCGCCTTGTAGCTGAAAGAGAGGTTTGCGGCTTAAGGGAGAAGCCTGAGGTCGGTCTGGTGAGGGGGGAAGATGGCTTGAGCGGCTAGTTTGGGTGAGAATAATCCAAACTGGAGGGGGAAAATGTGGGGATGGAGAAGAGAGGTGCTGGGATTGGGAGAGGAGAGTGGTGGCGGGAGAAGGGGAGTGGCCAAGGAAGAAGAAAATCCCCTAAACCGAGGGGTGCGGCTGCTCTTTAGTTTTCTTTTTGGTATAGGGGAAGTCAGGGGTGGCTGAGAGGCTAGGGACAGTGTCTTTGGGCTTTTTTTTTTGTAAAGAAAGGGGGCGGCCGATGTGGAGAAAAAAAAATCAAAGGCAAAGGGTGGGGGGCGCGGCTTGTCTTGACTTCGGGAGAAAAATTTAGGTTTAGGGTTATTTTTGTATTTTACTTTTTTGATGTTTCAAAATCACCCCCTCCTTTTTATGTGAGTTGTGAACCTATATTTATAGGTAAAATGTTATTTGAACCTTAAAATTAGTTCCTCAATTTTTTTTTATCAATTTTGTTTTTTTTATCTTTTTAGATTTTTCTTATCAACATCGACTCGAATGAGAAAAATTGATGATTTTAAAATATAATACGTTAAAAGTCGAATGCGTTCCAAAAATCTTTGAAAATTTAAATTCTTTTAAAACAATACTAAAAATATTAAAAACAATGTAAATATATTAAAAAAAACATATTTTTTAGATTTTCGTTGTTTTTTATTATTTTTAGATTTTTTAAAAATTTTATCAAAAAAATAGATAAAAAATTATGTAACAACAACCGGGATTTAGTTAAAAAAAATTAGGTAATAAAAATTCGTAGGCGCCGACAAAATACTAGAAACAGTAACCGGCGATCTTTTCATCGCAAGATACTCTGCTTTTCATCTGAATTTAGTCAGACAGCATAACATTTCAGCAGATAGTGAAAAAAGATGGGACGAGCAAAGCACTTCATATCATTAAAAAGAGAGCTTTTCTAGGGCAATGTAGCAGTTACATCCGAAGATAATAATGGTGGGCAAATATTTGTGTGGTAAAGGCGACGGTGGTGGAAGATAAGCATGCCAGAGACATGGAGGTGTGCGCCACCACCGCCCAATAGCCTGCGAGCTAGAATCAAGTCTTTGATACAAAGGAACAACAATGTAAAGCATATATAGAGCCAGAGATCGAGAGCATGGTCCCCATAACTCCAACTCTTCTCTTTGCCTTTTGAAATCACTCAAATCTTTGGTTTGATAGTGACACCTGATTCGGTGGTGCAAGTTCGATACCTTGAAAAGCTAGTCGGTTTTATTTCGGCAATCTTTGTTTTATTAGTCCTGTTATCTAAGGTAATGTTAGTATGTTACTACTTTCTTCCTACTTTGCAAGAGTGTTAGTAAAGTAAAAACTTGTTGATTAGAAAAGAAGAAATTTCAAAAAAAAATTAATAATAATAAGATTGAGGAGCAAAACAACAATTAAGTGAAGAAATAGGGACCAAAATAAATAACAAAAATATGAGTCCTTTTGAAAAAAGAATTTGAGATAAAAAGATGAGGAGATAAAGGGATAAACAGGAAAAGATGATAGATAAAAAGCTATGAGGATCAAGATGGGTGAAAACATACTTGGTGAAGGGTATATATATAGACTAGGCAGTCGACCAGGACAAAAAGGAAAAGGGAGACCCGGATAAAAATTCACAGAGGAATTTACTTAAGAGTCAAAAAGGAAAAAAAAAATCACGAGTGATCAGAGAGGAAAATTCGAGAAATAAAAATAAAATAAAATAAAAATAAAAAAATAAAAACACTTAAAGACACTATTCATCCTTTTCCCAATTCTCAAACCAAGCCCAAGTAACCATCTCTTCCATCACCTTCCGATTAGCCACCACAAACCCTCTAGCTTCTACCAAACTCCGCAATCTCCTCTCTCTCTCTAAAAACTTGATCTGCCAACGACACCTAGGCAGTGTTTGCTTAAGATGTTGCTTAAAAACGCAAGGAAAAAAAAAAGCAACTATGAGCTGCTTCTTGCGCGGCAAAATACTGAACCATATTCTATTATTCAGTGAATAGTAGAAATATTCTACACTATTCATGTAGATCATGTCTCCACTATTCACTGAATAGTGAAGGCATGGTCTATTATTCCAGCTGAACCGGATCTGTTTCAAAGCTCAAAATATATTAAATCGGATCCGACCCAGTAAAATACAAATTTTTTTATTTTTTAATTGTGTTTTATTCAAAAAAATTAATGTCTAATATTATTCAATGACACTATATAAATTAGATAGAAAGCACTTGAACACGTAGTATTTGTAGAATTTGATCGCAATCCCAAATTATAGATAGTTTAATGGAGTAATAAAAAAATATTTTATATAAAGTATTATTTATTTCATAATATAATAGTAGTAGTTAAATCGATAATATTTCAATGAAAAACCACCAATATTAATATATGTTTTTTTTAATTATTTTATAACCTCAATTTAAAAGGCATTCTTTAACCAAAAATATTAAACTAGTTTTTGTTGAACCTTAATTTTATCCACAGTTTTAATTAAACATATATTTTTCCAAACTAACCTCAATTAAAAATACATTTTATAAAATAATTTTTTTCAAATTAAAACCACAACAACCATCACAATACCAGACACACTCATTATCTCCACAGCATACAACCTTTCTCGGTCTACCTTCCCTACCATAATCCTGATCTAGCCATCCCGATGCGAGAAAACACTAGCAGATCGAACTATCAAATATAGCCTTGATCTACACCTAAGAAAATCCCACTAGCCATAAACATTTGATCTGCACAAAATCACAGCTGAATGAACAAAAAAACCCAACAAATTCTCACAAATAAAAAAAACACACCTCTAGATTTTATCACTCAATACAAAATTACATGAACTATAATTAGAAAATTAGAAAAAGATATTTTTTATATCCAAAACCTTTTAAGTGAAACATCTAAAACTAAATCCAGCCCATCAAACATTTCTAGCTAATAACCTTTTTAATTGATGAATTAGCAACATTCAATTCTAGTTCAGATAAAGTTATAAAAAAATTTAATGATCCTTCATTATATAAAAAAAATACCTACCTCTCAATAAACTCATGAGTTTCTTTAACAAGTTAGAAACATTATAACTTGTTGAAAAATAATTATTATTACTATCAATCAGTACAAATACCTATGATTTTACCAAAATTCTCAAAAAAAAACTAAAATCTAAACCTATTGCTACTATTCCAGATCTACATTATAAAATTAAAACTCTTAAGATTGAATTATAAAATTTTAAACAAGTCTAACAAAAACACTTAGTTATTTTACAATATCTTCTCACAAAGATAGAAAGCCAGTCTAATTCTATATCAGAATCAAAAGATCAAACTCTAGAAAATCAAGCATTAGATCAAGTATTGTCAATTATTAAGCTGTTTCTCAAGATTGTCTATATGTTTTAACTCAAATTACTTTAAAAAATATATCATAAAAATTACATTAATATTTTCAAATGATTTTAAAATAGATATTATTATCCTATTTGATATAGGTGCAGATTTGAATTGTATTAAAAAAAAAATAATTCAAAAATAATTTGTACAAAATATTTTAAAAAACTTTCTGCAGCAAATAATACTAAATTAGTTATCAAAAACAGAACTCAAGTATCATTTTTTAATAAAATAGTTGAGACAAGTGATTTTTAAGTTAGGATACCAGAGTATTCTTAAACAAGTACAAAATAAGAATGAATAAATTCTTCAATTTTCATTTGCACATTGGAATTATTGTTGAAAAAATTTATTTTACTATCAAAAAAAAAATTCTTTCAATTGTGTTATGCATTACAAAATTTCAAACTGATTTATTAAAACAAAACTTCCTTTTACATATTAACTACAAATGTGCTAAAGAGGTTTCATATAAAGGTAAAAACAATGCTTTAAAATAGATTTTTATCATATGACGAGCTATATTAAGTAATTTTAAACCCTCAAAAATGAAGGAAAAAAATTTAAGAGACTTAAAAATATTTTGACTAATTTTATATCTCAGTTAAGATCCTTCAAATTATGAGATCTAAACTATTAGACCCACCTTCTCTTGTCGGCATAAATGGTTAAAACAACTAGCTGTTAGTCCTAGTTTTTAAAAACTGATCCTTCATTTGTATAAATGACAAATTATTTTTTATGATAATTGACAAACAACTTTTTTAACTTTTCAAAAAAAAAAATCACTTGTTTTATAAATTTTCAAAGATGAGAACCTTGCTCTGGTATATATAAGAGGATTCCTCCTAGCCTTTGAAGATAGAACTATATAGCATAGTTTCTATATAGAAAGCATTAATTTGTTATCCTCTTATAACATACTCAAAATTTATTATAACCTTATGTGTTATTGTTTGTTATTGTTTATCATGTAAAGAGATCCATATTTTGTGGATCCGAACTTCTACAACTAATTTCTTGTGTATTAAATTCAATATAAATTTTTATTAAGTCTCTTTTAAATCTTATTTTTATTATATATTCTGTTCAAAATTTCTACAATTTTATTTATATATATTCAAGTATACTCTATGTTTGATAGAAAATTCTATCTTTTCTTAACTTGCCTCTATATTCACATTAGAAATTTTTGTACTTTCACCTTTTATAATCCTCACTGTTTTATAATCCTTTATATGTGTGTGTGTTATTAATAGTTTTTATTAAAGATCATTCAATGGGTCATATCTCAATTGGATATCAAAAATTTGCTATTTTCTTATAATAAAATATATTTTTTTCTCGTGATTTAGGCAGGATGCAACAGTGTAACTTTTAGTTCCATCAATTTCCTACGACACCATGTATACAACTCGAGTTCACCAATTTGTAAAGAGCACGATCTTAAAGGAAGGTGGAGTGTAGAATTGAAACCTAACCTTATAATAGCCAGTATTGTCTTCCACCATTCGAGGCAAGGTCCTTTTGCTTTAGCAATATATATCGTCTTTCAGAGCTTCTCATGAGAAAAGTCTCTTGAAATGATAGATTTAAATGGTTTGTGAATTTATTTTTTATGATTAATATTAAAAAAAAATTAAAATCGTGGACATCCAATAATCTAATCTTTGAATTGAGATAATTTCTTAATATAATAACAAAACATTTATAATTAAATGAATCTTATTATTTTTATTTTCTCTAACAAAATTAAATATAAAATAATAATTAATTTGTACAAGTTTTAATCTTAAAATGTTTTAATATATATATATATATATATATATATATATATATATATATGAAGTGTGTTAAAGAAATAACATGAAAATACTATTAAGATCTCAAATAGAAACTTTATGAGTTTGTTTGAAAGTGTGGTTGCGATTGTTTTTCAAAATATTTTTTGTGCTGAAATACATTGAAATAATATTTTTATTATTTTTTTAAAAAATTATTTTTAAAATTAACGCATTAAAACAATCCAAAATATTAAAAAAAATTAATTAAAAAAAATCACTTAAACATGTTCTAAATTCAAGATCAAGTAAGTTATTAGAAAGAATTTCTCTTAAATGTATTGATTCTTGAATACATAATTTATCTTAAAGATAAAGGGATTGAATTTTATAATGTAAGAGAAGAAATTAACAAAAATATAACGTAGCTGCGTTCCTCGTCGTCACTACCATCAAATTCCATGACTAAATTGACCACTTCTATTTTTTTTTTTTGATTTATGTGGGTGTCTGGGCCAGCTTGCGCGCACCACGACTAATCTCACGGCTCACTGAACATCCTGCAAATCTAGTGAACATGTAAGACACCGCGAGAGTGACAAGCATACACGGTGAGGTTTGAACCCAAAATACAGAAAAACAGAACAAGTCCCTTCAACCACTAGACCAAGACCTCAAGCACGACCACCATTCATTCTATCACCATTCACTAATCAAACTACGGAAAAAAAAAAAAAAACACAATCTCTCTCCTCTCTCTCTCTCTCTCTCTCGGTGCAACTTTTAGTGAAATGAATATAAAAACAAAAAAAAATAAGAGGAGCCTGGAAACCGGAAGGACGCACAAGCAAGGACATCCGTACTCATGATGACTATGACTACAACTTCTCGAACTATTCCCTTTGGTTTTCAGTGCTACTTTGAGTGCAAATTGTTTTTTTCTTTTTATCCAACGGTTAAAGATATCGAAATTCCAATCGTGTTGCTGTCTCCCCCACCACTATAATGCCCTAAATTTGTCCTTAATCATGATTAATCTTAGTTTAACCATAGATAATACGTCATTAATACATAAGCAATTCAAAAACCCAAGACTACATTTATATAAAAATTATTTTTTAAAATATTTTTATATATAAATACATTAAAATAATATTTTTTTAATTTATTTTTGATACTAACATATCAAAAAGATTAAAAAATACAAAAATAAAATAATTAATTTAAATTTAAATTTTTTTAAAATGTATACTTGTATCATAACGTGAAACACCACCAAAATTCAGTCTCTTTTGCTTTTTTTTTTAATCCATATATCTCAAAACTATTTAACTTTAGACTGATTCTTTTCTGGCCGAGAACATAGAGATAAAACCTTTTTCAACAAATACGCTTTTAGAGGATTAAACAAGTATTTTTACTCTTCGGAGGATAGAAGCTGCTACCACCTGTCCCAATAAATGGTTGGTCTCTTTTGTTCTTTTATGAGGAAAGAAATATAAAGTGCTCGTCGAAGATGGAGACCACAATAATGACCACTTGACTATAAAATGATGAGAAAATAAAGAAGCAATTCACAAAGGTTAAGAACAGGTTAAAGGGGTCCTTGTCATTCACAGCCACTTGTGTGGTCGGCCTGTGAACCATACTTTAGAAAACTTTTCTGATATGGTCACCAGCTGTGGCATGGAGATCTCCAGTAAGTGGCAGCATCGTGTTTTTTTTTTTTTTTGGATATAAAATCCTCAAATTTGTGTTTTAAATTGTCCATTTTCAATCTTTTCTCTTGCATCTCGAACACTGAAAGTAATTGTGTTCATAGAGAAGAAAAACTACATCTCCTTATAAATATACATTAGCAAAATAGTACTGTTTTAATTGGTGAAATATCAAGTTAATTTGAGCTTTAATAAAAAAAAATGTTGTTGTTTCAATTAAAAAATAAATATCAAAATAATATTATCTTAACAAATAAAAAAAATCAATTTTAATATAAAATATAATTTATATGAAGTTTTCTATCAATAAGTTATCGAGTTAATCTATAAAGCTAAACTAGATTTTAAAAATATTTAAGATTTAATAAATGTTCCATAAATTAAAAAGGGGAAATGAGGACTATGGGAGGAAACAAGACGGGAAATGAACCCATGCCTTTCTTTGTTTAATTGAAACAATCCATGAATCCTTTATCCAAATCTTACCATAATGTTACAGACAACCCACAATTTCTGCACCCATGTTCTGTGCTATAAAAGTTAGGTGAGGTGAGCCTTTTAGACTAGGTTTGGCATTCGGTAGATTTTATGGTTGTATTTTTTTTAAAAAAAATTATATAAAAAAAAAATCAAATGAGATACATATTATAAAATTATAATATATATGTTAATTAATTAAATATTTTAAATCATCACAAGGGAAAAAGAAGAAAAAAAGAAGAAGAGAGAAACATGGAGCTTCAGTGTCTCCATCGCCGACCACACGAGTTACCCTCCGAAGTAAAGGGACGGCACATGAAAGTAATTCCATAGGGACCTTCTAAATTCTAATATGGTACACATTTCCAAGTTACTTTGATTCCGTATAAAGTACAAGGGACACACGTACACCGATATTTTAACTTTAATTATATTTTATTAATCTCAGTTGCTCAGTCATAATAATAATCATCATAATAATAATAATCTTACTTGGATACACCAATATTTTAACTTTAATTATATTTTATTAATCTTAGTTGCCCAGTCATAATAATAATAATAATAATAATCTTACTTGGTCATCACTGATACCTTTAAATAGTGGTGCTGACTCGCCAATTTGGAATGTAGGGCTCCTACATCCATTAGAAGGTTTTAAAAAGTTCATATAAGCTATTATTTTAAAATAAAGTTAACAAGTTATGGTGTTAGCCATCATATTGATATAGTAACTTTATTATAATATTTGTTGTGAATGTAAGAAACTAATTGATATATTGAAATAGTTGATATTAATAACTTTATGTTTGTTTGTTATCATGGGGAAGGTTATTTTTTAAGAATATTTTTTATTTAAAAATATATTTAAATATTTTTTTAAAATCAATATATTAAAACCGTAAAAAAACTAAAAAAAATAATATAATATTTTTAAAATAAAAAATATTTTTAAAACACATGAAAATAGAAACTACCATATTATAGATACATCTTATAATTGATGTAGATTACTTTGAGATTTCAAGTAAATCTTTTTATATTCCTTAATGATATATTTAATCATGTTTTTAAATTTCAATAATTGAATTTGTATTTAAAAATAAAAGCAACCTAATTAGTTACTCTTATCTATATCATAAAGAAAGCCTTCCTTCATTTATTTAGATATTAAAAAAAAAAATCTTTTAGCTTATTTCTCTCTCTCACTTAATTTAAGTAATACAATTTCAAAATAATATTAAAAATTGAAATTCAATTGGTCATGTTCTCTTTAAATTAAGAGTATCGAGATTCCATTTGACAGGCTTTTCCAAGCTAAAAATAGAAATTTATTATAAACCCAAAAATGCCCCTCTTCTGTCTTGCAGCTTCCTCCTCCTTTGGATCTATATATATATATAAGCTCCTGGCACAAGGATTCTAAGGCAAACCAAGAACAAGAACTTCCTCCCTCTCTTATCCAGTACTTTCGATACCAATCTTGCAGCTATTTCTTCCATAATTTCTCACACTCGAAAGATGAGCAATACGCAGGAAGATAAGAAGAAGGTAAAGAAAGGATGGCTTGCAGTTCGAGTTGGTTTAGAGGAAGAAGATGGCGGGTTTCAGAGATTTGTGATTCCAATTTCGTATCTATACCACCCTCTTTTCAAGCGACTTTTAGAGAAAGCCCATGAAGTTTACGGCTACCACACTACAGGTCCACTATGGCTACCGTGTTCCGTTGATGATTTTCTTCATCTCCGGTGGAGGATTGAAAGAGAGTCTAGCCATCACAGCCACCACAGTAACCTTCATCAGCACCTTCCTGGCTCCTTGTCTTTTCACTCTTGTTGATTTTATGTAGAAACTAAGTGACACCATATACATAGTTTCTACATATTTATTACCGAAGCTCAATTTCTTGTTAAATATATAGTTAATGAGGGGATCAAGATGTTTCTGTCAAGCATCAACAACACTCCTGTCTTGTGTTTTTGTACTCAAAAAAGAAAAACGAGGACAATTGGTGTGTTCTTACACTATTCAGGCTCTCCCTGATTTCTTTTCCTTGCTCTCTTTCTTGTTTTTGAAGCAACAATTTCCTCCCACAAATTAATACGTAGTACACACTTAGTGGATTGTTTCAAGATTTTAGCTTGTCAAGGAGAAGTCTCAAACATAAAACCTTCTATGCTTTTCTCCCTTAATTGCATCTAATTTCATTGTGAGAAAGAAACTTTGTTAATTACTTTTCTTTGGTCTCGATTTCATTGTTCACAAGTATATATAGGAACGATTAATTAAAATTATTTAAATTTGTTCCAAGTAATTAATTATCTACTAAACATGTTAATATTAACCCTACAATGTTGCCGAAGCATGTATAAGACACCTTTCCAAGAGGAATATGGAATTTTGGGAGTCACCTTCCACAGCAATATTTTGAGCACTTAAAGAAAAAAAAATAATGCAATGTCCATTACTTTTTTGAACATGCTTTCTTCGTCCTCTCATATTCATTTCCTTCGTGGGGCTTCAAATTAAGTGGAGATACCTTAATTTTCATATTCAATGATGATTTTTACCTTTTTACTTTAAAAGTTCACTAACATATCTTCTACCCATCCTTTTCGTGCGGAGTTAGTGATTAGATATCACATATTAATGGAGCTTTGCACGGGTTAAATATTGTTTTCTTCTAAAAAATTATATATAGATTTTTTCGATGTGTTTTAGAAGTTTGAAGAATTCTAAGTGAAAATTAAAAAAATTTATGTGTGTATAATGAAATAAATTAAAAATTATGTATGTTAATAAATAAAAAAAAAACATAAATAATAGTTAAAAATAAAATTAAAAAAAAATCAAAAGATAAATATAAATTAAGATAAAACAAATCACAGATGAGCGATATTAATTTAATCATAAATTTATAAATTATTTAAAACAATACACTTTTAAAAACAATATCAATTTTAAAAAATAGCATGGGTATTATAACTTAATTTATCAAATATGTGATCCAGACAATGAACTCAACCAAACTCTCTCTCTCTCTCTCTCTCTCTCTCTCTATCTATCTATCTATCTATCTATATATATATATATATATATATATATATATATATAACAAAAGAGGGCCAAAAGAGGCGTGTGTTTGGGCCTTCAAGCCCAAGCCTGCTTGTCTAGTATTGGTTTTTTTTTTTAAAAAAAAAAACAGACAATATATCACTTGCTTTTATTTTTTTATTTTTTTAAAAAAGAGAGCATGTAATGATAGATATAATGTGTCATTTATAAGCACAATCTTAACCACTATTATGATGCCTAGAAAATCAAGACAGTTCTTTTTCAGACCAAAAAACCTTATTTTTAAGTCATTCTAACAAAAAAAAAATTCACTAACATTTTTAAAACACTCATAGGCTAATTTATCAATTTAAAATACTTAAAAAATTAATTTAAAAACTCATAATCAAATTAAATTAGATTTATCTTTCTCGGTTTATATTTATTTTTTAAAAATTAAAGCTTTAAAGAGCACCATTTCTTTTATGCTAGCAAGGTAGCTATAAAGAAACTTCATTCATGATCTTCTCTTCTTCTTTTTTTTTTTTTTTTTTTTTATTGTCTCAAGTGAAAACATATTTTCCTACAATGGAGGAGTTATTTCATCATTTTTCCGCAAGATTGGTGGAATTTTCAACAAAATCATGGTGTGTTGGAAAGACAGGCCTAGTGTAGAATAAATTAGTTTTTTCAACAAAAAGAATTGATCCACATATAATATAAATATATAAATAAAGCGAGCCTTAATTGTTTTATTTATAGATAAGGTACGTACGGGAGTGATTAGCACATAAGAGGTTGCATGAGAAGTCCTCCCTAATCTAATATCTTACACCTTTTGAGGTTTTTGGATTATGAGCTGAAAAGGAATTTTATCAAGGTGTAAATATATATAAAAAAAATTTAAAAAAATATAAATTAACTAGTTAAATTCTAGATTTATTTCACCTGTCTGAATCTCACAAATCTCAATATTATTGGAGGTTTATATGATCATTAACTTCAAGGTCTATAGAATTAGTTGAGCTGCATGCAAGCTAACTAGGACATCCATAATAATTTTAAAAAAATATTTTATTATTCAAAAACCATTTATTCACTTAAAATCTAATTAAGATTGATACAGCTCAGCTTACACGTAACCTAACTTTTTCCAAAACACATGACACTAATATATATTTTAAAAAAAAACCTAGCAGCCAAATCTAAAACAAGATTAAACCTTATATTTATAAAATCTCTAATTAATAAATTAATAACAAATCATAGATCATTAAAAAAAAATTCAACTTTAACAAGGATAAATAACAAGTCCCATCATGTCAAGTAGGAAATCAACTCTACATCCGAGATCAAATCCTTAGGCCATGAGGATTGATTAATACCAACTTGTTTTTATTCCAACACCCTTCTTTAAACCAAATCTTAAAAAAAATATCGTCAACATGATTATTAACACAGTTATTGAATAATAATATAAATTATATTTTAAAATCTTATCTAATAGCTTAAACTATTAAGTTAAGATAGTTCTTTGACATGGTATTAGAGTCATGATGACCAAGCAATCATAAATTTGAATCTTATTATTCTAATTTATTTAATAAAAAAAATTAAACACAAGATAATATGGGTCTGTGCAAGTTTCAAAACCAAAAGACTTTTACTTGAGAAGATATATTAGAGAATAATATAAATCAAATATCGGAAGTACCTCACCTAACAATTTAAGTTATTGGGTTGAGATGATTCTTTAACACCAATTTTATAAATTTCAATTGTCTTTGTTTAATTATCACTAAATTATAATATTGTGTAACTCTTATAATTGCGATTTAAAAAAAAAGTTATAAATTATAATGTTAGAATAACTTTATTTGCTTGCTATTGATGACCAAGGAAATACTTAATTTTCATCTCCTTATTGCATGATTTATTATTAACTATACGCTGATATCTTCTTACACCCAAAACATCAATCTCTTCCTTCACCTCCTCAAAAATAAAATTTCTCTTGTTAATTCTATTGATTTTAACCGATTTAGCTTCCCTTATTTCCTTTTCCTTGAGAAATTTTCCTTCATCGTTGTCTCTGACTTTATTGTCTCATAAAATAATTTTTCCAAATAAATTCTTGACAAACTAAAACATTTATGCATTAAGGTTCACATATATTATAGTTAAACACATTGTTCCATTTCATTGCGTACAGAACTCATGCACAGACATACTATCTCAGCTGGCCCGACACCTTGGGCTAGTCAAAGGTGTAACGTCCCTTCCAAACTTGATCCTCTTAGCATCTTCCCACTGAAATCCTCAAGGCTTTAGCAAGAACCTCTGCCGACAACCATCTAATACCTTTTTTTTTTTTTTTTTTTGATGTGTATGAAAATATGATAATAATTATTTTTTAAAATATATTTTTAATTAAAATAATATTTTTTATATAAAAATATTAATTTATATAATTAGAATATCAAAATAATATAAAAATATTTACAAATATTAATTTAAAAAAATTAATGTTTTTTAAAAAGACTTTTTGGTCTTAAACGCAACCCACTCGAATATTTCCTGCTCAGCTCGTTTCACCACCACAAAATATTGTGGTGAAGTGTCAAGTCTTGCCCCTCCCTCATCGTTTCGCCAATCAGACAGTTTGGCAGCTGTACAGGTCCACCACTTGGGCTCTTGCGTGGCCCCTTGTGTCCATAGATTTTGCTTTGAGCATTCACATGGTAAAACGGGGCACTTCATCATGGCTTTTTATAAGCATGCATCATATATATTATCAAGCCCTATTTCGTACAATAATTCAAGAAAAAACAAGAAGAAAGAAACAATATTAATTCAACACCCAAGAATGTGGAACATTCCCCATGTATATTGATAATGACGACTCAAATCCATTATATATTGTCTTACATTTGGACTCACAATTCTATGGAGAGTTTTATCTTTAAAAAGGTTTTTTGAGGAGATAAGCGATACCTAATGTTTATAGGTTGCCTAAGTCGACGACACTTAACCAATCTAGGATTTTAGAATTGTTATAACATGGGAAATTTAATCATTGTTAGATAATGTGGTAGTTTATACTTTTTATCTAATTGTAGAAGAAAAAAACTATTTGGATAATCAAATAGCTTCTAATTTTTTACAGGATTTTATATACAATTGTGTTTTAAATTTTAGTTTTGTAGAAGCTAAATTAATATATTTTTTATTTATTTTGTATGTAAAAATCTACATTATAATATATAATTGCATTTTAAATCTTGGTTTTATAAATACTAAAAAAACATGTTTTTCATGTATGGAGAACTACATTTAATTTACTTTGCATGTAAAAATCTATCTTATAACAATTTTAGCTAAATAAATTTTTTTAACCTATTTAAAAAAAAACTAAAAATATTTTTCTTAAATCTATTTTATCAAACCACAACCGTAAAAGCTATTGCATTCTCAAATACTTTGATAATTTTTGTTGCAGTTCACAAAAAATAGATTTAAAAAAAGTTACAAACCATAACTTATTTTTTAATCAAGGTTTCAATATTATAGTTTTAAGTGGGACTCAATCAATTTTCAAAAATAAAATTGTTTTAATATTTACAATAAAGAATGTTACTGAACTACAAGTTCATACAATTTGTTTTGACATTTATAGTTTTATAATATTCCACTATCATATCATATCTATAATTTTCAAACTATTCCAACACATGCTAGTAATTATTAATTTTTTTTAAAAAAAGAATAAAAGTCTGCTTCAACTTTTCTTAATTTTTCCTTAAATCTTTTATAAAAAAATTGTGAAATAATTCTATCTTAATTAACAGGAAAATTTTGAGTAATTGTACAGCTCATTATCAGATAAAATAAATTACAGATTACAGCCAACAATTTTCAGGCTTAGATGTTCCTCACCGGGTGCAAAAAATGGCCATGTCTTCAATCAGTCACAAGTTTTCAATTTACTGCCACAATTCTATGTAAACTTTATATCTGTGTTTATGTTAATAATTAATTCTAATATTTCATCAATTCTCCTTATAATATAATATCAAATTCATGTTAATTCATACGATTAATTACCACTTCAATGGTTTACAATGATAATAATGTCATTATAATAAATTAATCTAAATCAAGGTATTTTTTCCTGAAAAAAAAATAAAAAAAAAATAAATTTTTTCCATGCAATTGAAACTGAAAATTTTGTTGACTAACACTGAAAAAAATTACACATTAATCTCTCTTTGTTTATCTAATGACACAATCTGAATGGCCAACATTTCCTACTGATTTTCACAATCATAAACTGTTTGGTTCCTAAGAAAAACATCCCAAGAAAACAATTCCATCCAATTTCTCAGCATCCAAACAGGCCCTAATTACAAAGAAAGAAAAGAAAAGAAAATATGCTCTGTTTGGCTATTCACAAGAACATTCAAAAGAAAAATCGATCATTTCCTCAACATCCAAACAGATCCTTAAAAAAAAACAACAGAAAACTAAAGTCGATATTGGTTATACATTGCAAATGCACCATGCGTAACACCATCACCACGAGTGCCGCCGTTGACATTTCTACCACCACGATGACGACGGCCACCGTTAATTCTCCGCCCTCGGTGATTATTCCTTCTAATGCCACCGTTCCTGCCGTTCTGCCTATGGTTCCTTCCTTTCCTCCTCCTCGCTGGAAACCTGCCAGCCAGCGACGAATTCAGATCCGCAGGCCCAATCGCGTTCGCAGGAGACCACGTCGCAGCCTCAAACGACGTGTCTTTGACTTTATCCTCGAATCCAGCAACAAGAATCCCGTCCAGTCCATGAACAGCAATGCCAGACCCAAGAAAAAGATCCGGAACTGAAACCCGAACCCGATTGACCAATATGGACCTTTCAACGGTACCGTTTAGCTGAGCCAGAGTGTTAGTAATCAAGAGACGGTGGTTCGGCACCAATGAATCAATGTAGTTACCACCAGAGGCGGCGGTTAGGTTTCTCAAGTCTGACGTGGAGAGGCGAGAGGGAGACACGTGGAGGAAGAGGGATTTCGTATAGTGAGGAGCAGTGGAGGCGAGGTCAACAGAGAAGAGAAGGGAGTCAGGCGGACAGAAGAGAGTGAAGGTTGAAGTTGACGTAGCATTACTTGATTGGTTGAGGAGTTGGAGGCGGAGATCGGATGTGGAGATGGCGTTGGGGAAAAGCGTGTAGCCGTATGATCGGAGTGATGAGAGGGCAAAGTCAAGTTCTTGGTCGGTGAGTGAAGCGGTGGTAATTTGGTGGAGGAGAGAGAGGAGGAGGAGATGGAGGAGAATCTTGGCCGTTGATTTGTTGATCATCATGTTCTGGGGTCCCATTGTCTAGAGAGAGAGAGGGAGTTCTTTGAGATAGAATTCGGTTAAGGTAGTTGGGATCTTCAGTTAGTTTTGGCGGGGATTTTGAGTTCTTGAATGAGAAAGGTGAGAGAGATAGGGTGTGGAGGGGTTTATATTGGGGGTGGGAGTAGATTTCTAACCGTTAGATTATGGATGGAAGATTTCAGATATGTGGTTGAGATCCGATGAGAAGAATCATGAGATGGGCCAGGATTGGGCCTTCAGGATCTGAAAGTAAAGAGGCTTGCATCCTTCCAGTAGTGTGTGGGAGATTGGGCTTATATTTGATTTGAAAAGGCTCATAAAATATTAACAAAAAAATTATAACGGTTATAAGATAAAAAAAAACAAAAAACAAATTAAAAGTTTTCAAAAAATATATGTTTTGGATTGGTGTTTTTGTCTAGTTGGAATCAAATTGACCGGTAATCTCATAATCATTGTTTTAAAATCTAATTTCACAAGTTGATAGGTGATTTAGGGTGTAAAATTAGCTGAATTTCAATATATATATATATATATATATATAATTGATTTAATATGATTTGATAAAAAATTTGAATTAATCAAAGACACAACCAGTTTGAAAAGATAGTCAAAATTTAATGATCTTTTTTCATGTTATTTAAAAATAATATTATTTTTATTTTTTTTATAATAAAAAATATTAATTGACCCGAGTCAACCTATTTATTCTGTGACTTGAGATTTACCCAAATTCAAGTTTAACCTAACATGCATGTTATCTTTCCCTTTCATTTCCAACCTAAATTATTCTCATTAATTATCAATAGCTTCCAATCATGATAAATATTAGTTTGTATTTGAGATTGTGGTGTATGATACTTTTTAAAATAAATTTTTACTTAAAAATACTTTAAAATGATTTTGCTAGATTTATCTCATTGGTCTATAAAAATATTTGTTAGATTATTCATATAATATATTTGAGGTAAATCATCGTATAACTGCTCAAAACACTAAATATCTACAAACTCGGTTACATCAAATTATCATCATAATGTTGTTGATGTTGATGACCATTTCTGAACTTCTATCTATAATGCAATTAACTTAGATTAAGTAGGTAAGAAATAAATTTCAAAAACACAACTTTTAATCTTGAAAGAACCACTACTAATAGTCAATGACTTGTTCAAAACCAAACCCTTACTTTTTTGGACTCTTTATCTACTCCTCCTCCTCCTCTTCCTCCTCCTCTTTCCTCTTCTCAAATCTGGATAAATATAACATATTCTTACCCTTACATTCAACAGTTTCCTCCTCTTTTCCATAATTATGTTTTTGGTTTGTTGTTAACTCTGATCTATGATCTATTGATTTCCTGCCTTGACAAATGCATGGAGGATGCTATGATGACTGCTAAATCTTTCATATTTGTATTAAGCTGAATGAATTTATATAATATATTGGAATCATAAGAAAATAGATTAGGACTAGATAACATCCAAATTAATTTAAATCAATGGCTACTGTGATTATTTTTATATTATCAGGATGAACACAAATAATACTGTTAATTATACCCATGTTAACTATAAATTATTATAATGTCGTCATAGATAATAGCTCTAGTTAAGAGACTCTTAATAGCTGCTGCAATTTGTTTATAAATATGTCGACCTCAATAAAACAAAATAATATAATTAACTAAGTCAATTGGATTAATCAAAACTGCCGATTCGAGCACATATATATATTGATCAAAGATTAATTTAATTAAGTCTATTACAGAGACAAAGATTAAAATCTTTGAAATGAGGAGAGCAAATAATATTTAATGTGAAGTAGTTGAAATGTCTTCAATAATTCATGTTCCATGATGATTAAACCAAGGTAAGAATTGGCCTTAAATTACTTGAACTATTTGTAATTTGGTATTAATTAATCTTAAATTACTTTGAAAATTCACTAGAACAAAAATTTAGTATCATATTGCTCTTCCAATTATTGATAATTAGGCTATACGTGTACATATGAAAATCAAGCCACAAATATATAATTTCTGGCCGGCAAGGTGAACATATTGCCTTTTATTTCTATATTTCTCAACATGAGTCAAGGATACATAATAATCAATCACAGTTTTTCAATACTTTGATCCCCTTCCAACGAGACTCCATGTAATAGGAATCATTATTTTGGGCATAAACACCACATTTGAAGGCATGAGATGTGCCCCCACGGCCATCTGCCTCTATTTTAAGGGTGCCATTGATGTAAACCTTTACCTTTGCCGAGTCAACATCATGAACAACATTTAGACGAAACCATTGGTCATAGATGTTTGGAACCAAGACCGGACCTTTATAGTACATGAGCTAGCCATTGTAAACCCTAACCATTAGGGTTGTAGGATGAGGAGCACTAGCTCCAAAAACTTGCATAATGCACACGCCTGATGTTCCATAGGGCACGTAGCCGTATCCTTCAAATTGCCAAACCCCGGATGAATAGTTATATCCCTACAAGAAGAACAATGATTAAGCAATCTTGGTTAGTTTAGTTTAGTTTTTTTTATATATATATAACTAGTGAAATGTACTAAAACGCCAAAAGATGACGGGAATGAGTAGTTACAAATCTGCAAAAACACACAGATGTAGCGAAAGAACCAAATGAAGAAGAAGAGGCCGAAAAACCACAAGAACAGAGCAACAGCCTTAGTTTGCAGGTTTGCCTCCACACAAAACAGAGCTGCCAAGCTAAACTAGTTTAGTTCAACTACTATGTTGTCGGTATGCAAGAAAACAAGGGCCTTATGCAGGTTAAAAACTTAAAGTTCTGTTCAATATGTAGCTTCTAGCTATTAGTTAAATAATCTAATAAAAAAATAACACACCTACCTTTTAGAAAGAGGTTAAAACCAACATAACAAAGAATAACCCAAATCTAAGTAAAAGAATAATTAAATATAAAATTTGTCGCACGTCACCCGCGCGGCATCGGCTTGGCGATTTTTCATCTTGTTTTGCTTGATTTGATTCATTGAGAGTTGCCACCTAGTATTTAATTGAGGGATATTATAGAATGTAATTATATATGAAATATTGTAGTCATATTCTTATGTGGTAATCTCCACCTTTACTATTGTATATTGCCCTACTCATATATATAGAAAGGGTTGGCTAACCTATTAGGTTAAGCCTCATAATTATTCTGAACTTGGTATTAGAGTCTTCGGCCATCAAAACTCTTTTCTCCCTTTGCAGCCGGCCCTAATTTTCTCCCCCATGGATTCTCCTGCTGCTGCCGCCGTTGCCATCTCTCCCTCCACCGGTGCTGCACCATCACCGGCCAGCCCTCTTCCTGCTGCTGGCCGAGAACAATTTCCACATGTGTCTGATTTTTCTTCTCATGATTCTACCGTTCCTTTGCCTCTCATGGGAACACAATCTACAACAATGGTTCCTCTATCAAACACCCACCATGTTGTGTCGTTGAAACTTACGAACACAAACTATCTTTATTGGAGAATGCAGATGAAGCCATATCTCCTTGGTCAAGGTGTTTTTCACTTTGTTGACGGCTCCTTGCCGTGTCCTCCATCTCATATGATTGATGCTTCGGCTGGTTCTTCCTCTGCCATCAGCCCTTCTTTTCTTCGTTGGAAGCAACAAGATCAACTTATTTTGAGTGCTCTACTCTCCTCTCTTTCCGTGGATGTGCTGCATCTTGTAGTAGATTGTTCTACTTCACATTGTGTTTGGCGCACGCTTGAGAAGGCACTTGCCTCTCCATCTAATTCCCGGATCATGCAACTACATGGCTACTTTCAAGACCTTCGGCAAGGTGATGCATCAGTTAGTATGTATATGCAGTAAGCCAAATCGTTATTTGACGAATTGGCTGCTGCTGGTCGCCCAATGTCCCTTGAAGATTTCAATCTCTATGTGTTTCGTGGTCTTCGCGGTGAGTTCAAAGACTTGGTAACTAGTCTCATAACCAAGGCTGAACTGCTATTGTATGCTGATCTTTATAGCCATCTCCTTACCCATGAGTTTTTGCACAAGAATTCCTTTCACTCCATGGCTGTCGGTTCATCCTCTTCACCTCTGCTGTCTTCTTCTTCTCTGCCGCAGCAGCCACCATTGCTGCCAACACCTCCGATTTCTGCTTATTATGCCATGACTAATCACAGCCGAAACAGGGGACGTTCTAAGGGTAATTGGCGTTCCAACAACAACCGATTTCAGGCCCAAAACAGAGGTCACTCCGTTGCAGATTGGAGGCAAAATCAGTGGCAGAACAGGCGCACCTCTGCTGCCGATTTCCAGCCAAATTAGGGGCAGTGGTCTGGACATGTACGCTTCCAATTATGTTCCAATCCTGGCCATTCAGCTCTTCAATTCTCTCAGTTTCGCAGCAGCACACAACAACCCTCTGCTCACCTTGCTGTTGCGAATGATTCTGCTGCAACGACTTGGTTTCCCGACACCGGCGCGAATCAACATGTGACGTCTGACCTTGCAACTCTAACTGATTCTGCTCCTTATCTTGGTAATGATTTCTTGCATGTTGGTGATGGTAAAGCCCTTGACATATCCCATGTTGGACATACTACTTTATATTCCCCCAAACGCTTGTTTACATTAACTAATGTTCTTCGTGTGCCTCACATTACCAAACCGTTGTTATCTGTTCAGAAATTCTGTCGTGATAATCATGTTTATTTTGAATTTCACGATTCTATGTTTTATATGAAGGATCTCGTCACCAAGGAAGTTCTTCTTTCCGGTCGGAGTCATGATGGTCTTTATGTTCTCTCTAAGTCCTCGGCTACGTCAGTTCCTCAAGCTTTTTGGTCTCCTTGCATTTCTGCAACTGCCGACTTGTGGCATCGTCTTTTAGGTCATCCAATTCCTTGCATTCTAAATTTGTTAGTTTCTGATAATAAAATTATTTGTACGTCTAGACGATCTCTTACTCAATGTCAAGCATGTCCATTAGGCAAGTCATCCCGTTTTTCATTACGACCAACGGGTCACAAAACTTCTACCCCACTTGAATTAATTTTTAGTGATGTTTGGGGCCCTGCTCCAATGTTTTCTTCTGATGGTTTTTGTTATTTTGTTATCTTTGTTGATGCGCACACTAAATATATCTGGTATTATCCGCTTGTTGCGAAATCTGATGTATTTTCCACGTTTCAACGTTTTCAAACACTTGTTGAGCGTCAGTTTTCTCTTAAAATTAAATCTGTTCAAACTGATTGGGGTGGTGAATATCGCAAATTAAATAAATTCTTTCAAACAATTGGTATTCATCATCGATTAATTTGTCCTCATACTCATGAACAAAATGACACAGTTGAACGTCGTCATAGACATATTGTCGAAACTGGCCTAACCCTTTTAGGCCAGTGTAATGCCCCATTGCGTTTTTTGGAACTATGCTATGGAATCATCGGTATATCTTATTAATTGCATGCCTACTCATGTTCTTCAAAATAAATCTCCTTTTGCGTGTCTGTTTCATCGCACTCTTGATTATAACTTTCTACGCACTTTTAGGTGTCTTTGTTTTCCATTTTTACGTCCATATCATGCTCATAAATTAGATTTTCGGTCTTCTCCTTGTGTGTTTTTAGGCTATAGCTCGTCTCATCTTGGTTATCGATGTCTTGATTTAGAGTCTGGTCGTGTCTATGTCTCCCGTCATGTTCGTTTTCATGAATGTGTCTTTCCTTTTAAAAAGTCTGAACAGGTAACAACACCCCCGGTTCCCCCCACTCCACCTACCTATCTTCCATCACTGCAACCCCCTTCCTATTTTCAGCCTCTTCCTTCCCAACTCGGCAAAACAAACAACCCACCTTTGCCCCTTGCCACAAACCCCCAGCTTGCTCCCCTGCCCGTTGATTCAGTCGAACCTGCCTCACCACCCCACACAGCCATACTATCACCACGTGCTTGTCTTTCCAATGATTATTGTGCAAGAACAGGTTCTGAATTGCAGGATTCAGTAGCGGCACAACCCAGCACCTCTCCGGCTTCACCTCCTGGTCTGCAACTTTATGTTGATCTCTCCTCTTATCCTCTTCAGCACATTATAGGTACAGGTGCTGCTACTCCATGTCCAGTTGCTCCTAAACACCCCATGGTTCTTCGTTCGAGACAGCCCAAGATAGCGCTGATCACCACCACGGCAGCCACATCTGCTGCTTCCTTTAGTTGGGTAACTTCTCCTCCCTTGCATGAGCTACTTATTTTTCCTAATGCTAACAGATATGAGGCGTTGCATAATGCTATGCGAGAGGAAATTTAGGCCTTACGCGCAAACAGAACATGGACTTTAGTGCCGTTTCATCCATCCATGAATGTTGTTGGTAACCGATGGGTCTACAAAATTAAACACAGATCTGATGGTAGCATTGAGAGGTATAAGGCGCGCCTGGTTGCTAGGGGCTTCACTCAGCAAGAAGGTATTGATTACTCAGAAACTTTTAGTCCTGTTATCAAACATGCAACAGTCCACTTAGTGTTCTCCATTGCAGTTTCGAGTGGTTGGAAAATTCATCAGCTTGACATTCATAATGCATTTCTAAATGGAGTCCTTGATGAAGAGGTTTACATGAATCAACCTCCAGGTTTTGTTGATTCTGCACTCCCAGGTCATGTATGTCGATTGCATAAATCTCTATATGGGTTAAAACAGGCTCCGCGGGCTTGGTACACTCGTCTGAATGACTTCCTATTATCCATTGGTTTCCGTGCTTCTAAAGTGGATACCTCATTGTTTATCTTCTCGGTTGGTAGTGATATTTGTTATCTTTTGGTTTATGTTGATGATATTCTGCTTACGGGTAATAATGGAACTATGCTACAACGACTCATTCAGCTACTGAGCTCAGAATTTAAACTTTGGGATTTGGGTGATGTTCATTATTTCTTGGGTATTGAAGTGCAGTGTACTGGTCTGGGACTTATGCTTTGTCAACATAAGTATACACTTGATATCCTCACACGAGCTGGTATGTTATCCTGTAAACCAGTTGATACTCCTATTTCGGCATCCAAAGCCACCATTATGTCGGATCCATTGTTTTCTGATGCTACTCGTTTTCGGCAACTTGTTGGTTCTCTCCAATATCTCACTTTCACACGCACGGATATTTGCTTTGCTGTTAACCGGGTCTGTCAATTTATGCATGCTCCTACAGAATCCCATTGGGCTGCCGTGAAACGCATCTTGCGTTATCTCCGTGGTACGACATCACATGGTTTACATATTACTCGCAACTCTTCTTTTGCTTTACACGGTTTTACAGATGCAGATTGGGCAGGTAGTATTGAGGATAGAAAGTCTACAGGTGGTTATCTTGTGTTCTTTGGTCAGACGTCAATTTCATGGAAATTGAGTAAGCAACGCACTGTTGCTCGTTCTTCGACGGAAGCTGAGTACAAAGCCTTAGCCGATGGCACGACTGAAGTTATCTGGCTTCAGTACTTGTTAACGGATCTTCAGATTCCGACTCTTTCTGCCCCTATTATCTGGTGTGACAACCTTGGTGCCACATATTTGTCCGCAAACCCTATATTTCATGCTCGCACAAAACATATTGAGATTGATTATCATTTTGTCCGAGATAGAGTTGCGAAGAAGGAGATTCAGATTCGCTTTATTTCCTCTCAGGATCAACTTGCCGATGTCTTCACTAAGCCACTTCCTGCTGCTTCATTTACTGCTTTTAGTTTCAAGCTTCGGGTTGATCATCCACCCTTAGCTTGAGGGGGCGTATTATAGAATGTAATTATATAGGAAATATTGTAGTCATATTCTTATGTGGTAATCTCCACCTTTACTATTGTATATTGCCCTACTCATTTATATAGAAAGGGTTGGCTAACCTATTAGGTTAATCCTCCTAATTATTCTCAACTAGGGCTACTATGTAAGTTCATAATTCTTAACCGTGAGCAAATCAAAATATTAAATTCTTCTTTATTTTTGCGGTCCTAAAAAATAAACATCCATAAAAAAATAAAACAAATATACATTCATTTTTATTATGTTTTCACATTCACCCATTACATATTACAACATAATAAAAATTCAAATAAATCAAATACAATTTTAAAATTACAAAAATAACCCCATAAACTCCAAAAACTATCAAACGCCTTCTCTAATCCACATGAACAGTGGCAGCGCGTCGACCTCATGCGTCACCACCATTGGCGGCACGTGAACCCACGTGCCGCTTTAAGAAACTTCACGAAAGCAAGGGGATCCAGGACAACTTCCCCCCCTCTTCCTTTCCTTGCCGGTGGTGACCTGCATAACAGGAAAAGAAATACACACAATAGTCGATTTTAGTTTTTTATTTCTTGTTTATGGATCAGTTTTTTGGTCTACAGATCCGCCTTTTCTTTTGGTCTCTCCTTCTCTGTTTCAGGTGGCAGCAGAGCCGTGGGTGTCACCGTTGGCGAAAGGGACAACGGTGGGCAAGGTGTTGATGGTCTTCATTCCTGTTGGTAGCAGCGGCGTTTTGGGCTTACTGTTGTTGCCTGCGGCCGCTGGCATTGCTGTGGAGATGGGAGAGGTTGCTAGTGGTGTTAAGGCTGAGGAATGGACAGATCGGTGGATGTCGGTGTGGTGATGGGAACGGTTGTTGGCTATGTGGGGGCTGTCGTGTGTTGGCCGCTGCTAGAGGAAGCTTCGGTGTTGATGGAGATGAAGAGATCAGGGAAGATAGGGACACGAACGGCGAGAGGGGAGAGCGAAGGGGAAAGAATTTGGTTTCTGTCCGCCGTGTGGCTAAGTTGGGGTTGTTGAAGTTGCGGTGGAGGAGAAGCTGGGTTTGCTCGGGTTAGATGAAGGGGAGAGGTTGTTGGTTTTGTGAGATGGGAGGCTGTGAGCGGGGGAGATGAAGATGGTGAGCGGCGGCTTGGGGAAAAAATAATGAAAGCCAGGGGGAGAGGGGCAGCAGGCTTGGCAAAGATAGAGTTTTCGGGTTAGGTTTTGGGTTTATTGTGTTTTTTTTTTCTTCAAAATGACCCCCTCTTTGTGTGTGTTGTAGAGACTAGTATTTATAGGTTTTCAAACTTGGTCCCTCAACTTTTTCTTTTTTTTGCAAATTTGATTTTTTTTTTTTGGATTTTTCTTAATATCAATATCGACTAGAATGAGGAAAGTCGATGATTTTAAAAATAACGCGTTAAAAGTCGAACACGTTCTAAAAACCTTTGAAAATTTAAATTCTTTTGAGACGTTGCTAAAAATTCTAAAAATGATGGAAATATATTAAAAAACATATTTTTTTTGGATTTTTGATGTTTTTCTCTATTTCTGGATTTTTTTTATGAAAATTTATCAAAGCATTGGTCAAAAATTGGATAGCAACAAAATTAACTAAGAAAAAAAAAAATATAAAAACAATATCTTTTAAACTTAATTCTAAACTTAATTTGAGAGGGTCTTGGAATTTCGACTAGTTATAGTCATCTAATCTGTCTATAGATAGAATCATTTAATAAAATTTTAGCTATATCCAACCATCAAATCTAAAACTATAATTGTTTTTATTTAGCTACACATTTGAATTATTTAGGCTTCTTTCATTCCACGTCAAAATTATATTTACACACGTGCGTGACCACCCCGTGTGTGTGTGTATATAAAGGATAGTCCGAGATCAAGTGTGTATTTGATACATGTAACCGGAAGATCAAATTGAAATGTTAAATGGGATTATAACTCAAAACCTATCTTTTATAATATAAATAAATAAATAAATTAACAAGCCTTGCAATGAGCTTTGTGGCTCGATAGCACCCATGTTTCTCTTTTGATGAGTTATTGCGTTTGAATCTCTCCCTTGTAGTAAGAAAAACATGATCAAATAAACCTTCCAAATAAAAAAAAATGTATTTTTATTAATCTCAATCGCCTAGGCGACTTGGGTGTGCTAGGTTTATGTTCCAAGAAAGGAATTAAAGAAATTACTTGTATTCACCTAGTTCCCGATTTAAAATTATATTTGTGTACGTGTGTAGATAGTGTTTAATATTTCCTACAGCTAGTCTTACCTGTATAGCTATCTCAGTACGAGGTTCTGTTTGACTAGTAAGAGTGTGAGGTTTGTCCGTGGAGTAAACCCAGCATTTATGAACTCGATCCATTGACAAAGCTATAGAGCTAATCTTCAGGAACATCGTAAGGCTTCTGAATATGGTAGTATTCAGAAGAAGAAAGCGGGAGGGAAATGAAACCATTTGTAGGGTCAACAGGTCCCCATGCCAAGGCTCGGTTTAAAATGGGATGAATTAGAAAACCTAAGAAGAAGAAAGCTGAAGCATCGAAGGAAAAATATGCCATTCTTCCTTGAAACCTAAGTAGTTAGCCTGGTTATATATAGGACAATGGGGGCTTGTAAATTGGGAGAGGACTAATGTATAGAAGGTTGGGATATTCAGCCTGTTTGGCTTTGCGGTTGAATCTGTGTTTGGCTAAATTTCAATTTTTTTGTTTTTTGCTAAAATTGAGTGCGGTTTGTACTTTTTGGATTGTTTTGATGTGCTGATGTCAAAAATGATTTTTTAAAAAATAAAAAAACATCATTGACATGTATTTTGGCATGAAAAGCTATTTGAAAAGCAACCGCTACCACACTGCCAAACACGCGTACGACCCAAAGACTAGTCATTATTTGAGACAATTGTTTTCTTGCTGTATATTTAATATTATTTTATTTTTTATATATTTTTTGAGACAATTTTTTCCATACAAAAGGGTGTTTTTATGTTTTCCAGCACATTTGCAATGAATTTCAAAGGGTTTATACACACACATGCGCGCGCGCAAGTTCAAATCTTGTCATAGGGTGTGCAATATCGTTGGCTTTAGCTAACATTTGCGTTCACTTGAAAGAAAGTGCGACCAATTTCTATAATCTCCAATAAAACATAACTTTACAGGAAAAAAAAGTCTCCTTCAACCCAATGATAATATTTTAAAAATTAGTTCCACTTAAAATATTAAATTATTAAGTTAAATAATAAAATATAATTTATATTATTCTCTAAAATTCATATTAATCCAAATTAACACTAAATATCCAAATTAAATTAGTGATGCTGACAAAAGCATAAAGGACAGTAAACAAGCACACACAAAAAAAAAGAGACAAAATTGATAAGCAAAAAAAATTGCAAAACATGAAGTATAAATATGCAATTTTATTCTCTAAAATAAAGACTAACAAAGTATGTCTCTTTAAGAGATTTAAATATTTTTGAATAGGCTATAAAATCAAAATCTACTATTTAATAATATCATAATCCTAAAACAGAAAGAAAAATAAAATAAAATTCAAAATAAAATTATTTTTGTCAATCTCATACTTAAATAAAAGGCTTACAATAGTTTAAATAGTTTCATCACCAACCTCATCCATTAAGGAAAACAAATATGCAAATAATAAAAATTAAAGCCACTATCTAGAATTAAATAAAAAAATATTAAATAAAATATCTTTTAGATCTAATTTCATATTAAAGGGGATTGTAGAACCTCTTAGAAATACATAAAGTTAAATAAAAAGTGAAGTAGGAGGAAGTGCAACAAGGACAATAGCAAGCGCAACAAGGACAATAGCAAGCATAGAAAAATAAGAAATTAGCTTAAATATGGTTAAAACACAAAAAACTCTAAAATCTTATTTTATTTTTGAAATATCAATCTTATAAAGTCTGCCCTTCTAGTAGGTTTACATGTTTTTATATAGGCTTGACAGTGACCTTAACAAGGTAGCAAAAATTAAAATCATAAAAATCATAAAATTTTTAAAAATAACAAAACATAGTCAAATAAAATATTCAAGCTTAATAGATGGACCAACAAAATAGTCCAAATCATCAATTAGGAATTTTCTATAAAAATTTGAGCTCAATCAAATAAAGAGCTAGAAAATTATGACTTCTTCTACCTATTATGCTAATTCGGTGTAATTAAACTTTTTCTTAAATCTAGTCTTGTTTACTTGTTTCATAAAATTATTTGCTAGGCTATTTGATGTAGGTTTCCATATTACACTATAAAATAACATGTATAAAACCTTTTAGCAAAATTTTAACACAATCTAACAAATAAATTAAAAGTTATGGTAATTTTCACAACACAACATGCCAAAATCTCTTCTTAAGCTTGGAATAGTCCATATTATGTGTAAACACATCAGCAAGGTCAATTGGAATAAACTGGTATATGATTTTTTAAAATCTCTTACATTAATACTAATGTAGAATACATAATTTTATAACACTCCACTCCACTAGCAAGATATTGTTCGCTTTAACCCACGGGTCTCACAAATTTATTCTTGGCAGCCATGCATGGCCCCAAAGCACGTCTTATTAGGCAAGGTGAGCATGCTCATTGTCGATACACGACGTCGGGCGACGGCTCCGCTCATTTTGTTTATTTAACAAAATGATTTTATTTTGATTGGTTGAAACGAAAATTTTATTGGAGTCGCCATCTAGTAATTTGAGGGAACTAGAAATCCCAAATTAGACACTGGTTCCAAAGATTCGGGTATTGGGTTAGTTATGATTAAGGGAAGGTAGACACCACCCTTAAAACATCCTTTCAAAAGAAAAGTTACCCTTACTTGTGTGTTTTTTATTTGATTTAAATGCTATTATATTTTGAGCTTATTTGCAATTTTGTTTTTTTTAAATAGTTAACGTCGGTCCCTAAAAATAGGAGACACGTTAAAAAATGACATCAGTCCCTAAAAATAGAAGACTTGTCTAAAATATCGACGTTTAACCCTAAAAAGGAGATTTACGTCTGAGTTACCAAAACAATTATGGACATAATCCATATTTGGTATTTAAACTTTTGACATCGATCCTTTTCTAAAAAAGAGACGTGTCGATAAACAATATTTGTTTATAAAATAAAAATTATTTTTATATCGTTTGAGGAAATGGGTATAACCGTATTTCATAATTGAGGCTTTGAACCCACGAACGATAACACGATAGGATGGGTGTTGGACCCGCATTGTTTTTCTTTTATATTTATTTTTATTTGTTTTGTTTTTACTTGCAAGAAAATTTATATACAAAATAAAAAATGTTAGAAATAAAAAAAAATTACCCGAGTGCCGCTGTATAGGTAAAAGACTGAAATACCCTCGGATTTCTCGAAAAATTACGAAAATGCCACTGGCGGCGCGTGTGGCTCACGCGCGGCTACTGTTGGAGGCGGCGAAATTTTTCGGCGAGCTTTCTGGCCAACCGATGGTCGATTCTGGTAGATCTGAGGTCGAGGATTCCGATGGTGGTGGTCTCGACGGCCGTTGATGGCTGACGAGGGAGAATCAACGACTTGAAACTTCGGTAACCTTTTTCCAGCCAGATGAGGTGGAGGAAACGATGAAAAACACCGGGGTTTTGGTTTTCAGGAGATTGGCGACCTTTCTGTGGTGTTGCGGAGGCTGGAGACGACCGGAGATGGGAGATCGGAGGAGAGAGAGAGAGAGTCGCTGGCGAGAGGAGAGAGATGCTCTGAGATTAGCTACGGTGTGAACGCGTGCATGGTATATCGGTACCGCTGAATACGGTGCGCCGTTGGATCTCGGATGAAACGATCGGACGGCTGTGATTGGCTGGATCTGCAGGTTGATCGGACGGTCTGGATGAGCAGAGGTGTTGATCTGGTGTGGTGCGGTGCACCGAAAGCTCGGTACACCGGGTGACATGGCGCAACGGGATCAAATCTTGGATTATTTCAACGGCTGAGATGTGTTGGGATATGTTTGGTATTTTTTAATTTGTTTTTTTTAAAAAAAAAACAGTATCCTGCTCTCGTGAAGAAAAACTAAAAAAAAATAGGAATAGTAACATCAATTCTTTCTCTTCTTTTCTGCTTATCTCCCATTTCCCTCTGCTCGTGGCTATTTATAGCCACTAGCAGGGGACAACGAGCATCTTCTTCGTTTATAATTCACCTGCTCAGCCAACTGCCCCGCCGATCATCCAACTGCTCCGCTGACTTGTATTATTATTTGTTTTTTATTTTTTATATATATAATAATAAATATTTATATAGGTAAAATAAAAAGCTCAAATTAGTATTAGAAAAAAGCTCGTTTCAACCGCTAACACAAAAAAATATTTGATGGGTATCAACCCGGTAAACCGGGTTTTAACCGAAAAATGATGGTTTGACCCGAAAATGACAGTTTTGACTCGAAACAACCCGAAACTCATTTTTTACCTTGGTCGACATGGTTTGACCCATACTGACCCGGTGAACTCGGTTTTGGTCGAAAATGACGGTTTTGACCCGAAACAGCCTGAAACTCATTTTTTACCCTGGTCGACATGGTTTGACCCGGTGGACTTGGTTTTGATGAAAAGATGCGGTTGACTCGAGAAAAATATATTTTTGAATTTTAAACTTTTTCTTAATTTTTTTGGATTTTCATAAATAATAATAGAAATAAAATAACATTCAAGAAAATCTTTGTGAATCCAAAATTGGGTTACAACACTCATATAAAGCTTTCCTCCAAGTCCTTACCCGTTAATGTGGGATATTATATAATCCATCATTCTTAAAGAACCCGACGACCCCGTTGGCACCATCGGATAGCCAGTGAGCCGGGCTCTGATACTAAATGTAACACCTCACCTCACTAGCAAGATATTATCCACTTTAACCCATGGACCTCACGGATTTATTCTTGGCAGCCACGCATGGTTCCAAAACATGTCTTATTAGGGAAGGTGAGCATACTCATATAAGATATTTTCTCAAGTTCTAACCCGTTGATGTGGGATATTATAAATTTAGTATCCGATTAACCCGATGTCAAGTGGGGTCCTTGACATAAAAAATTGGAGTCAAATTGCTCCGTGGAGCTTGCATCATGTTCTGCATAACTATAACTTCACTTGTCCATCAAATTTCGTTTTCGTACTAAAATAACATGGCATTATCTGTCACAAAAGAAACCATTTATAAAAGCAAGTTTGGTAGAGATTCTCCTAAATTTCGGTCCATGCATCTAATGCTTATATTACAGCCGGCCTTTGCTAACTCATTATTTGTTTGACTTATTTACATCACATCTTTTGGAAGTTTTATGGAGAGAACATGAAGCATTCTCTCTCTCTCTCTCTTTTACATACTTAAATAAATATCTTTTTTCTCCATATAACCAAGGTGGTTGGTAGCTGATGTATGATAAGCCAAGGTGATTGGTAATTGATATCTACAAAATGTTTTATTTGATAGAATTTTGGATTTTTACATGTTAATAAGTATCTTTTTTTGGAGTTAGAATAATTATATATATACATCTTTTGGAAATTTATGGAGAGAACATGAAGCATTCTCTCTCTCTTTCTCTTTTATATGCTTAAATAAATATTTTTTTTCTCCATATAACCAAGGTGGTTGGTAGCTTATGCATGATAAGCCAAGGTGATTGGTGATTGATATCTACAAAATGTTTCATTTGATAGATTTTTAGATTCTTACATATTTAAATAAGTATCTTTTTTTGGAGTTAGAATATATATATATATCAAATAAGATTCTTACATTCTTGCAAGTAATGTTGACCAAGTGCTGTTAGATGATCTAGGATTGAAAACGACAATAACAATAATATAAACAATTAAAGCATAAATCTTACTCTTTTAACTTATTTTTTTCAACTCTTTTCTATTTTCCTTTTAATTTCTCTCTTTTCTCTTCTTCTTCTTCTTCTTTCTCATAGTTTTCTCTCAAGAACACAACTTTCTCTTCTTCTTTTTCTCTCTTTCTATTTATATTTATCAATTCATTGTTCAATTACTACAATACTTATTATTTATTTATACTTACATCTAAGCCTTCAAGGGCTTTGTAGACTCTTACCACTCATTTACTTTCAAAACATTACACTCTGGGCACCCGAAGGCCCAAAGTGTTTTCTATAATTCACCTCCAGCTTCTGGCCATCAGAAAGTTTTGATCCAATGGCTTCTTCCTCTTCCACTAATTGTTGGAAGCATGATGTATTCTTGAATTTCAGAGGCCAAGACACCCGCAACACTTTTACTAGCCATCTACACCAAGCTTTGTGTAACAAAGGAGTTCATGTGTACATTGATGACGAGCTTGAGAGGGGAAAAGATATTGCTCCTGCACTCCTCCAAGCTATCGAGCAATCAAGGATCTCCATTGTTGTTTTCTCTGAAACCTATGCATGCTCTTCCTATTGTTTGGATGAGCTGGTGAAGATGCTTGAATGCAAGGAATCGAAAGGGCAAGTGGTTTTGCCCGTGTTTTACAACGTGGATCCATCAGATGTAGAAGCGCAGAACGACAGCTTTGGAGAACCTGTGCTTCGTGCAGCTTCATGTGCTGCTGCAAGTACGGACAAGTTGCTGGAGTGGAAGGAAGCTCTAACAAAAGCAGCTAGATTGTCTGGGTGGCATTTGGACAACGGGTAAATACTACTTATTCCTCCACCTACCATTCTACTTTTATTTTAACAGAAGCAGTCGGATACTATTTGGTAACTCTGTAATGTTGGTTGCACAAGTCTCGTGGAGAAATTAATTGTTTAATTTATCTGCTGACCCTTTCTTTCTTTGAAAATATATATTTGTTTCTTTTCCAAACTTACTATTTAGCTATTTTATTTGTCCCTAATTTCACGAGGTTGATCTAGTGATCAAGAAAGTATGTTTCTGTCTTCGACTTTTTATGTTCAAGTTTCAGGGACACTTTCTAGCAGAGTTTATTACATTCTTCTTACGGAAAGATGTTTATGATTATATTTTAAAGTATTTTTTATTTGAAAATATATTAAAATAATATTTTTTTATTTTTTAAAAATATTTTTAATATTAAGATATCAAAATAATTTAAAAATACTAAATAATTAATTTTAAAAACAATTAAATTACTTTTAAAATGTAAAAATAAACAGGCATATAGATAGAACTATTAACAATAAACTATTAAGGTTAGGCTAAAAGTACGACTTATCAATTTGATCTATTTTGTCTGTAAACTGTTATTTTCTAGATAATAAATTAAGTTCTTTCTTTAGATAAAACTATTAAAAATAACAGTAAAACCTGTTGATGTTATATATTTAGATATTGAAGAGAGTATTTTAATAGACAATCAAACTTTGACCCCAACTGTAATAATTAAATGAATTAATTTCACTAGAAGACAATAAATTAAATTGATAATTCAAACCTTAGGATAAAATATGATTTTAAACCATGAATTAATATATGGTGTAATGCTCATAAACTCTCAAGAAGCAACCCAGAGAAGTTAGAAACAAACAGTTGAGCTACTGATTAATCACGCCAGCATTTAAACTAGTAAAAAATCGATTTTAGTCTTCTTTGATTGTGATAGTAGGCCACAATTACAAAGATGGGTAGCTAAGAACACATAAATATAGAATTCACCAAAATTGAAGGGCCAATTAAGAACCCTAGCCACACTGCTAGTTATTTTCTGAATAAAATTATTCTACCAAAATCCTGATATCCATAATAGTTACCATCTTGGCTTCATCAACCTACGAACCATTAAAAAAAAATAAAAAACCCTAAAGCTAACATTATTAGTAAGGAAAAGGCACTAGCATGCCTTAATGTACCAAAAATAGCCAGCAGGTGCTCCAAATCACCACGACGGTGCATGAACCAAATATAAAGGTGCTAGGTGCATTGAACAATCCAAATGGCATAATCATCCACTCATCCAACTCATCTTGTATCTTAAACGTCATCTTCCACTCTTTTTCTTTTTTGATAAAGTCGTAGAATCAGTCTGCTAAGACAATATGTTATCCAAACATGATATGGGATACATGAACTTCCTAGTGATTTGGTTTAAGCACATGTCCAACGTACGTGCCATCTTTCTTAGACATCAAGAAAGGGTTGGGACTGGCTATACAGGGACACACACGCTCTATAACATACTCTTTCTCCAACAACTCTACCACCTAGCATTGCGCTCGTTAGATTAGGTTTGTATTCTAGTCTATTTTGTACGCAGCCTGCTTTTGAAAATCCTTAATTATAAGTTCTTGAATGTTTTCTTTCAAAAATAATTGTGAAAGAACTATCTCAACTTAATAATTTAAATTTTTAGATGAGATTTCAAAATATAATTTATATTATTTTTTAGCATATTATCTCAAATACAAGTTTTTTGGGCTTGAAACTTGCATAGACCCATATTACCTTGTGCTTGATTTTTTATTAAATAAATAGGAGTTGAGAATTACTGAATGTCTTAGGTTTAGCCTTAGCCAACCTTTCCTATTTATATAGGTAGGGCAGAATACAGTAGTAACCATAGGGATTACAACATTGGATTAATCCTACATTACATTAATATCCTATGTATAGATATACATGATATACATTCTATAATATGCCCCCTCAAGCTGAGGGTGGAGGATCGACCCGAAGCTTGAACCTGAAGGCAGTAAAGGACGCAGCTGAAAGTGGTTTGGTGAAGACATCAGCAAGTTGATCCTGAGAGGGGATAAACTGAATTTGAATTTCCTTCTTTGCTACCCGGTCACGGACAAAATGATAGTCTACCTCAACATGCTTAGTACGAGCATGAAAGATAGGATTTGCTGAGAGATAAGTAGCACCAAGATTATCACACCAAATAGTAGGAGCTGAGATGGAGGGAACCTGAAGATCTCTTAACAAATATTGAAGCCAAATGACCTCAGCAGTACCATCTGCTAAGGCTTTATACTCAGCCTCAGTGGAAGAGCGAGCAACTGTACGTTGCTTGCCGGATTTCCAGGAAATCGGTGTTTGACCAAAGAAAACAAGATAACCACCCGTAGACTTGCGATCATCAATACTCCCAGCCCAATCAGCATCTGTAAAACCATGAAGAGCAAAGGAGGTACCTCGAGTGATATGAAAACCATAAGAAGCCGTTCCTTTGAGATAGCGGAGTATGCGTTTAACAGCAGCCCAATGGAAATCTGTAGGAGCATGCATGTACTGACAGACTCTGTTAACAGCAAAACAGATATCTGGGCGAGTGAATGTAAGATACTGGAGAGCACCCACAATTTGACGAAACCGTGTGGGATCAGAAAATGGATGATCTGGCTGTAGAGCAAGTTTAGAGGGAGAAACTGGAGTGTCAACCGGTTTGCAGGAAGTCATACCAGCCCGAGTGAGGATGTCAAGAATATATTTTTGTTGGCGCAACATCAGACCCATACCTGTAGATTGAACTTCAATACCTAGAAAGTAGTGAGCATCACCTAAGTCACGTAGCTTGAATTCAGAGCTTAGTAACTGGACTAGATGATGGAGCATGGCAGAGTTGCTGCCTGTAAGCAGAATATCATCAACATAGACGAGAAGATAGAAGATATTAGTGCCATCAGATAAGATAAACAGGGAAGTGTCAACCTTGGAGGCAAGGAAACCAATAGAGAGTAAAAAATCACTCAGACGAGTGTACCATGCCCTTGGTGCCTGTTTTAAACCATATAGTGACTTGTGCAACCTGCACACATGAGATGGAAGAGTAGAATCAACAAAACCTGGAGGTTGTTTCATGTAGACCTCTTCAGTAAGAACACCATTGAGAAAAGCATTATGAATATCAAGCTGATGGATCTTCCAATTGCGGGAAACTGCAATGGAAAAGACTAATCTGACGGTGGCCTGCTTAATAACGGGGCTGAAAGTTTCAGAATAATCAATGCCTTCCTGTTGAGTAAAACCTCTAGCAACTAGACGGGCTTTATAACGTTCGATGCTGCCATCAATACGACGTTTGATACGATATACCCATCGGCTGCCCACAACATTCATCGATGGATGAAAGGGCACTAGAGACCAAGTATGATTGGATCGTAAAGCCTTGATCTCATCACACATGGCATCATGCCAAGCCACATACTTATCTGCATCAGAAAAGGCAACAGGTTCAGAGGAGGGAGAGAGCAATACCCGAGAAACAGCTGCAGTAGAGGCAGCAGAGGACACCATATTGGCATGTTTTGGCTGTCGTGATCGAAGGATCATAGGGTGTCGGTTGAGAACTGGCTGTGACGCAGGTGAAGGAGGCATGACAGAGGTGTCATGATGCAACGGATAGGCGGAGAAATCCACCACCAGATTTAGTCCAGGAGAAGAATCCGGTGAAGAAGCTGCAGCAAGGGGAGAGCTGGCAGCAGAGGCAGAGTCGGCAGAAGCCGAATTGGTGGCAGAAAAAAGAGGAGCTGAAGACGAGCCAGAGGATCTCCCACTATGCGCAAGAACTTCGTGCTGGAGAACAGGAAACACTGAGCTGCAACCTGGAGCTGCAACAGTATGGTTAGATAAAGATGCATGGGGTGATCGGCAAGGGAAATATGAGGGTTGTGGTGCTTGAGTCGGCAGTAAGGGTAGGGCAGAGGCAGAGGCGGGTGGGGATGGATTTTGAGCTGTAAACAGTGGTGAGAGGTTGAGATTTGGGAGGATGGTAATAGGGGATGGTGTATGGGTTTGAGAGGGAACCTGTGCAATCTGTTCAGATTTATCAAACGGAAAAACATTTTCATGAAAACGAACATGACGGGAGATATACATGCGATGAGATTCAATATCAAAACATCGATAACCAAGGTGAGAGGGACTGTAGCCAAAAAATATACAAGGAGAAGACCGAAAATCTAATTTGTGATTATTATAGGGACGCAAGAAAGGAAAACATAGACATCCAAAAGTACGTAAAAATTGATAATCAGGAGACCGTTGAAACAAACAATCAAAAGGAGATCGATTATCAAGAACAGAAGTAGGCATACGATTAATGAGATAAACCGAAGTATCAAATGCATAATTCCAAAAACGAAAAGGAGCTTTACATTGACCTAGAAGAGTAAGACCGGTTTCCACAATATGCCTATGACGTCTTTCTACCATTCCATTTTGTTCGTGAGTATGTGGACATATCAGACGATGATGAATACCAACAGTTTGGAAGAAAGTGGAGAGTTTGTGATATTCACCGCCCCAATCAGTTTGAACAGATTTTATTTTTAAAGAAAACTGACGTTCGACAAGAGTTTGAAATTGATGAAAGACAGAGTAAACATCAGATTTTGCAACAAGTGGATAATACCATATATATTTTGTGTGCGCATCAACAAATATAACAAAATAATGATAACCATCCGAAGAAAAAAGGGGAGCAGGACCCCACACATCACTAAAAATTAATTCAAGCGGAGCAGAAGTTTTGTGACCAGTGGGTCGTAAAGACAAACGTGACGATTTTCCTAAGGGACAACTTTGGCATTGAAAATTAAGACTTTTGTTGTTACAAATGATCTTATTTTTCGAGACTAAAAATTTAAAAATACAGGAGGTAGGATGACCTAGGCGACGATGCCACAAATCAGCAGAGGCAGAGGTGCAAGGAGACCAATAGGCTTGAGGAGTTGACAGGACGGAAGACCTGAACTTGGATAAAGTATAGAGACCATCTTTACTCTGACCTGAGAGAAGGACTTCATTGGTGTTGAGATCCTTGACATAAAACAGAAAAGGGTGAAATTCAAAATAAACATGATTATCGAGACAAAATTTCTGAACAGAAAGCAGAGGTTTCGTGATTGCAGGAACATGTAGAACATTAGATAAAGTGAATGAACGATGTGGGTTATATATTTTTGTATGGCCAATATTAGATATGGAAAGTCCCTTACCATCACCAACATGCAAATTATCATTACCATTGTATGGTTCTGAAGCAGTCAAGGTTGCAAGGTCGGGTGTAACGTGTTGGTTTGCACCGGTGTCCGGAAACCATTCAGCAGCAGAGGCAGAATTATTGAATGCCAAATTGGCACTGTGTTGCGGGCCATGACTGCGTTGCTGAAGTTGGGAACACTGAGGAGCAGTGTGTCCATAATTGTTGCATAGCTGGCAGCGGGAATTTGAGCCTCGGCGCTGCCAATTTCCTTGCCAGCTGCTGTGCCTATTTTCGGTGCCATATGGAGGAGCAGAATTATAATTAGTTGGAGGGTTTCGAAAATCAGACCTGTAGGAATTATTTCGGTTGCCTCGGTGAGAAGGAGAACGCCAGCTGCCACGCCCCCTATGTCTTCCAAACTGAGCAGAATTGTAGCGTTGAGACAATAGTGCTGAAGGTGGCGTGGGCAGCAATGGTTGGTTGGCGTTGGCAGCAGATCCCATAGACAAATGAGAGGTTTTATGAATAAATTCATGAGTTAGCAGATGACTAAGCAAATCTGCATATGGTAGAGGATCCGCCCTTGTAATAAGACTTGTTACTAAGTCCTTAAATTCTCCGTGAAGGCCACGAAATATATAGAGATTAAAATCGGTTAGCGAGATAGGCCGGCCAGCAGCTGCTAGCTCATCAAATAAAGTCTTAGCTTTTTGCAAAAATTGAGTTACCGAATCATCACCTTGTCGAAGTTCTTGAAGGGAACCATGTAATTGCATAATACGAGAATTGGATGTAGAGGCTAGCGCTTGCTCAAGTGTGAGCCAAACAGAACATGAGGTTGGACAATCAACAACAAGATGAAGAACTTCCATGGACAGCGAAGAGAGCAAGGCACTTAGAATTAATTGATCCTGTTGTTTCCAACGAAGAAAGGATTGAGATACCTGAAGAGTAGCACCATCGGCAGCAGGAATATGTGGAGAGGGGCAGGAGTTTGAGCCATCAACAAAGCCGAAAACTCCTTGGCCTAAGAGGTATGGTTTCATCTGCATTCGCCAATACAAGTAATTGGTATTCGTTAATTTCATAGAGATGACCTGATGGGTGTGTGAGAGGGACACAATTGCCACGGCAGAGGCTGCTGTAATTTCAGCAGACGAAGATGGCAGCAGAGGAGCATTGTCTGGATTGAGCAGAGGAGCATTGTCCGGATTGAGAAGAGCATGGCCAATATTAGTGTGCTGTGGCCACTGCATAATTGAGGCTGAAGAAGAGAGCTGTCCTGCGGCTGAAGAAGAAAATTGTAGCGAAGGAGGTGGGACAGCAGGGGCTGCTGCAGAGGAGGAAAGGGCTGCCGGCTGAGAAGAATCCATTGCTGTAGAGAAGGAGAAGGCTGCCGGCTAAGTGTTTTAATTTATTTTGGCTCTGATACCAAGTTGAGAATTACTGAATGTCTTAGGTTTAGCCTTAGCCAACCTTTCCTATTTATATAGGTAGGGCAGAATACAGTAGTAACCATAGGGATTACAACATTGGATAAATCCTACATTACATTAATATCCTATGTATAGATATACATGATATACATTCTATAATAATAGGGATGGTGATATTCGAACTTGTGACTGTTTGGTCATCAAGGCTAATATCATATCAAAAAACCATCTCAACATAATAACTTAAATTTTTAGATAAAATCACGAGATATAATTTATATTATTTTTTAACAACAATAACACCTCTTCAAGAAAATGTTTCCTTCCTTACTATCCATGTACTCCTCTGCAACCTCCTCCGGTAATAGTTATTCAACAAATCCTCCTGTTTAAGTTTGATCAAGTATTGAATCTCTTTCCGGTTAGCTTTGGCCATGCTCATTACATGACTCTCACAATTTAAATATCCAGGAATGAGGCTAAAACTATCCAGAGCATTGTTGAAAAGGTCTTGGCTATATTGAACCGCGCATTCTTACATGTTGCCGATCACCCTGTTGGACTAGATTCCCATATCCAAGATTTGAATTGTCAGTTGCGCCTTGCATCAAACGATGTTTGCATGGTAGGGATTTTGGGAATCGGTGGAATAGGCAAGACAACTGTTGCCAAAGCTATTTACAACGAAATTGCTAATCAGTTTGAAGGTAGCAGCTTTCTTGCAAACGTTAGAGAAATGGCAAAGCAAAACAAGGTTGTTGAACTACAACAAACACTTCTTTCACAGATACTTGGAGATAAAAATTGGTCAGTTGGAAATATAGATTTTGGAATCAGTGTGATAAAGGACAGGTTGTGTAGTAAAAAGGTTCTTCTTGTTGTTGATGATGTGGATAATGTGGACCAGTTAAAAAGACTAGCTGGAGAGCCAGATTGGTTTGGTGCAGGAAGTAGGATCATTATTACGAGTAGAGATGAACATGTGCTTGTTTCCCATGGAGTGAAATTTGTGCATAGAGTGCAGGAACTATGTCGAGGTGATGCTTTTCAACTTTTCAGCTGGCATGCATTCAGAAATTCCCAACCCAAGGAGGAGTTCATGATGCATTCAAGCGAGGCAGTAACTTATGCCCAAGGCTTGCCATTAGCTCTTGTTGTGTTGGGTTCTTTTCTGTATGGTAGGAGTGTACATGAGTGGGAAAGTGAATTAGATAAATTGAAGCAAATTCCTGATGAAAAGATATATGAAATACTCAAAATAAGTTATGATGGCTTGGAGGATGGCCCTCAAAAGGCCATTTTCCTTGATATTGCGTGTTTCTTCAGAGGAATGGACAAAGACTATGTGATGAAAGTGTTCGATGCATGCGATTTCAAGCCAATTATAGGAGTCCAAGTTCTTATTGAGAAGTCTTTGATAAGTATAGAGAATAATAAGCTGCAGATGCATGATTTAGTACAAGCAATGGGCAGAAAAATTGTTCAGCAAGGATCTCCCAATATACCAGGCAGGCGCAGCAGATTGTGGTTTCATGAGGATATTGTTCATGTATTGACCGAAAATATGGTGAGTGTCGCGTATACTTGCGAGCATGATCTTATGAACTGTACTTTGATGGCAACCCATTTTTCCTCTCCTTGGTAAAAATATGAATGCTTTGACTGATTTCTGATATATTGTATGCGTATCCTTTTAATTTTCAGGGAACTGATGAGATTGAAGCAATAATGCTGGACTTCCATGAACCAGAAGAGATGCACTTGAGTGCTAAAGCATTTAAGAAGATGAAAAGACTTAGAATACTTATAATCCGCAATGCTTTGTTAACTGTGGCTCCTGTATATCTCTCAAATGAGTTGAGATGGCTTGAATGGCCTGGGTGTCCATTATTGTCACTGCCATCTACTTTTCATGCAAGAAAACTTGTTGTTCTCAACATGCAGGATAGCTTCATCAGCCACTTCGAGGGATTCAAGGTTTTAAACTATTAGTGGTTTCTTTCTACAAATTATATCATCAACTTATCAGAAACTAATACCTTTTCTGTTTCACAGAATTACAGTTGCTTGAAGTTTATGAATTTCAGTGGTTGCGAGTCCCTAAGAGAAACACCCGACTTCTCAACCATCAGGAATCTTGAGAGGTTGAATCTTGAAGGGTGCGCAAATTTGGTTGAGGTTCATCAGTCTGTTGGATATCTTGATAAACTTGAATTCTTGAATGTTGAATTCTGCTCTAACCTCAGAAGTCTTCCCCGAAGAATCAAATTGAAATCTCTTAAGACCCTTCTTCTTTCAGGCTGTCAAGAGCTTGAGGCGTTTCCTGACGTTGTTGAAAAGATGCAATGTTTGGAGAAACTTTGTTTGAGTGGAACTGCAATAAAAGCGCTTCCTTCATCCATCAAAAATATATCTGAGCTTAAAGTCCTGACCCTGACATTTTGCAAAAACCTTGCCGATCTTCCTATTAGCATTTATAAACTTACACATCTTGAGAGTCTGTTTCTTGAATGTTGCTCAAAACTTGACAAGTTTCCAGTGAATGGGGAGAATGAGGTACCATCAAATTTCCTTACATCTTCAAATTGTTATGAAAATTCCTCAGGATTAGACTTCCTTCCGGCTCAAGCGAATTCTCTTGAAGGCTCTTCCTCATTGGGATTTCCTTCGTTAAGATTGCTAGATCTACAAAACTGCTGTCTAAGAAATGTCAATTTCTTGAAGATGCATGATTGCTTTCCCATGTTGAAGGAATTAGATTTGTCAGGAAACAGTTTTGCTATCTTTCCAGAAACACTCTCGCTATTTACTCACTTGAAGAGCCTCAGATTACATAAATGCAAGAAGCTTCAAGAAATTCCAGAGCTTCCACGGAATATTAAGAGACTAGAAGCAAGAGATTGTGAATTGTTGGAAAGATATTCACCATTAGAGAAGGAAGGTGAATGGCCAGCCAAACTTCGCGTTGTTGACTTCTCAAACTGCCACAAACTAGCTAAAAACCAGGGAAAGAATTTGGAGGATGCATTCTTTACTAAGGTTGGCTTGCCCGCAAACTCATAATGCTGATATCTTATGTCCTCTTTCATCTGTTTCTGCAAAAATGTGTTTGTGACTATGTATGCTTGCTATTTGAATTTGTTGATAAATGGTCAAGTTGAAACAAATTTACCTTTCCAGATTTCATTGTTGCATTCACCAAATCATGAACAGCACTAACCACTAATATGTTAACTTTTTTTTTTTGTAACAGGCATTTCATAAGCAATTTCAAGTTGAAATGGTCCTTCCTGGAAGTAAAATTCCAGAATGGTTCACGGTTACTAGTGAACAGGGCTCCTTTACTTACCTTGTACCTTCCTCTGTTTTCGAGAAAATCGAAGGACTGTTTATCTGCTCCATTTTATGTTTAGAGGATGGAGTGACAGCAAATATATCGTGTGAAATGTTTGTTGATGGGAAAAGCATGATTTTGTGCTCAAGACATTTCTTTCCATTGGAGACGGATCATATGTGGTTATACTACCAGCCATTTTGCTATACTAGAGCCTTGGGTAAAGCAATAAATGATTTAGTTCGCTTTGAGATTTTATTTGAAGTCCTCGGAGCACCAAGGGGTTCGGCGTTGAAAATGTGTGGGGTCTGTTTTATATTCAATCAAGATAAGACAGTGAGTGATCCAAGTTCCACAAGCTATCACACAGACCACTCTGTTTCATTTGATCTCATGACAAGTCGCTGCGTAGTTGACCAGTAAGCGGCCAGCATCATCAGATCTAACTGAAGGATGCTACAATGTTGACTTGGAACTCAGATTGAATCCAAACGTGAGCAGAAGAAAAACTGCTGATGATCAGCGTGGGGAGCAGTTTTCTTTTTCTCCGCGGTCAGCGGATCAGAAGCCGGGTAACCCTTTGACAGCATCCAAATCTGGGGAGCATCAACTGGAGCATTGGCTTTCTTTATCTTTGCAGCCAATGGATGTGAGTAATTGGGATCCAATGTGCATCAAGAAATTAGAGGAAAAGGTTCAACTTCTAAGGAAAAAATGAATTTCTTTAATGAGCTTGGCAGGATTCTGTTACCAGCTGAAGAGGGAGAAGAAGAAGAAGATGGCGGTTCAAATTCAAATTAAGTTACTGCTGCAAATTTATCTTACGCACCGTTTTGTTATTTCTTTAAAGCACATCGTTTTGTATTTCTTTAAGACTCACTGTTTGTTTAAGACTCCCACATTCCTGTAGATATTGGGAAGGGTCTAGAATCGTTTTCAGTTATATAAAGTGTAACAGACTGCATGGGAAAGGCAGAGAATTAAAATGAGAAATGAATGACATCCCTGGAATTAAAGAACACTAAAAAATCACCTCTCTGCTAACTATCACTCACAGCCTCCATGGCTACACATTAAACCTTACTGCGTCCCATCTGAAGCTTTTTCATCTTATTCAACCACCACCATTTCTGGACCAAATACATATTGGTTCATTAAGTATTCCACGCGTAATAGGTGTCATAACCTAATTATTTACTATTTTATTTTATCAATACAAAAAGTAAAAAATGAGGATTAAATTGAAATCTGGGCCAAGACAACATAAATTGAAAGTTTGGGGACTCAATTGAACTTAGAATTGTTTAATTAATGGAATCAGGGACCTAGTTATTAAATTGCAAAAGTTCAGGGACCAAGTTGAAAATGTCCATTTCAAGAAAACGGCGCTGTTTCTGAATCCACTATTCTCGGCCTTCTTCCTCGTCCAAGAGAGACCGATTCAGCAGGAAATCTGCAACTGCAGATCATGGGACACGATGCAGTCCAAGTCCCTAGTTTTTATGGCTCCCTCCGAAGATCATTACCACGTTCTCTAGATTTATAAAAGCTAGAAAAAGAGAGCAAAACAGGGGGATGAAATGTGAGAAATGATAAAAGTTGCAGAAGGAAGAAAATCAGAGGACGAGATAGTTTGATTGTTCTACTGAAGAACACTGCTAATTGCAGGATATATTTATTCTCTGTTATATTTCTACAAGATGAATGCAGACATATATATATATATATATACACACCTCAGGGCTGCTATCCCATGAGAAATGAATAACCTACTACCCACGTTGCACTAGTTGTACATCAGTTTAGAAAGGTCTAACAGAAAAGCAAAAGAAGAAAATAACAGAAAGGAAAAGAATAACAGACTAACAACTGAGACTAAAAGAAAACGATCATCCTTTTTCTTCCATTAACTTCTTATCATTGTCATTCTTCAACAGCCCCCCACAAGATGGAGCATAGTAGTTTACGATGCCCATCTTGGATATATGAGAAGAGAGCAATGTTGCAGGGAGAGCTTTTGTAAATACGTCAGCCAATTGAAACTTTGTGGAAATATGTGCAGTCTTCAGAATTCCTTCTTAAATCTTGTCACGGATAAGGTGACAATCTATCTCGAAATGTTTGGTCCTTTCATAGAATACTGGGTTCAAAGCAATGTGTAATGCAACTTTGTTATCGCAATGCAATGCAGCAGCATGAGGGTGCAAAACTTGTAGGTCTGTGAGGAGATAATGTAGCCATGTAATTTCTAAACCAGTGGTGGCCACGGCTCGGTATTCAACCTCTGCTGAAGATCGAGATACAACCGATTGCTTCTTGGATTTCCAAGAGATCAAAGAGGAACCAAGAAATATGCAAAAACCAGAAACAGAACGTCTGGTGTCAGGGCATGATGCCGAATTGGAATCACAATACGCGATGAGATCCAAAGTGTTGATAGAAGGGAAGAAAAGACCCTGCCCTGGGGCTCCTTTAAGATATTTCAGGACTTTGAATGCAGCTGTTAAGTGAAGATTAGTGGGACAGTCCATGAATTGACTTAAAATCTGCACACTATAAGATATATCTGGCCTGGTAATTGTTAAGTATAGAAGTTTTCCAACCAACTTCTTGTAGTAGCTAGGGTCAGATAGGATGTCACCTTTGTCTTTGCTAAGACGCAGATTTTGCTCTATGGGGAGTTTGGAAGGCCGAGACCCCAAAGTACCTGAGCTGGCTAGGATGTCCAGAGCATATTTCCTCTGACATATTTGTATTCCTTGTGCTGTTCTGGCTATTTCAAGCCCAAGGAAATAGCGTGATGTTCCCAAGTCTTTGATCTTAAATTTGTTATTAAGGAAGACCTTGATTTCTTCGACAACAGTAGGGGAGTCACTGGCCACTATGATGTCATCGATATATACCAGCAATGCTGTGAAAGAGTAAGTATCCCGCTTGATGAATAAACTGTAATCAGACTTGGATTGACAGAAGCCAAAATCAAGCAGGGCAGCAGAGAACTTTGAGTACCATTGTCGTGATGCTTGTTTTAAACCATAAAGACTTTTAAGCAGTTTGCAGACTTGGTGGGGGGACCCTTGGGTGTATCCAAGAGGACGCCTCATGTATATTTCTTCTTGCAAATATCCATGTAAAAATGCATTATTGACATCAAATTGATACAAACCCCAACCTTGAACAGCTGCAATGGCCAAGAGGTAGCGCACGGTGACTAGCTTGGCAACAGGGGAGAATGTTTCATGGTAGTCAATACCCTCTTGTTGTGTGTATCCCTTGGCAACTAATCTTGCTTTGAATCTTTCAATGCTACCATCTGCATGGTATTTAATATTATAGACATATTTGCAGGCAATAGGTCTTTTGCCAGGAGGTAGGTCGGTCAATATCCATGTATGGTTAGACTCCAATGCCTCCAACTCATTTTGCATGGCTGTACGCCAATGAGGTTCGAGGACAACTTGAGCATATGTTTGTGGCTTGGTATGAGAAGATATCGATGCAGTGAATACTTGAAAAGGTAAAGAGAATTGTGTGTATGAAAGAACGTTACTCAAGGGAAATTGTTTACCTGGAAGAACCTTAACTGTCGTGGCTTGAATTGGATTGGGAGAAGTGAGAGAGACTAGCTGACAATGAAAATCTTGTAAATACTTGGGAGCCTGTGTCATTCTACTAGATTTGCGAATAGAAATGTGAGGAGGAGATGAAGATGTGGAAATGGGAGAATGTGAGTGATTTGAGAATGAAGGGTCTGATGGTGAATGGTGAGATGGAATACTTGTGTCACATGTTTCAGGCAAGGTAGTTGTAGTTGGAGACAGGTCAGCAGATTTGGAGGGTGAACAAGAAATGTGAGTTATTGGATCAAATGAGGTGTGAATGGTGCTCAGGGGGTCTAAGGTAGAGGAGTAGAAAGGTTGATTCTGTTGTTGTACCAGGGGAGAAATTGTATCAGAAGAAGAAGAAGGGGCAGGTGTGTGGAAAGGAAAAACATACTCATGGAAGGTGATGTTTCTGGATAGAAAAGTGTCATTGGTTTCTAAGTCTAATAACTTGTAACCTTTCACCCCAAATGGATAGCCAAGGAAAATACATCTTCTTGCTCTAGAATCAAATTTTCTTCTTCCCTGACTTAAAGTGGTGGCAAAACATAGGCACCCAAAGACTCGTAAGTGATCATAGGTAGGATCATGTTTGAATATAGCTGCATAAGGTGTCGTATTTTGCAGTAGGGGTGTAGGGATGCGGTTTAGAAGATAAGTTGCAGTAAAAACACAATCATTCCAAAAATCTAAGGGCAGATTAGCTTGGAATCTAAAGGCTCTAGCAACATTCAAGATGTGTTGGTGTTTTCTCTCCACTATCCCATTTTACTGTGGGGTCTCTACACAAGTCTTTTGGTGGATGATACCATTTTTGTGATAGAAATCTGTCAGCTGAAACTCTGTTCCATTATCACTTCTTAGGTACTTAATCCTAGTTCCAAATTGGGTGTTAACAAGGTTATAAAATGACTCTATGGATCTTTGTGTGTCTGACATATTTTTGAGCAAATAAACCCAAGTGCTACGAGACATATCATCAACAATTGTTAAGAAATATCTACTCCCATCATAGGCAGTCACAGAACATGGTCCCCATAAGTCACAGTGTATAAGTTCAAAGTTGAAAGAAGTTTTGTGTAAGCTGTGATGAAAAGAAAGTAGGAGATACTTGAATAATGAGTTTCAGTAGAGCATGAGTTTTTGATTACAATAGGATCTCTAATCAATTGCAATCTAGAGTTGGAAATATGGCCTAAATGGTAGTGCCACAAATGAAAAACAGGACTAGTATTTGTGGTGCAAGCAGAATGCAGACGGTGGGTATCAAGATACTTGGATAATTTACACATCAAGGCAGTAGGAGATACTTGAATGTGCTGGAATTGATATAGACCATCCTTCATTTCACCCAATCCAATTGTTGTCCATGACGTAAGGTCCTACAGAAAACAAACATTGGACAGGAAAATAAAGCAGCAACAGATGCTTTTAGTTAATGTTGGCACAGAAAGAAGATTGAAAGTAAAGGAAGGGACACACAAAACATTTTCAAGGGTGATCAAATTTGAAAGTTTAACGGTGCCTATGTGTGTGACTGGGATTTCTTGTCCATTGGGAAGTTTGACATTGTAGGACACGGTGGCTGTAATTTGTGTAAAAAATACAGTGCTACAGATCATATGATTTGTAGCTCCTGTATCGATAATCCAAGGAATGTTAGTAATATCAAAAACTTTATGTGCAGAAGTGGAGAGACAAGTTGCGATACCAGACATAGATGGAAGACTTGTTGTGTTGGCCATAGGAACGGTTGAGTGTAGAGCAATAGAGGAATGAGTCTCTGTTGAGCTGTGCTTCTCATGGAGTAATTGTAAGATTTTCTGATATTGATTTGAAATCAAATCCATCTTGTCAATATGGTGCTTTGGAAAATCTTCTGCTATAATCATGTTGGTTTGTCTGGTATGAATATTCAGTTTCTTCCCTTTGTTGTACAGCTTGTGTCCTGGAGGGTATCCCACCAGCTTCTAACACTTTTCGGCCAAGTGACCACTCATATTACAATGGCTGCAAACAGGAGGTTTTGCATTTCCAGCTTTGAAACAATCTTCTAAAGAATGTCCTTGGATCTTACAATGGGGGCAATAGGGTATCTTAAAGGTCTTGAAGTTTATGGATGTGTTTCTGGTGAAAAGAGCCATTGAATCAGGGTTAGATGTGCAAAGTAACATCTAATGTTGTTTTTCTTGTTGTTGAACAAGAGAGAAAACCTTGCTGACTTGTGGTATCGGATCCATCAGCATGATTTGATCCCGTATGTTGGAATATGTTTCATTCAATCCAATGAGGAATTGAATTACACAGTCTTGTTGGTACCGATCAGTCAGGACCCTCATCTGTCCACAAGAACATTCGGGCATAGGACAGTGCAATGCTAACTCATCCTAAATTTATTTTAGCTTTCCATAATAGATGTTGACTAAATCATTTCCTTGTGTTAAGTTCGTTAGAGCTCCTTTTAATTGAAAAATGCCGTGGTCTGTTTTGTTGAGTCAGTCTCTCACAGAGTTCCCTCCAGATTTCATATGCATTATCTACAAGGATGAAGGAGGATTTCACTGAGGGACTTATAGAGTTATGAATCCAGGAGACAATCATATCATTGCATCTTTTCCAAGCATCCAGAAGAGGGTCATTGGGATCTGTTGGTTTTGTTATGCTGCCATCAACAAAACCCAGCTTGTTCTTGGCTCTAAGGGCCCTTTTCATGGCTCTTGCCCAAGTAACATAGTTTTTTGTGGTTAGTAGATCAGTCACCAGACTGAGAACTGATGTATCACCGTTGTCAAGTCGATATGGGTTATTTTGATCTGATAGGTTGTGGAAGCGTGAGGTTGAATGCATACTTGAGGTTGGTGTTTGTTGGTTTTCTGTTTCCATAGTTATCTAGAGAACCAGAGGCTCTGATACCATGTAAGAAATGATAAAAGTTGCAGAAGGAAGAAAATCAGAGGACGAGATAGTTTGATTGTTCTACTGAAGAACACTGCTAATTGCAGGATATATTTATTCTCTGTTATATTTCTACAAGATGAATGCAGACATATATATACACACACCTTAGGGCTTCTATCCCATGAGAAATGAATGACCTACTACCCACGTTGCACTAGTTGTACGTTAGTTTAGAAAGGTCTAACAGAAAAGCAAAAGAAGAAAATAACAGAAAGGAAAAGAATAACAGACTAACAACTGAGACTAAAAGAAAACGATCATCGTTTTTCTTCCAGTAACTTCTTATCATTGTCATTCTTCAACATGAAACAGGGGACCAAGAACCGAAACAAAAAAACACAGGGGACAGAAAAAAATAGAGACTAACAGGGAGGAACGAAAGAGAGGGGGATTGGACTGAAAAGAGGGGGGACTGAAACAACTAGCTGGAGAGCGAGATTGGTTTGGCTTGGGAAGCAAAATTATCATAACAACTAGAGATGAACGTTTGCTAGTTGTTCACGGGGTGGAACACTTACTTAGGGTGAAGGAATTATGTTGTGATAATGCTCTTATGCTTTTCTGTTGGCATGCCTTCAGAAATTCTCACCCACCTATAGATTATTTAGAGATCTCAGATCAAGTAGTGAAATATGCCAAAGGCCTCCCATTGGCTCTAGTTGTACTGGGTTCTTTTTTGTATGGAAGAAGCATACCTGAATGGGAAAGCGAATTGGATAAACTAAGAAGAATTCCTAATAAACAAATTTACGAAGTACTCAAAATAAGCTTTGATGGACTGGAGCATCATGAGAGGGCTATTTTTCTTGATATTGACTGCTTCTTCAAAGGATAAGAAAAAGATTATGTTATAAAAATACTAGACGCATGTGATTTCGACCGTGTTATTGGCATACAGGTTCTCATGGAGAAGTCTCTTGTATACATTGAAAACAACAAGTTGCAGATGCATGACTTGCTACAATGGATGGGCAGACAAGTTGTTCACCAAGAATCTCCCAACGTACCCTGGAAGACGCAGCAGACTGTGGTTTCATGAGGATATTCTTCATGTGCTGACTGAAAACATGGTAAAAACCTTGTGTGTCTGATTTTTCTTCTGTCTTCTGACCTTGAAATTGCCTAAAAATTAGAACTTCGCTTCCTTTTAACAGTAAGAAGTTGTTATTGTTCGATTTGAGGAAGTCCAATATATGCAATTTTGCTATCAGGGATCATATGAAGTTGAAGGCCTTATGTTGGACTTGCCTGAAGCAGAAGAGGTACTGACAATGTTTAGAAAAGAAAAATGAAACTTAGAAAGAATGGACAATTTTGATGTTTACAGTAACAGTTTGTTACTGTTGAGAATTGCCAGAAATCTTGATCTAAATAGTAGAAGTTTTTACTGTTTTATTAGCTGAGAATTGAAGAATATGATTGCCCTTTATGTTGCAATCTTTATAGATATTTATACTGCAAAACAAAACAGAAATGCTACAATAAAGCATAAAAATCCTGCTACAATTTGTTAACATACTAACAGATCACCTAATTCCTAGAGACTAGGACGCAGTTAATTATTTGCATGAAAATAGGAAATACAGAGCATAAATAAATCTTTGACTACTTCTTCTTTGACTGGTTCTTTGCCAGCTCATGAAGCAATCTTCCAACACTCCTCCTTGCTTTAGGAACTGTAAACTCCAATCTTTTGTCTTAAAAATTCAAACCTGTTTACTGGAAGTGGTTTAGTAAACAAATCCGCTAATTGTTCTTCAGACTTGCAATATATCAACCTGACATCACCATTTTTCTGCAGCTCACGTAAAAAATAAAGCTTGATGTTAAAGTGCTTTGTTTTCCCATGAAACACAGGATTATGTGAGATTGCTATAGCTGCTTGATTGTCAACTGAAATTTCAGTTGCTTCCTCTCCTTCCATATGTAAATCACGTAGCAATTTCTGAAGCCAAAGAGCTTGGTTTACAGCTGCTGTGGCAGCAATGAATTTTGCCTCTGCTGTAGATTGAGCCATCGTGTCTTGCTTTTTAGATGACCATGAAAATATAGCTGGCCCTAGGTTGAAACAAAAACCAGAGGTGCTCTTCATGTCATTAATGGATCCTCCCCAATCACTGTCAGAAAATCCATATAGTTTTAATTCCTGACACTTCTGAAATTTGACTCCATAGCTGCAGGTCCCTTTGATGTACCTTAGGATTCTTTTAGCAGCTCTCATGTGAATTTCACTCGAACAATGCATAAACCGAGATAGTAAACTTGTGGCATGAAGTATGTCGGGTCTAGTTGCTGTTAAATACAGTAAACACCCAATCAAGCTTCTAAATTTCTCTTCATCCACCTTGGCAGTGCCATCTTCTTTGCTGAATTTATCCTTTTGGTTCATTGGGGTAGTTGTTGGCTTGCAACTTTCCATATGGAATTTCTTCAAAATTTCCATTGAATACTTCTTTTGACAAATAAAGATTTTATCCTTGCCCTGTAAGATTTCCATTCCCAGGAAGAAGCTCATTAGACCGAGATCAGTCATCTCAAAAACTTCCATCATATTTAGCTTGAAATGTTCAACCTGCTCTGTGTTGCTCCCTGTCACCAAGAGATCATCAACATAGAGTGAAATTATAATCACATCATTGTTAATGCTCTTCACATAAAGAGTTGCTTCAGACAAGCTCCTTTGAAAGCCAGCACCTGTCAAATAATCATCAATCCGACCATACCATGCACTAGGTGCTTGCTTTAACCCATAGAGAGCTTTTTTTAGTAAATACACTTTGTCTTCCTTCCCTTGAATTTCAAAACCAGCAGGCTGCTCAACGTAAATTTCTTCTTGCAATATGCCATTGAGGAAGGCAGATTTGACATCTAACTGGAATACTTTTTAGTTCTTTTGAGCTAATGGTGTCCATTCTCGCTACAGGTGCAAAAGTATCTGAATAATCAACACCATAGATTTGTGCATACCCCTTGACCACCAGCCTAGCTTTATGCTTGTTGATGGTGCTGTCAGCATTCAGTTTAGTCCTGAATATCCACTTCACGCCAATGATGTTTTTTCCAGGTGGTCTGTCAACAAGTTCCCATGTGCAATTCTTCTCAATCATTGATATCTCCTTCTACATTGCTTTCTGCCATTCTGGACTTTGTTTAGCTTCTTCATAGCCTTCTGGTTCACAGAGGGCTACATTGCTCCTTTGATAGACATCCTCAAGTGATCGAGTGCCTCTTGTTAGTGGATCATCAAATGTTTCATCTAGCAATGGATCTGCAGGCTGCTGGTTTCTTTGTGAGTGTCCCCAGTCCCATTGCTCTTCTTCATGAGGCTGATTATTCATTTGTGATTGTCCCCAGTACCACTGATCTTCTTCTTGAAAGTGGACATCCCTGGTAACAACCATTTTTTATGTTTGAGGATGGTAAACCTTGTAAGCTTTAGATGCACCACTATAGCCAACAAAGATTCCTGGTGCAGCCTTCTTGTCTAGCTTGTCCCTTTTGATCTGTGGAATGTGAACAAAACACAGACTGCCAAAGACTTTAAGAAATCTTAATAAAGGTTTGTAATTATACCAAGCTTCAAAAGGTGTCTTCTCATCAAGCAATTTTGTGGGCAGTCTGTTCTGAAGAAAAACTGCAGTGCTGGCTGCTTCTGCACAAAAATCCTTTGGTAAGTTCTTGTCATGCAACATGCATCTCACCATCTCCATGATGTATCGATTCCTTCTTTCACTAACACCGTTTTCCTCTGGTGTGTAAGGGGTAGTAAGTTGATGATCGATGCCAGCTTCCTCACAATCGAGATTGAACTCTGATGAGGTATACTCCTGCCATTATCAGACCTAATGGCCTGAATTCTGTAATTGCTTATGTTTTCCACATTCTTCTTGAATTTGAAAAAAATCCCAGCAACTTTTGATTTGTATTTCATGAAGAAAATCCAGCACATCCTAGAAAAGTCATCAATAAAAAGAATATAGTATCGGCTACCTTTGATTGAAGGTGTGCTGAGTGGACCAGCAACATCAATGTGAATCAATTGGAGTTTCTGTGTAGATCTCCAAGTTGATTTCTGGAATGGCTTCCTGCTTTGTTTACCAAATTGACATGCACTGCAATTTGATGGAAAGTCAGTGAATTGAGGCACTCCTCTTACAGAGTCATGTTTCTTCATGCTTATCATCCTCTGTTGATGGCAGTGGCCTAGTCTTTTATGCCACACTTCCATATCAGTCAGCTTTGTTTGAAAAGTTGAATACTCCTCCTCAAATGGTAGGAATGAAAAACTCTTTCCTTTCATTTTAGCTTGCAAAATTAATTGTCCAGCAACATCAAAGACATAACAAAAATAATTTTCGAAGACAACCTTCATCCCTTTCTCAATCAATTGGCCCCATACTTAATAGATTTTGATCTATTTCAGGTACATATAAAAATTTAGAAATGGTTTTTGTACCTGACTTTGTGGTGATGGCAATTGTCCCCTTTCCTTTTGCAGCTATGCAAGCACCATTCCCAATTCTGACCTTTGCAACTTTAGTAGATTGCAAGGTTCGAAAGAGGCTTCTGTCAGGGGTCATGTGATTCGTACACCCACTGTCTATCAGCCAGTGATTTGAGGTGGTTTGGACTGAAAAACATGAAGCTACGAACATTTGATCTTCATCATCTTGACTGGCCACTTGTGCATCAACATCTTGTCTCTGAATTGTTGTCCTGCAGATGATTGCCTCATGTCCCATTTGATTACATTTGCTGCATTTTGCATCAGGCCTTTTCCAGCACTTGAAAGCAAGGTTGTCAATTCCGTTCCAGTAAGTGTTTCGTTTTTTCAATTGGAATGAAATGTTTCAGTTTCGGAGTGTTTCAGCGTGCCGTTTCGGGGTTGTACTGTTTATATATATATTCAACAAACATAATTCAAATTTAAGGTAAATTAATTATAAATTATGCAATATAAACACAATGCCAAACAAATATAATTTCAAATTTTAAAATATTTCTAAACAGTCAAGATTAAATAGATCTTTAACTTAAAGTAATTCAACTTAAATAAAATATCAAAATATTATGAAAGTAAAATATTTTAATAAAAATATTTTAAATATAAAGTTAGGTCAATGTTATTAAGTGGCTAATGGAATCTGAAGCATCCCTTGTTTTGCTCAAATTCCTACAAAGTATAAACATGAAAAAAAACAACATGAATATAAACCATATATATTAGTGATAAATCTAATTTTAAAAAATTAATATTATTGTTAATGAAAATAGTAATAATAATTTTTAACATTATTATTAATATCATTGCTATTGAAAATAGTAATGAAAAATAGCTTTTTATAATTGGGTGGTTTAATTAATGAAATTGAGTAAAGTTCAATTTGATTCAATGGCTTTTCAAGAGCGGAACGGAACATGTGGAATGAAACCGGAACGTTTCGGGCAGAATTTAGCTGAAAAATCCTGAACGGACGGAGATTTAAAATGAGATGAAATTTGTTCCGTTTTGTTCTGTTTTTTGAATTGGTATGGAATGTTTCGGCCATTCCGGGCGGAACGGAACGGAATTGACAACCTTGCTTGAAAGGTGCATGTCCTGTCTTGTTGCAGTGTTGACAGGGTGGAAAATTTCTTTTGAGAAATTTTCCTTTGCAGTGTTGACAGTGTTACTACTGCTTGAAACCTGATTTTTCCTGAAATGACTCTTAGAATCAGGATACTTTGCTTGTAATGCTCCTTCTGTAACATGATCCATCCTCATCCGTCTCCTTTGTTCTTGAGCCTGCAAAGCATTTATCAATTCTGCCAAATTGATCTTGGACAGATCCTTGGTGTTCTCCAAGGTAGTTATAGATGCCTCATATCTTTCAGGCACCGTAACAAGGATTTTCTCCACAATTCTGCAATCAGTAAAGTCTGTGCCCAGCAATCTCACCTTGTTGACAATTCCAAGCAATTTTTCTGAGTACTCTTTGATGGTCTCAGACTCCTTCATCCTCTGCAGCTCAAACTCTCTTATGAGGTTGAGGCTTTGCATTCCACGTATCCTTTCATCTCCTGCATACACCTCCTTCAGATAATCCCATACATCTTTGGCAGATTTTAGGGACATGATCCTTGTGAAAGCTGTTGTTGAGATAGCAGCAAATAGACATGCCTTTGCTTTGGATTTTTTGGTTTTTCTCTCCTTGTTACTCTTGATCTGAGTCATGGTAGGATTAGTTGGCAGTGGTGGAATTTCATAATCCTCTTCGACAGCCTCCCAAAGATCAAGTGCTTCCAAGTAGGTTTCCATCCTTACTGCCCAAAGTTGATAATTTTCTCCATTGAAGATTGGAGAAGAAATGTGAGAAAAACTTGCTTCATTATCCATCACAGGTCCTTTAAGAAATCAGCTCTGATTCCAATTGACAGTGTTTAGAAAAGAAAAATGAAACTTAGAAAGAATGGACAATTTTGATGTTTACAGTAACAATTTGTTACTGTTGAGAATTGCCAGAAATCTTGATCTGAACAGTAGAAGTTTTTACTGTTTTATTAGCTGAGAATTGAAGAATATGATTGCCCTTTATGTTTCAATCTTTACAGATATTTATACTGCAAAACAAAACAGAAATGCTACAATAAAGCATAAAAATCCTGCTACAATTTGTTAACATACTAACAGATCACCTAATTCCTAGAGACTAGGACGCAGTTAATTATTTGCATGAAAACAGGAAATACAGAGCATAAATAAATCTTTGACTACTTCTTCTTTGACTGGTTCTTTGCCAGCTCTCCAACAGGTACCCTTGAGTGCTAAAGCTTTTGAAAAGATGAAAAGGCTCAGGATACTTATTGTCCACAATGCACAAGTTATTGGAGGTCCAGAAAATCTACCCAACGCATTAAGATGGTTTGAATGGCCTGGTTGCCCTTTGAAGTCGATGCCATCCACATTTCACGCCAGGAAACTTGTAGTTCTTGCTTGACCGCTTTTTATGATCGGCTTGTTTTAACTCGCAAGTGCACGAGTGTGCGATGTAGTAATGAACTCGGTAAGATCGAGGTCATATCCACATAGAGCTAGATCTGGAAATTAAGCTAGGTAACAAAAAAAAACTCAAGAGAAATTAAATTAACAATAACTTGGTTGAAAATAATTGATGGATTTGTTTTCAAAGATGAAAAAGTGTAAATAGATTTTAAAAGACAAGAAAAAGTAAGTCCTGGTCCAAATCAATTTTAATGGTGATGTATTGGTGATTTCTTCAACATATATAAGATAACTCAACCTAATATCAACATGGTGATATTAGATCGGAAGATATTACAATGAAGTTTAAAAAGATGAAGATTAATTATTGCTTAAGAATGAACAAGTACTTTCAAATTAAGTAAGACATTGAATCAAGCAATCTCTATACCAAAACTAAGGTTTGTGCATAAAAATTCAAGATTATAACATTACCTAAATGATTTCTAAAATTTCTTTGCAATAATAAAACATTCATGAAGAAAATGAGAAGATAAACATTAAGATTCATTCATATCTTAAAGAACTCACCTCAATCACCATCATCCTTGATTTGGATCCAAGAAAGAGATTAGCCAACCATGATTATATATAAGAACACTTTAATAAACATGAAATAACTTGAATCAAACTGAAATAATAAGTTTTACAAACTAAAGAACCGAAATCTACAAAGAAGAACACAACAGAATTTCAGTAAAAAAAATCAGACATAAATCTAACTCTAACTTTGGACAGCAATTCTACCCTCTTAGTAGCCTCCTATGGAGATGGCTATTAGAGACATATTTATATACAATTCTGTTATCTTTCCAGATCATTAAAGAACATCTCATTTGGACATCTGAGTCAAAAGTTATGGGCAAAACACCTAAAGGTGTTCTGGAAAATTAAATCAGGCCAGCTTGGAGAACACTTTGGTGCACGTTTTTCTTCCTCCTTTATGAGCTGTTTCTTTCTTCTTTTTGACCCAAAATAATGTCACAATGTCCCCTCCAGCTTTCCATCCATGTGCTTGCCCTCTTGGATCAATTAATTGCCCAAAATAAATCAAATGTTATTTATTGTGTGGACATGTAAGATCATGGATTGTGCTTGGGCTGATTTGGAGGCTGATTTGGGGCTGATTTGGGGGTTGATTTGGGGCTGGATTTAAGCATCAAATAAGTATACAATTGTACCTATTATTTGGGCTAAGATTGACATTGAAACCTTGAGTGTTTGATGGTTGAAGTTTGCACACAACATAAGGTAAGTTTGGGCTTGAAATGGATCATATGATATTCTTTTCTAGAATTGGAATATAATTGATTTTTTGGGCAAATTTGGAGCACTTATTTGAACCAAGATTTGCTTCAATCTTCAACTAAATTTCTCTTCAATTCTTTGTTCCGAATTCCGACGTTGAATTTTCTGAAATAATTCATTTAATCTCCAAAAACTATCGAAACATTAAAAGAAACTTCATTACTAAAAAGCACATCACTTATTATAAAAAACTCAAATAAAAACAATAAATACATATGTAAAATAAAAGACTTAATGATACTTTTGATGCACAATCACACCCCCCAACTTAGATTTTGCTAGTCCTCAAGCAAAACAATACATAAAACCTTTGAAATAAAAACAATAATAATAACATAATTAGGATCGACTCATCACACTTAAAGGACCTATCATGCAAACATTGGTATCTTTAACTTAGTGTACACAATAGAAAATAAAGAAAAATAAGCATACTCACATTCTCTAAATCAAACATCCATACAAAATTCCAAATTCAATCGTATTTATCATGCAACCAACATAATTGATTCACGCGAAAACTCAACTTGTAATCTTCCCTTCTCACTACTACAAACAAGGTAGCAAACTAGAGAAATATCTATATAAATTTTTTCTTTTTTTTATTTATTCTTTGTCTTTAAGTGGTCACTTCCCTTTTGACGCGAATACAAACATTTGTGATGAATGCACCCGGTTACTCACAAAGTCACAAACTTAAAGTGCTTTTGCATACTCATATTTCAAGCTGTCGTTTGACGTAAAGATAAACATTTGTGATGAATACCCCTAGTTACTGAGCAACTCAAAACATTGGAGTAGATAGAACTTTGTACACATTTATTTATTTATTTGTGTAATAATTATTACTTTATTTACTTAAACCTTGTTTAGGACTAGATCAAAAGGGATAATCACAAGTAAAGCATCACACTCATCTTTCATGCATAATCACACAACTTTTACAAGGAAAGATGTACTTCAATAATCTTAAAAAAAAAGTATGCTATATCTTGCTTTATAAGATATTATCTATCCCAAATTAAAGCATGCAATGTTCAACACAATAATGAATCCAAAAATGTAATGTGGATCCTAAACAAGTCTCATTCACATACGAATGCAAGTTTTTTTTTTTTTTTAACAAGCATGGTTATCTCAAGCATTCAACATAATCAAATATCTAAAATTAAGTTTTACATTATCCTCAATGTAAAAAAGAAAGAGAAGAAAAGTATAAAGATTAGAAAGCTGTTACTCCCCTTTTGTTTTCAAGGATGAATGTCTGATTGAATTGGACATGAGCTGACTTCTTGCTTGATTTTTTTTTAACCTGCATATCACAACTAAAAGAAAACATTGTTTTTTTTTTTTTTTGAAAATAAAGAACCTCACACCCCCCAACTTAAAATAATGCATTGTCCCTAATGCATGAACAAGAAAATATAAGAGATGGAAGAAAGAAAAATAAAATAAAAATAAAAACTCATTACTTCTGATACTACAATTGTATTGGATCTTCAAGATCCAATGTCTCAACTTCAGCCACAACGTTTTCAAGATAAGGTTTCAATCGATGACCATTTACTTAGAAAACATTTCCATTCTTAGGATTTTCTACCTCAAATGCACCATGCTCAGAGATGGATTTAATCACAAATGGACCAATCCATTTTGTCCTCAACTTCCCAGGAAAGAGATGTAATCGTGAATTATACAAGAGAACCTTTTCACCAACATTAAAGGATTTTCTAAGAATATGTTTATCATGCAAAGCTTTCATCTTATGTTTTGAAATTTTTGCATTTTCAAATGCATCATTTCTCAGCTCCTCTAATTCATCCAATTGAAGCTTTCTATTTTTGCCAACTTCATTTTCATTGTCATTGAATTGCCGGATGGCCCAATATGCACGGTGCTCAATCTCAACAGGGAGATGACAAGGTTTTCCATAAACTAGCCTATAAGAAGACATTCCTAAAGAGGTCTTGTAAGCAGTGCGATATGCCCACAAAGCATCAACTAGTCGTAGGGACCAATCCTTACGGTTTGGATTGACTGTTTTCTCTAAAATGTTCTTGATCTCCCTATTTGCCAACTCAGCTTGGCCACTAGTCTGTGGGTGATATGGGGTACTGACCTTGTGAATTACACCATATTTTCTCATCAACATCCCAACGGGCTTGTTACAAAAATGCTTTCCCCCATCACTAATCATAGCCCGGGGCATGCCAAAACGAGAGAAAATATTTTCTTTCAAAAATTTGACCACAACTCGATGGTCATTAGTTCGAGATGCAATGGCCTCCACCCATTTAGACACATAATCAACAGCTACAAGGATGAATTGGTAACCAAATGAACTTGGAAAAGGTCCCATGAAATCAATCCCCCAACAATCAAATATTTCCAAAACAAGAATGGGGTTAAGGGGCATCATGTTACGCCTAGTGAGGCTACCTAGTCGTTGGCATCGGTCACATGCAACACAGAAGGCATGGACATCTTTTAACATAATGGGCCAATAAAAACCACACTGCAAGATCTTGGCAGTGGTTTTCTTGGAAGAGAAATGCCCACCACAGGCTAATGCATGACAAAAATTAATGACACTTGGAATTTCATGATCAGGGATGCACCGCCTAACAATTTGGTCAGGGCAATATTTAAATAGGTAGGGGTCATCCCAAAAAAAAGTACGCACGTTGCGCAAGAATTTTTGTTTATCAAGTTTAGACCAATAAGAAGGAATCTGACTTGTGGCTAGGTAATTTGCTATGTCAGCATACCATGGAGAGCCAATGTAGGAAACAGTACCTGCACAAAATAAATTTTCATCAGCGAAGAATTCATTTATTGGAGATTCATCAGTTATGGTCTCATAGCTTGAAAGACGGGACAAATGATCAGCCACTACATTCTCTACTCCTTTTTTATCTCGAATTTCAAGGTTAAACTCTTGGAGTAGGAGGATCCATCGAATCAAACGTGGCTTGGCATCCTGTTTTGTGAGCAAGTATTTCAATGCTGCATGATCAGTGAAAACAATAACAAGAGATCCAACCAAATAAAACCTAAACTTGTCTAATGCAAAGACCACAGCTAAGAGTTCTTTTTCGGTTGTAGTGTAATTCAATTGAGCATCATTCAAAGTCTTGCTAGCATAATAAATGACATAAGGCTTCTTATCTTTTCTTTAACCTAAAACAGCCCCTACCGCAAAATCACTAGCATCACACATCAGTTCAAATGGTAAAGACCAATCAGGAGCTTGCATGATTGGTGCAGTTGTCAACAACCCTTTAAGCTTTTCAAAAGCTTCTTGACATTTTGATGTCTAATCAAATTGGACATATTGTGACAACAAGTTACATAATGGTTTGGCAATGGTACTAAAAGAATGAATGAATCTTCGGTAAAAACCAGCGTGTCCTAAAAAGGATCTCACATCTTTCACAGTCCTAGGGGTAGGTAATTTTTGAATGACTTCAACTTTTGACTTATCCACCTCTATACCTTTTGAAGAGACAATGTGACCTAAGACAATGCCATGTGTCACCATAAAATGACACTTCTCCCAATTAAGTACTAGATTGCTCTCTTCACATCTTTCAAGAACTTTTTCTAAATGCATTAGACACAACTCATAAGAATCCCCATAAACTGAAAAATCATCCATGAAAACTTCCAAAAAAATTTCCACCATGTCACTAAAGATACTCATCATACACCTTTGAAAAGTGGCTGGTGCATTACACAAGCCAAAAGGCATTCTTCTATAAGCATAGGTACCAAAAGGACAAGTGAAAGTGGTTTTTTCTTGGTCTTCTAAAGAAATCTCAATTTGGTTGTAACCTGAGTATCCATCAAGAAAACAATAGAAAGCTCTTCCGGCTACTCTTTCAAGCATTTGGTCTAAAAATGGAAGCGGAAAATGGTCCTTCCTAGTCACCATGTTCAACTTACGATAATCAATGCACATACACCATCCAGTTTGGATTCTAGTTGGTACTAGCTCATTATTTTCATTTTTCACGACAGTGACTCCAGATTTTTTTGGGACAACTTGGGTTGGACTAACCCATTTTGAGTTTGCAATGGGGTAAATGATACCCGCATCAAGTAGCTTAAGCACTTCACCTCTCACTACTTCCTTCATGTTTGGGTTCAGTCGTCTTTGCATTTGCCTCACAGATTTAGCCTCTTCTTCAAGATAAATTCTATGTGTACATAAAAGAGGGCTAATTCCTTTCAAATTAGTGATTATCCACCCAATTGCTTTCTTGTGTTTTCTCACCACTCTCAAAAGTTCTTGTTCCTGCTCTATGCTCAGTTTTGATGAAATCACAATAGGATATTATTCATCTTCCCCTAGAAATGCATACTTAAGATCACTCGGTAAAGGCTTCCTTTCTAGTTTATAAGGTTGGACAAGAGATGCCTCAACTTTCACTTGGGGTGAAATCAAAGGCTCAAACGATGGGGTCCATTGACCTATTGACATAATAGGCATTGGATCCAGATAAGTCTCAAGTTCTCTTACTTCCTCATCAACACATTCTAAAGAACAAAATCTTTCATCATGAATTAAAGTTCTTTCCAATGGATCCTTTACCCATTCTCTCTCAAAGTGTTCTTGACAAATTGTTTGGATCAAATCTACCTCTCTAATGTCCTCATGTTCACCAATTTGTTTGGAGACATTGAATATGTTCATCTCCACAGTTATATTCCCAAAAGACAATTTCATCACCCCATTCCTGCAGTTAATTAAAGCATTGGATGTAGCTAGGAAATGTCTACCTAAGATGACTGGAATGGGAGCATTAGAACCTTGAATAGGTGCGGTGTCTAACACTACAAAATCAATAGGAAAATAGAATTTATCTACTTGGACCAGCACATCCTCAACAATGCCCCTAGGAATCTTGATTGACCTATCAGCTAATTGAAGGGTGATTCGAGTAGGCTTGATTTCTCCTAAACCTAACTGTTCGTAAACAGTGTAGGGTATCAAATTCACACTTGCTCCTAAATCCAACAAAGCTTGGTCTATCTTATGACTTCCAATAATGCATGAAATGGTAGGACAACCAGGATCTTTGTATTTGGGAGGGGTCTTAAACTGGATGATGGCACTAGCATGTTCAGTTAGAAAAGCTTTTTCTTTCACATTCAATCTCCTTTTGACTGTGCATAAGTCCTTAAGAAACTTTGCATAAGATGGAATTTGTTTAATTGCATCAAGGAGTGGAATGTTGATTTTCACTTGTTTGAACAATTCATAGATTTCCGAGTTCAAAAGATCATGTTTAGGTTTCCCTAACCTCTGTGGAAATGGTGCTTTAGGAACAAATTCTAAATCACTCACTTTGACTCCAATTTTTCTTGAATCATCTCCTTTCTCATTTATCTCGCCTTCTTTGTCACTCAAACTCTCATTTATCACTTGTGTTTTGATTCCCTCTTCAGTTTCCCTAGATTTCTCCTCCACAATACCTTTAGGAATCCCAAAACCTATAGCTTTGTCAACAATCTTTCCACTTCTAAGGGTAGTGATGGCTTGGACTTGTTCATGGTTTGAAGGTTCACCAAGTGAAGATTCACTCATGTGTACCTGACCTCTAGGATTTGGCATTGGTTGAGCTGGGATCTTTCCCTTCTCTTGAATGCTTAGTGATTGAGTCAACTTGGTTAGTTGACTTCGAATGTCATCTAAGGTCCTATTGGTCTGGTCTTGAAATTTATAAACTTGGTTGTTGATTCCTCCTTGTGTTTGCATGAATTGTTGAAGAGTATCCTCTAGGGATCTCTTATGAGGTGGTTGGTACGTGTTATGTATGGGAGCATGAAATGGTTGGGGTGGAGGTTGAAATGTTTGAGGTACTGAAGAGCCCTCATTTCTCCATCCAAAATTTGGGTGGTTCCTCTATCCAGGATTATAGGTCTCAGAGTAGGGATTGCCTACTTGGTTTGAAAATGTCTTTCTAACATTACTTGAATCAAAAGTTTGGCCATATAGCACTTCCTTGAAGGCTGGAATGGTAGGACACTCAGTTATCCTATGCCCTTTGCTCTCACAAACAACACAACTTTCCTCTTGTTGTTCACTCATGACATGCACTTTTTTAATCTCAAGAGACTCTACTTTCCTAGCCAATGAGGCTAATCTAGCATTGAGATCATCAGTCTCTTTTAATTGGAACTTCCCACTTGAATGAGAAATGGTGTTTCTAGACTCAACATGAAGTGGGAGAGAAGTCTCCCATTGCTTTGTGTTTTCAGCCAATTGATCAAAAAAATCAAAGGCTTCACTTGGTTCTTTGTCATAAAACTCACCATTACACATGGTTGACACTAGCTTTTTAAAATCTACAGTAAGAGAGTCATAGAAGAAACTCACTAACCTCCACATCTCAAAACCATGGTGGGGGCATGCATTTAACAAGTCTTTGAACCTTTCCCAAGATTGGTGAAATGACTCATTTGGACTACAAGAAAAATTCATCATTTGATATTGTAAGGCTGCCGTCCTATGAGTGGGGAAGTATTTTTTCAAAAATTCAGCTTGCATTTCTCTCCATGTACCTATAGACCTAGGAGGTAAGGAGTTTAGCCAAAGCTTGGCTTTATCCTTTAGAGAGAATGGGAACAATTTAAGCCAAATAGTTTCCTCGGTGCATGTTCTATCAATAAAAGTATTACATACCTCTTCAAAGTCCTTAATGTGTATGTATGGATTTTCAGAATCCATACCGTGAAATGTGGGAAGAAGTTGAATCATGCCCGGTTTCAAATTGAAAGCTTGTTGGTTAAGAGGCAAGATAATACACGAAGGTGTACTTTGTCTAGCCGGGTGAAGATACTCTCTAAGAGTTTGAAAATTAGGTTGATCATTGAATTGTGGAGGTCCATTACCTTGAACACTCCCTTCACCCTCTACATCTTCAACATTAGCCATGATAAAATAAATAAATAAAAAACAATAATATAACAAATATATGAATACGAAAGGAAGGGAAAAAAAAAGATTGCAAATAAAAGTAAATGAAACGTGAAAGATAAAGTAATAGCTCAAAAATAAAAATACAACAAATTAAGAAATTCACTCTCCAACTAATAAACAATATTAACAACAATAAACATTAAAAGATAAGTATAACAAGCATAAATAAAGAGGCGGTAATACCAGCCAAGCACTTCAAACAATAAATATAAAAGAAATAATAACAATAAATAACAACAAAATAAAATAAACAAGAGGCGGTAATACCGGCCAAGCACTTTAGACAATAAATTTAAGAAAAATAACAACAACAAAATAAAATACACAAGAGGCGGTAAAACCAGCCTTATAATATAAACAATAAATATTAGAAACTAACTAGAATAGACAATAACAGAAAAATGGTTGAACCAACCAAAATCCAACAAATTAATAGTCCAATCCACAGTCCAATATCCGAAAAGTTGAGGTTAATTTTTTTTAGGCGGTAAAACCAGCCATTTGATTTTTTATATTTTCCAATAATCAATTATAAATTTGTTACCTTTGCTTGCTAGCTCCCCGGCAACGGCGCCAAAATTGCTTGACCGCTTTTTATGATCGACTTGTTTTAACTCGCAAGTGCACAAGTGTGTGATGTAGCAATGAACTCGGTAAGATCGAGGTCATATACACATAGAGCTAGATCTGGAAATTAAGCTAGGTAACAAAAAAAACTCAAGAGAAATTAAATTAACAATAACTTGGTTGAAAATAATTGATGGATTTGTTTTCAAAGATGAAAAAGTGTAAATAGATTTTAAAAGACAAGAAAAAGTAAGTCTTGGTCCAAATCAATTTTAATGGTGATGTATTGGTGATTTCTTCAACATATATAAGATAACTCAACCTAATATCAACGATGGTGATATTAGATCGGAAGATATTACAATGAAGTTTAAAAAGATGAAGATTAATTATTGCTTAAGAATGAACAAGTACTTTCAAATTAAGTAAGACATGAATCAAGCAATCTCTATACCAAAACTAAGGTTTGTGCATAAAAATTCAAGATTATAACATTACCTAAATGATTTCTAAAATTTCTTTGCAATAATAAAACATTGATGAAGAAAATGAGAAGATAAACATTAAGATTCATTCATATCTTAAAGAACTCACCTCAATCACCATCATCCTTGATTTGGATCCAAGAAAGAGATTAGCCAACCATGATTATATGTAAGAACACTTTAATAAACATGAAATAACTTGAATCAAACTGAAATAATAAGTTTTACAAACTAAAGAACCGAAATCTACAAAGAAGAACACAATAGAATTTCAGTAAAAAAAATCGGACACAAATCTGTTTCTAACGTTGGACAGACATTCGACCCTCTTAGAAGCCTCCTATTGAGATGGCTATTAGAGACATATTTATAGACAATTCTGTTAGCTTTCTAGATCATTAAAGAACAGCTTATTTGGACATCGGAGTCAAACTTTATGGGCAAAACACCGAAAGGTGTTCTGGAAAATTAAATCAGGCCAGCTTGGAGAACACTTTGGTGCACGTTTTTCTTCCTCCTTTATGAGCTGTTTCTTTCTTCTTTTTGACCCAAAATAATGTCACAATGTCCCCTCCAGCTTTCCATCCATGTGCTTGCCCTCTTGGATCAATTAATTGCCCAAAATAAATCAAATGTTATTTGTTGTGTGGACATGTAAGATCATGGATTGAGCTTGGGCTGATTTGGAGGCTGATTTGGGGCTGATTTGGGGGTTGATTTGGGGCTGGATTTAAGCATCAAATAAGTATACAATTGTACCTATTATTTGGGCTAAGATTGACATTGAAACCTTGAGTGTTTGATGGTTGAAGTTTGCACACAACATAAGGTAAGTTTGGGCTTGAAATGGATCATATGATATTCTTTTCTAGAATTGGAATATAATTGATTTTTTGGGCAAATTTGGAGCACTTATTTGAACCAAGATTTGCTTCAATCTTCAACTAAATTTCTCTTCAATTCTTTGTTCCGAATTCCGACGTTGAATTTTCTGAAATAATTCATTTAATCTCCAAAAACCTATCGAAACATTAAAAGAAACTTCATTACTAAAAAGCACATCACTTATTATAAAAAACTCAAATAAAAAAAATAAATACATATGTAAAATAAAAGACTTAATGATACTTTTGATGCACAATCAGTTCTTAACATGCATCACAGTTGCATCCAATAGTTGGGGGAGGGATTCAAGGTATAATAATAACTAAGAATCTCTCCTTAAATTACACCATGCATGAAGTCTTGTAAGCTAATCTTTTTTTCATCTGTCTCTGTATTTTGCAGAATTACACAACCTTAAAGTACATGGATTTCAGAGATTGTGAACTTTTGACAGAAACACCAGACTTCTCAACCATCCCTAATCTTGAGAGGTTGAATCTTGAAGGTTGAACAAGTTTAGTTAAGATTCACAATTCGGTTAGATATCTTGCGAAACTTGTATTTTTGAGCGTTGAGTTCTGCTCCAACCTTGAGAGTATTTCAAGCCACTTCAGATTAAGATCCCTTCAGACTCTCCTTCTCACTGGTTGCTCAAAACTTGAGAAATTCCCAGACATTGAGGACAAAATGGCTAGTATAGAGAGAGTTTCTTTGAATAGTACTGCTATAAAAGAGCTCCCTTTATCGATTGAAAATCTTGTTGGGCTTAAAGTCATGACTTTATCATTTTGCAGAAATCTATCGAGAATTCCAAGTAGCATTTATAAGTTGCAGCATCTTAAGCGTCTGCTTCTTGATGGGTGCTCAGAACTTACCAAGTTTCTGTTAGAATTATGAGATTTTGCCTTTAGAAAGATAGAATTAAGATCAGTTATGATATTTGAATTTTGTAACAGTTTATTTCCTTCAGGATTTGCAGCAGTAACATTCTGCTTAGTCTAGGATTTCAATTCCAATAATCTCTCAAGTTTGTTGAGAGTTTCAATTCATTCCAAGTTCTATGTAAGCCTATATATAGGCATTTGAAGTTAATGAAATATTATTGATCTTTCTACTCAACTCTACCATCTTGATTCTGTTTTCACCTATACGTAAATTGTAGGTTTTGAAAACTATTTATTTCCATCAGTGGTATCAGAGCATATAGATCCTACGGGTTGTGGGGCAAGCAAATTTTCTTTCTTTTGATTGATAAAAACAGAGAGGGTGAGTCAAGTATTATGAGTGCTAAACACAGAGAGGGTGAGCGAAACACTTGAGAGTTATTTTCCTTCTGTTTTTTATCAATGTCTTCTTCAAACAATATTGTATCTGCAATTCCATTGTTTAGTGGGGAACTCTATCATATTTGGGTTGTCAAGATGAGATTTTATCTAAGATCTCATAGCTTATGGAATGTTGTGGTGACTGATTCTGATCCTCCACCATTGAATGCAAATCCTACAATCGCTCAAATGAAAGCACATGAAGAAGAAAAACTCAAGAAGGACAAAGCCATTACCTGTCTTCATTCTGGTCTTGTAGATCATATTTTCACAAAAATTATGAATCTGGAAACACCAAAACAGGTATGGGATAAGCTTCAAGTTGAATTTGAAGGCAGCAGCAGAGTCAAAGCAGTTAAACTTCTTTCATTTAAAAGGGAATTTGAGTTGATGAAGATGAAAGATAATGAATTTGTCAAAGATTATTCTGGCAGATTAATGGATGTTGTAAATCAAATGAGGCTTCTTGGAAATACATTTGAAGATCATAAGGTAGTAGAAAAACTTATGATGTCTGTTTCTCAAAAGTTTGAAGCTAAGATTTCAGCAATAAAAGAATCTTGCGATCTGCAAAATCTGACTATTGCAGATGTCATAACCCAATTCTGGGTTATTCCCCCAAAATAAAAAAAATAATAATAAAGACAAAAAAATAATAAAGGCTAGCAACGTGGAGAAAGTATGCCGGGAAATCAAATTGCAAATTTTTGGAGGAGATTCAAGATCTATCGGCGCCCCATTGTGCCCAAAATTGGAGGAGAAAATGCAAATTCAAGGTTAAATTAAATGATTATCGGACGAATTTGCATAAGAATTAAGTCGAAGGACATAATTAAATTTTTAATAGGCCAATTCAATTTAATCATGGGCCAAATTGAATTTTAATTATGTTTGAGAATTAATTTTATTCAATTAAAGGATTTAATTAAGTGCAGGGACTTAATTATACTTTAAATGGGTCAAATTAATTTTATTTTGGGCTTAATTAGTGAAAAATTAAGTCCAAGGACATAATTAAATTTTTAATAGGTCAATTTGATTTAATCATGGGCCAAATTGAATTTTAATTATGTTTAAGAATTAATTTGAGTCCAATTGAAGGATTTAATTAAGTGCAAGGACTTAATTATACTTTAAATGGGTCAAATTAATTTTATTTGGGGCTTAATTGGTGAAGAATTAAGTTTGGGAGCTTAATTTGGGCTTAATTGAGAAGATTGGAATTTTAAGAGACCAAATTTGATTTTTACCAAGTTAATTGATTGAAATCAGGGGCCAAATTGAAAGAAAATTGAAGTTTTTGGGTCAATTAGTGGTTAAATTGACAAAATCTAAAGCCAAGGACCAATCTGCAAAAGCCGCCAAACTATAGGGGTCTAATCGACAAAATTCGAGGGTTAAATTGAAAGCTGAAGGGCTAAATTGAAAATCAGCAAAAAATCCCTAATTTTTTATCCAAAACGGCGCTGTTTTTGTGTTAAAAAAAAAAAAAGGGGAAGGGACCAGGCGACGCGTCGCCTGATCACTGTTCATCTTCTTCTTCGCAAAGCTGCCCGAGTGGCTGCTTTCCAAGCGCAATTTCTCACTCGTGTGGCCCCCAAATCCAACAAGGCGTGCACCAACATGTCCACCTGAAAATCCTTTATCTCGTAGGGTGGTCCGGTCGGGTCGACAAACTTGGAAACTACTCCGTTTATTGGCCCAAAGTGGCACCGTTGGGCGGTCTGCAGCCTTGGATTGCCAAATTTAGCAGTTCGAGGTGCACACTTTGGACCAACGGCTTGGATTCCACGAGTCGAATCAAGGGCTGAGAATTTTTTCCAATTGAAGACAAGATTACCCTCTTTCCATCCCTATAAATAGGAGCCAATTTCGTGCTTAGAGGCAGGAGAAAACTGAACGCAAAGTTGGCAAAAAATCAGCTTTTCCTGCCCGGTTTTCCTGCAACCAGTCCTCTTTTTTTTTCTTTCTCTCCGCCGTGGCCTCTAGCAGCCACCACTGACCTTGCCACCATCCTTCCCCTGAAACACCGCATCCCATCCATCACCCAGCAACCTCGCCGAAGCCTGCAACACCTCTCTCTCTCTCCCCTCTTTTCTCTGCAAAACGTTTCTCTCTCTCCACCACCGCAATCTCAGCGGCAGCAGCGGCAACAACCACCCTTTCCAGCGGCTTGCACTCCTATCAGCAACAGCTTGGGTAGCATTTTCCTCCTCAGCCACTCCAACAGCTCCAGCCGTGAGCTTTCCCTCTCCACTGTAGGACCTGCTTCATTCTTCTTCCAGCCAGGACCAGTGGACGCCGCCGACTTCGCCGCCTCCAGCCACACCGCGCACCACCAGCCAGGCTGCCGACTCTCTCCACGCCAGGTAATTCTCTCTTCCCTACTCCATCCTTCTCAGAAAAAAAAAACAAAAAGAAAAAAATATTTTATTGCATACGGCCAAGTCCTAAAGAATTTTCCAACCATGTTTTTCACAAAAATTCCATCTTTCTCCCATTTTAAAAATCCAAAAATGGATATCATAACTAGTTTACGATCATCCATTAGGGTTTGGCCAAAATATCAAAAACCTTTTTTTTGTTCTAGGATCCGGATGTAGACTTTAATATTTGTGGGGTGTAAAATTACACGATAATATACATCCTCGGGTATTAAAGATACAAGGTGTAAGTAAAAGCAAATTTTAAAAAATTCGGACTGTAGAATGGTTAGGATTTAACCGAACAAAGTAGAGACTCCCTCACGAGGGGAGATCTGCTTTGAACCTTAGAAAAGACCAGCGAATAGAAACTCGATCTAGAAAAGCAATCAAACAATAATGCAGCTTGCCTTAGGTAGGGTGCACTGGGGGTGATGCGTCTTCCCCTTGCACAACCAGTCCCTTACTCAGACTCTCGCAGACCTTAGGTTCCTAGTGACCATAATACTAGGTGGCGACTCCAACGAACCAAGCAAAAATGAAAAATAAACAAAAAATTGTCAGCCGATGTCGCGCGGATTTTGACGTGCGACAGAATGGCGACTCCACTGGGGACGCTTTGTTTGGTCGGACTAAGCTTTGTTTGTTTGATTGTTTGATTTTCTGTTTTGGTCTGTTTAGCTTTACTGTTTCAAACACTTTTATTTCTTGCTCATACATAAATACATCAAGTTTAAATTCATTCATGCATTTCTAATTTTGCAAGAAAACCCAATTCTAGGATAGGAGGGGAGTAGCGGTCTGCCCCATGACTTTCAGTCGGGGTTCAGTGTGAAACCCTAGAAAATTTATGATTTAAATATGCGGATGTATAACCTGCCATGTAAACGTAAGACTGAAAGTGACATATAATGGAGGGGATGACCTCCATAAAATGAATTTTGTTTTAGAATTCATAAAGACAAAGAAACTGGTAACGTGTTTTGATGAATAAAATAATGAGAGAAATGACAAAATGAATATATTCCAAAATAATAAAATGACCTTAAAGGTTTAGAAGGATAATTGATATTATTTTATGTGAAGATTGAACAAGAAAATTTGGATAGTTGATGAAAAGTCATAAACTGACCAATTTTACATTAGAAAGCAGAGCTCTCAATCCAATCGTCGGATTGGGATGGAATTTTGCATGAAGTCTATTAATATGTTTTCCTACGTTGGTGAAAGATATCATCCCAATGAGAGTTTGGTAAAGACTAACGATTTAAGCAGAAACAAACCGGATGGTTTCCATGAAAAAAGAAACAAATAATATATAAATACATAAATGAGGGACATAAAGGTAATTAGCAAAACAATGGTGCCTTTAAAAACAGCAAAGGCCACCAGATTAAAAAAAAAAAAAAAGAGAAAGAAAAACGAAAAGGGGTGAGAGACGATAGAGAATTCGGTTACATAGAGGTGCAGGATTTGGATGAACCAATACTGCTTCGGTGGCCATATCTCTTGCATCCACCGTTGGATCATATTGAGTTTTGGATATATTGTTCTTCTCACACTCCTCTATAAACTGACCGGAGCGATTTGAAGGAACATAATCCATTGAGCATCCATCATCATCGGAAGTGTCCTGGAAAACAAAAGGCAATATACCTGCAGGGAAGTTTTGGTCGCCGGCCGATTTCTCTCTTTTCCACCGTTGGATCGTGCCTATTTTTGGATATGTGCTGCGCCTAGGTGTGGCCTACATTCTGGACGGTGGAGATCGGAAACGCACTCTCCGGCAAGGTTTGGTTCATGTTGAACAGTAGCTCGTCCATTTTCAGGTTAGTTCGGTTTTATTCAAATCTGTGGAGATCAAACCGTTGGATTATTCTGATTTTGAGATATATTGTACACAAGACAATGATATATATTCTGACCATTGAGGTCAAGGAAATAATCAAAGGTGGATGAGTTGTTGCTATTTGAATCTATTGCTAGTCTTAGTAAAACATTTAGGAAGCTTGATTTAATTACATGTTTTGATGAAATTAGAATGGTGTGGGTATAGGGTTTATGTAAGATATAATGGTAAAATGTGCTCTTGTTATTAGTGTTGTTATAGATTAATTGTGTTGTAAAATGTGTTAGGGAAGTTTTGAAATTTGGATGAAGGGAGGACAATAGAGAATTCGGTTACATAGAGGTGCAGGATTTGGATGAACCAATAATGCTTCGGTGGCCATATCTCTTGCATCCACCGTTGGATCATGTTGATATTTGGATATATGGTTCTTCTCACACTCATATATAAACGGACCGGAGGGATTTGAAGGAACATAATCCATTGAGCAGCCATCATCATCGGAAGTGTCCTGGAAAACAAAAGGAAATATACCTGCAGGGCAGTTTTGGTCGCCGGCCGATGTCTCTCTCTTCCACCGTTGGATCGTGCCTATTTTTGGATATGTGCTGCATCTAGATGTGACCTACATTCTGGACGGTGGAGATCGGAAACACACTCTCCGGCAAGGTTTGGTTCATGTTGAACAGTAGCTCGTCCATTTTCAGGTTAGTTCGGTTTTATTCAGATCTATGGAGATCCAACCGTTCGATGATTCTGATTTTGAGATATATTGTACACAACACAATGATATATATTCTGACCGTTGAGTTCAAGGAAATAATCAAAGGTGGATGAGTTGTTTCTATTTGAATCTATTGCTAGTCTTAGTAAAACATTTAGGAAGCTTGATTTAATTACATGTTTTGATGAAATTAGAATTATGTGGGTGTAGGGTTTATGTAAGATATAATGGTAAAATGTGCTCTTGTTATTAGTGTTGTTATAGATTAATTGTGTTGTAAAATGTGTTAGGGAAGTTTTGAAATTTGGATGAAGGGACATTGAGTTCGTTGATTTAATGGATATATGTTTTTAGGCATTAAAAAGGATTCCAATATCGGCAGCCTGAAACTGCGTCGCTGCCGATTCAGATATCGGCAGCCAGAAACTGCCTCGCTGCCGATTTCTACAAGGCAGAAATGACTTAAATTCTAGTAACAATCTCATAGTATGATGGTGTAAAATGTGGAACACTTGAATGTGAACATATGAATTCTTGAAATAAGTGGGATGAATGTGAATCGAAGATATAAATGAATTGATTGTGGTCTTTGGTGTCTTAGGTGTTGTGGCCGGAATCGGACCATTGCCAGGACAAGGACAGACCACAAGTGGAGCAGGTAGGTGGTTTCCACCTTTTTCTCATTTTGATGTTTATGTTTTGAAATGGTTAACTTGTGATGATATGTTATTAAATCCTTGTTGTAAGAAGAAATGACGAAGAAGAGTTGGATTAAATTCTTGATGATTGTCGAAATGACTATGAAATGTCGAACAAGTTCTTAATGAATGTTGAAACAATGGTGAAAATGTTAGAGTTCTAAACTGACCCTTTTGAGGTGAACATCTTATTGAGTTGTGATGAATACTAAACCGAATGTGATGTTGGGGGCTGTTATGAATTTGAGCTACTAATGAATGGTAGTATGTGTCGTACAAAGAATCTACTTTTGTATTCTTATTGAATGTAATGGTGATGAATGATTGTATGAGTATTATGAGAGATCTACTATTTTATTATATTGAATGTAATCGTGATGAATGTGTTACCAAGGATCTATCATTTATTGATTGTATGAGTGTTATGAAAGACCTATCATTGTATCGTATTGATGGTTAATTACCACGAATGGTGGTGTGAGTATTACTGGGGATTTATTATGATGTTGCATTGAACGTTAACTGTCAAGAATGGTTGGATGAATGATACAAAGGGTACTGTTGTGTTGTGTTATATTGAATGCTAAACTGTTGTGGGATGTTTGGTTTTTGCATTACAAAGGGATCTATCATCGTGTTACGGAATGATAAATTACTAGGAAACGGTGGTACAAGTATCCCCAAGGGTTTACTTTGATGTTGCAAGGAATGTCAAATTGTCATGAATTGTTTGATAAAACAATGATTAGCTTCGGCTAATGGCATCCGAGTGGATGACCGGAACAAACGACTGATTAGCTTCGGCTAATGGCATCCGAGTGGATGGCCGGAACAAACGATTGATTAGCTTCGGCTAATGGCATCCGAATGGATGACCGGAACAAACAATTGATTGGCTTTGACTAATGGCATCCGAGTGGATGACCGGAACAAACGATTAATTAGTTTTGGCTAATGACATCCGAAGGGATGTCAGGGGTAAACAATTGATTAGCTCTGACTATGGGCATCCAAAGTATGATTGGGATGAATAAATGCTTAGTTTTGGTAAGTGGCATCCTAAATGGATAACTATGGTAATGACATCATAGATGAATTATCAGATTAATAAATGATTAGCCATGGTAATGACACCATAAATGAATTACCAAAATGAATAAATGATTTACATTTGATAAATGGCATCCTAAAGGGATCATCGAGCTGAATAAATGATTAGCTATGGTAATGGCACCATAGATGTATTACCAAAATGAATAAATGATTAGCTTTGGTAAATGGCAAATTTAACTATGGTAATGACACCATAGATGAATTACCAGAATGAGTAAATGAATTGCTATGGTAATGGCACCATATATGAATTACCAGAATGAATAAATGATTAGCTTTGGTATATGGCATCCTAAATGGATAACCGAGATGTATGAATTACTAGCTTCGACTAATAACATCCTAGGTGGATAGTCAAGGTGAACAAATGATTAATTACGACTGATGACATCCTAAATGGATAATCGAGATAATGAAATTACTACCTTTGGCTAATAGCATTCTAAATGGATAATCAGGATGAAGAAATGACTAGCTTCAGCTAATTGCATCCTAAGGGATGACCGTGATGTAAAAAGAAAAGAAAAGGAAGAAGAAGAAGAAGAGAAAAAGAAGAAGAAGAAGAAACGGTTAATGGCACCCTAGTGGATAGCAAGATGAAGAAATGATTGACTTCGACTAATGGCCTCCAAAGAGGATTGTCGGATTTGAGTTTATGAGTTAGTTTTAAGAAGAACTAATGTGGTCATGTATACTACGTTTCGTATATACTAAGTATATGAAAGCATTCTACTAGTTATGCTTTAACCAAAGAAAGACATTAATTCGGCTAACGACATTCGAGAGGAATGATCGGGTTTGAGTATTGAAATTGTCTCGTTAATTGACGGATTATTAACGGTGGTGTTTGTGTTGACATAAGTAAAGGGAAATTAAAGAATTATGCTTTTTGGTCCATGAATGAAATGTGACTTTAATCTTGTTTTACTATATTTCTTCAATGGTCTATAATGCTTAAAATTACCTTGTGTTGGAACAGGGACATCATACCAATATGGGGCATCAGGAGATTCATTTCGTGGCACACACATTCGAAAAAGAATTATATACTCGTATATTATGGGTGATATGAGTTCTGCATGAACGAACATGTAAATCACTTAATTAGTCATTCGATTCCTTTTGTAAAAACTAGTAATTAAATATTGAAATGGATTACGAATTATAATGTATGAACTCGTGGTAATACGAGAATAGAACAGAAAAAAAAAATGGAAATGATGAATAAGTCGAGATGATGAAAAAAAAAAAAAAAAAAAATTCCAGCGGCTTTAGCCTTGAAAAGGTTGGGTCGTTACAGTTGGTATCAGAGCGCGGTTGTGATTCAGTAGACTTATTAAGCATGGAAAGTATAATGAATCGTGTATCTTGATATAGAATGAACTAGGCATGTATATATTTATATATATACCTAGTTACCACAAGTGTGATAATTAAGGAAGTGATATTGGGTTGTCAAGAAGTCGGTAACTTAGGAAATGAGCTTTTACTTCGTGATTGTGGTATCAGTAGCAAATAATAAATGTGTAACCATTGTTCGATAATATGTTAGATAGAAGTAAAGGGTTCATGAACAAAATAAATTTGAAATATTAATAAAATGATAATGTAACAAAGGTGTGTGTTGTCTTGATGAAATATGAATGGATGGGATGAAACCATATATGAATTAATATTAGAGTGAATATATGATTGATTAGGCATAATCAAGTGTTGATGTAAATGCTATCGATTCAAACTTCTGACATTGCGTATGGATAGAGGCAGGACTGTTTTGTGATTAATGCCTTAATAAATAATTATGTTAAGATGGCAGTGAGACCTTGCATATTAGGCCCTTGCTCTAATTGACAACACTTTATCTTGAAGTGTAAAGGAATACTAGTTTGGTACATAACAAAATGGACAATACAAGTTTATTTTCTGGCGTTGTAGATATGAGGTAAGGACTTGAAAATTGGTTATGAAAAGCATTATTAAGTTGCCTTACGAGAATCCACCTAAAAATCAAGAATGAATTAAGGATCGTAGGCGTGGTTATCTTTGTAGACATAAAGGAGAAATGGTTAAAAACATGAACATGGATGTAATACCTGTTGTGAAATGTTATGGGTTAACAGTAAGACACTAAGTTACCGTCATACACGATAATAAATAAATAAATAAATTGGCAAGCTACCTATAAGAGTCGTTGAGGAGGTCACGAGTGTGCAATGTATGTACACGTGGTCGTAGAAATACATAGTTAATAATGAAACTAGAAAAGAGATGAATTTAGGGAGTGAAGGGATCTAATATGCACTAATGATGAGACGTAAATAAACGTTGATTAAGGAGTTAATACTTAATATTACAAGTGTCTGTGCACAAAAGTTGAGTAACTATGGTTACAAAGTGTTCCTTGGTGGGCTCTAAATACGATTAGGATGTGAAAATACGATGGTATGAACAAGTAGTTAAGTATGAAATTATAGGAACCATGAGTATTCCTATATTAAAACACTAAATAGCTAAGATAAATCATAGTTGTTAAACTGTAAGGAGTGCAACATGAAATTGGAAAACTATGACAATGACAAGAATTACATGTTAATCGTAATAGGCTTGAATGATGGATCCTGAAAGTACCCAATAATATTCACAAATATAAGTAGAAATTCTAAATTTCGAGGACGAAATTTCTTGAAGGAGGGAAGAATGTGAAACCCTAGAAAATTTATGATTTAAATATGCGGATGTATAACCTGCCATGTAAACGTAAGACTGAAAGTGACATATAATGGAGGGGATGACCTCCATAAAATGAATTTTGTTTTAGAATTCATAAAGACAAAGAAACTGGTAACGTGTTTTGATGAATAAAATAATGAGAGAAATGACAAAATGAATATATTCCAAAATAATAAAATGACCTTAAAGGTTTAGAAGGATAATTGATATTATTTTATGTGAAGATTGAACAAGAAAATTTGGATAGTTGATGAAAAGTCATAAACTGACCAATTTTACATTAGAAAGCAGAGCTCTCAATCCAATCGTCGGATTGGGATGGAATTTTGCATGAAGTCTATTAATATGTTTTCCTACGTTGGTGAAAGATATCATCCCAATGAGAGTTTGGTAAAGACTAACGATTTAAGCAGAAACAAACCGGATGGTTTCCATGAAAAAAGAAACAAATAATATATAAATACATAAATGAGGGACATAAAGGTAATTAGCAAAACAATGGTGCCTTTAAAAACAGCAAAGGCCACCAGATTAAAAAAAAAAAAAAAGAGAAAGAAAAACGAAAAGGGGTGAGAGACGATAGAGAATTCGGTTACATAGAGGTGCAGGATTTGGATGAACCAATACTGCTTCGGTGGCCATATCTCTTGCATCCACCGTTGGATCATATTGAGTTTTGGATATATTGTTCTTCTCACACTCCTCTATAAACTGACCGGAGCGATTTGAAGGAACATAATCCATTGAGCATCCATCATCATCGGAAGTGTCCTGGAAAACAAAAGGCAATATACCTGCAGGGAAGTTTTGGTCGCCGGCCGATTTCTCTCTTTTCCACCGTTGGATCGTGCCTATTTTTGGATATGTGCTGCGCCTAGGTGTGGCCTACATTCTGGACGGTGGAGATCGGAAACGCACTCTCCGGCAAGGTTTGGTTCATGTTGAACAGTAGCTCGTCCATTTTCAGGTTAGTTCGGTTTTATTCAAATCTGTGGAGATCAAACCGTTGGATTATTCTGATTTTGAGATATATTGTACACAAGACAATGATATATATTCTGACCATTGAGGTCAAGGAAATAATCAAAGGTGGATGAGTTGTTGCTATTTGAATCTATTGCTAGTCTTAGTAAAACATTTAGGAAGCTTGATTTAATTACATGTTTTGATGAAATTAGAATGGTGTGGGTATAGGGTTTATGTAAGATATAATGGTAAAATGTGCTCTTGTTATTAGTGTTGTTATAGATTAATTGTGTTGTAAAATGTGTTAGGGAAGTTTTGAAATTTGGATGAAGGGAGGACAATAGAGAATTCGGTTACATAGAGGTGCAGGATTTGGATGAACCAATAATGCTTCGGTGGCCATATCTCTTGCATCCACCGTTGGATCATGTTGATATTTGGATATATGGTTCTTCTCACACTCATATATAAACGGACCGGAGGGATTTGAAGGAACATAATCCATTGAGCAGCCATCATCATCGGAAGTGTCCTGGAAAACAAAAGGAAATATACCTGCAGGGCAGTTTTGGTCGCCGGCCGATGTCTCTCTCTTCCACCGTTGGATCGTGCCTATTTTTGGATATGTGCTGCATCTAGATGTGACCTACATTCTGGACGGTGGAGATCGGAAACACACTCTCCGGCAAGGTTTGGTTCATGTTGAACAGTAGCTCATCCATTTTCAGGTTAGTTCGGTTTTATTCAGATCTATGGAGATCCAACCGTTCGATGATTCTGATTTTGAGATATATTGTACACAACACAATGATATATATTCTGACCGTTGAGTTCAAGGAAATAATCAAAGGTGGATGAGTTGTTTCTATTTGAATCTATTGCTAGTCTTAGTAAAACATTTAGGAAGCTTGATTTAATTACATGTTTTGATGAAATTAGAATTATGTGGGTGTAGGGTTTATGTAAGATATAATGGTAAAATGTGCTCTTGTTATTAGTGTTGTTATAGATTAATTGTGTTGTAAAATGTGTTAGGGAAGTTTTGAAATTTGGATGAAGGGACATTGAGTTCGTTGATTTAATGGATATATGTTTTTAGGCATTAAAAAGGATTCCAATATCGGCAGCCTGAAACTGCGTCGCTGCCGATTCAGATATCGGCAGCCAGAAACTGCCTCGCTGCCGATTTCTACAAGGCAGAAATGACTTAAATTCTAGTAACAATCTCATAGTATGATGGTGTAAAATGTGGAACACTTGAATGTGAACATATGAATTCTTGAAATAAGTGGGATGAATGTGAATCGAAGATATAAATGAATTGATTGTGGTCTTTGGTGTCTTAGGTGTTGTGGCCGGAATCGGACCATTGCCAGGACAAGGACAGACCACAAGTGGAGCAGGTAGGTGGTTTCCACCTTTTTCTCATTTTGATGTTTATGTTTTGAAATGGTTAACTTGTGATGATATGTTATTAAATCCTTGTTGTAAGAAGAAATGACGAAGAAGAGTTGGATTAAATTCTTGATGATTGTCGAAATGACTATGAAATGTCGAACAAGTTCTTAATGAATGTTGAAACAATGGTGAAAATGTTAGAGTTCTAAACTGACCCTTTTGAGGTGAACATCTTATTGAGTTGTGATGAATACTAAACCGAATGTGATGTTGGGGGCTGTTATGAATTTGAGCTACTAATGAATGGTAGTATGTGTCGTACAAAGAATCTACTTTTGTATTCTTATTGAATGTAATGGTGATGAATGATTGTATGAGTATTATGAGAGATCTACTATTTTATTATATTGAATGTAATCGTGATGAATGTGTTACCAAGGATCTATCATTTATTGATTGTATGAGTGTTATGAAAGACCTATCATTGTATCGTATTGATGGTTAATTACCACGAATGGTGGTGTGAGTATTACTGGGGATTTATTATGATGTTGCATTGAACGTTAACTGTCAAGAATGGTTGGATGAATGATACAAAGGGTACTGTTGTGTTGTGTTATATTGAATGCTAAACTGTTGTGGGATGTTTGGTTTTTGCATTACAAAGGGATCTATCATCGTGTTACGGAATGATAAATTACTAGGAAACGGTGGTACAAGTATCCCCAAGGGTTTACTTTGATGTTGCAAGGAATGTCAAATTGTCATGAATTGTTTGATAAAACAATGATTAGCTTCGGCTAATGGCATCCGAGTGGATGACCGGAACAAACGACTGATTAGCTTCGGCTAATGGCATCCGAGTGGATGGCCGGAACAAACGATTGATTAGCTTCGGCTAATGGCATCCGAATGGATGACCGGAACAAACAATTGATTGGCTTTGACTAATGGCATCCGAGTGGATGACCGGAACAAACGATTAATTAGTTTTGGCTAATGACATCCGAAGGGATGTCAGGGGTAAACAATTGATTAGCTCTGACTATGGGCATCCAAAGTATGATTGGGATGAATAAATGCTTAGTTTTGGTAAGTGGCATCCTAAATGGATAACTATGGTAATGACATCATAGATGAATTATCAGATTAATAAATGATTAGCCATGGTAATGACACCATAAATGAATTACCAAAATGAATAAATGATTTACATTTGATAAATGGCATCCTAAAGGGATCATCGAGCTGAATAAATGATTAGCTATGGTAATGGCACCATAGATGTATTACCAAAATGAATAAATGATTAGCTTTGGTAAATGGCAAATTTAACTATGGTAATGACACCATAGATGAATTACCAGAATGAGTAAATGAATTGCTATGGTAATGGCACCATATATGAATTACCAGAATGAATAAATGATTAGCTTTGGTATATGGCATCCTAAATGGATAACCGAGATGTATGAATTACTAGCTTCGACTAATAACATCCTAGGTGGATAGTCAAGGTGAACAAATGATTAATTACGACTGATGACATCCTAAATGGATAATCGAGATAATGAAATTACTACCTTTGGCTAATAGCATTCTAAATGGATAATCAGGATGAAGAAATGACTAGCTTCAGCTAATTGCATCCTAAGGGATGACCGTGATGTAAAAAGAAAAGAAAAGGAAGAAGAAGAAGAAGAGAAAAAGAAGAAGAAGAAGAAACGGTTAATGGCACCCTAGTGGATAGCAAGATGAAGAAATGATTGACTTCGACTAATGGCCTCCAAAGAGGATTGTCGGATTTGAGTTTATGAGTTAGTTTTAAGAAGAACTAATGTGGTCATGTATACTACGTTTCGTATATACTAAGTATATGAAAGCATTCTACTAGTTATGCTTTAACCAAAGAAAGACATTAATTCGGCTAACGACATTCGAGAGGAATGATCGGGTTTGAGTATTGAAATTGTCTCGTTAATTGACGGATTATTAACGGTGGTGTTTGTGTTGACATAAGTAAAGGGAAATTAAAGAATTATGCTTTTTGGTCCATGAATGAAATGTGACTTTAATCTTGTTTTACTATATTTCTTCAATGGTCTATAATGCTTAAAATTACCTTGTGTTGGAACAGGGACATCATACCAATATGGGGCATCAGGAGATTCATTTCGTGGCACACACATTCGAAAAAGAATTATATACTCGTATATTATGGGTGATATGAGTTCTGCATGAACGAACATGTAAATCACTTAATTAGTCATTCGATTCCTTTTGTAAAAACTAGTAATTAAATATTGAAATGGATTACGAATTATAATGTATGAACTCGTGGTAATACGAGAATAGAACAGAAAAAAAAAATGGAAATGATGAATAAGTCGAGATGATGAAAAAAAAAAAAAAAAATAATTCCAGCGGCTTTAGCCTTGAAAAGGTTGGGTCGTTACATTCAGATTCGTGAAACATCCAACTATGAGCTGAGTGTTTACTTGGTGATGGCGGTCACATAGTGCCCCAACCATCCCTTGTAAACCCCTATACTGCATTCACGTGAGGTGGTCACTGGGTAGTTCATAGACCTTTTTTAGACCAGTTAGAAAACATATCCCTCATATAATAACCTAGAATTTTTCTAAACTTTACATGATTTTTTGAGCTAAGACCATGACTTCCCTTACCTTTTCGGAATATGGGGAAAGATCTGAGATGATGCAAGTAGTCGAAGGGGATTGCCCAAGAACCAAGGTTGAGGAATTACCACACATAACCAAAGTGCACTATTCTGTAGACACCATAAAGAAGTTGGCCCCTTTTCTGGGTTATATTGATGAGAATCTGTTTGAGAAGAAGTATGGAAGAATTGCTCACCTAATAAGAATGCCTGTCCAGATTTCAGCAGTCAAAGCCTTGATGCATTTTTGGGATCCAAGCTACAGATGTTTCACCTTTGGGGATATTGATATGACTCCTACTCTTGAAGAGTATGCTCAGATCTTAAGTTTTTCGAATGACCCCTACAAAGTGTACTTCAGGCAAAGGATTGAGAATACAGATACAACAGTCGCCAAACTTCTACATTTGGATCAAGTTGATCGGTATAGGATACCCAATGGAGGTTTCAAGTGGAAGATGATCGAGAATAAATTGAAGACAGATAAGGAAGAAGGGAAGTTAGGTGAAGAGAGATATCAGATAATTGCTTTTGCCATATTTGGGTTGGTTCTTTTTCCTTCAGAAGCTGCCGGAATTATTAGCATTGAAGCTGCTAATGCCTTTCTTGAAATTGAAGAGGTGAAGCATAACCCTGCTTCAGCTATCTTAGCTGAAACCTTCCTATCTCTAAACCATTGTAGATTACATGGGAAAGGGGCGATGCGATGTTGTATCCCTCTCTTGTTTTATGTGGATAGTAAGCCATTTGCAAGCATCAAAAGAAGTCTTCAATAATTTCTGGTGGTTTAACATGAGGCCTCTTGAGCTGATGCTGACTGAAGAATGGAATGGTTTGGATGAAAAGGCGTGGGTAGAGAAATACCGAGAACTTCCCCAAACTAATTTCAGATGGAAAGCTCCTTGGGTAAGTGGTTCCTCTTACCTCATGAGTTGTGGTGACAAGGCATGGGTTCCATTGATTGGCTTAACTGGATATATAAGTTACTCACCCTCATTAGTGGTCAAACAGTTTGGAGGAATACAACACGTGCCAAGAACTCGAGCAGTAGCTGAATACACCAGTCTGTTTAAAGAAGCCAGCTCGTTGGAAATGTTAGATGCCATCAGAAATGACTGGAAGCAACCTGTTTTGGTTTATAAGGAAGAGCATCAAAAGGAGTTCTCGGTTAGCCCTGCATATTTAATATGGAGGAGTGGCAGTTCATCTAAGATACTTCAAGAGGTAAAAAAGCAAAGAAGAACCCAAGAAAGCTCGTCCATGACATTGGAGCTGAGAAGAAAAAGGGTCAACAATGAGGGAGATCTCCAAGAAGAGCTGGATAAGCTGAGGATTGAGCTCGGTAATAGCAAAAATCATCAAAAAATCCTGGAAGACCAACTCTTGAAAGAAGAAGAGATGAAGGCCTCTCTGGATCAGCAATTAAAGAAGACCCAGCATGAAGCAAATAAGCGATTGAAGAAGTGGAAAGCCAAGAATGACGAGCTGGTAAAAAAGCATGTAATGGTGGAGCATGAATTGGTGAGTCTAAAAAAGACCTCGGAAAGCAGAAAGTCTGTCGATACAGAAACAATAGCTTCTCTGAAGAAAGAAAAGGACCAGTATAAATTAAAATGGGAGGCTGAAAAAGAAAAGAACAGGTTAGCTGATCTCGCGATCGAGGAAGAAAAAAGGTTAAGGACTCGATATCAGATGCAGGCTGAAGATGAGAGAGAAGCAAGGAGGGTAGCTGAGTCGGAGATGAAGGGATACCTGAACAAGATAAATGGTATGAGAAACCGAGTGTCTATGATACAAGCCGAGCTTGAGTCCCGAGAGGAAGAAGCAAAGGAAATGCAAGAGCAATTTGAGGAGTGGCAAGACTATATCAGTAGTTTCGATGCACAACTAAACACTAAGGTAGCCGAGCTTGATATAGAGAAGGAAGAACTGCAAAGGGCCAGAAATCAGATTCAACAGTTGGAAAAGATGGTTCGAATTTTGGAGACAAACAATGAATCATTAGCCGCCAGCAATGGAACATTGGTTCAAGATAACACCGTGTTCCATTACAAGATTGAACAAACTGACAGGCTAATTGATATGGTGGCTAGGAAGGCAAATGAGCTACGAGTGAAGGCTGCCAGGATTGCTAACAACCGCCATAGATACGAGGAATATTTGAATGAAGTTTCCTCTTTCATCAGGAATATGGCCAATAGAGGAATATCATTCGAATGAAGACATTTTATATGAACCACTTTGTATTATGTCTACTTTTGGATTTTCATAATATGTATGGAATTTAATCAATCAAAGGAATTGGGTAAAACCTCTTTGTGTATATCAGACTTTGGATGTTACCTGTATTTGGCAAAGGAAGTCATGGATTAGCTCTTTAAATCCACATACGTGCATTTGCATCCACATTTATACATTCATTCATTATAACACACATGCATACGCCAGGTCAAAATATAGGTCCCCAAAGAGATTACAACACCCGACTTCGAGCAAGGAACATGGAAGATGAAGAGCGTGCTTACCGTGAAGCTCGTTTCCAAGAAGAGTTGGATTCCTTAAAGGATAGTGTGGCTCGCCTCACCGGCTTACTCGAGCAAGTACTAAGGAACACCTTGGGGGAAGGTACTTCAACTGGGCCTGCCCCTCTCCGAGCAAGCCAACCTGAAGAAATAATAGGAGAACATGCACAGGAGCCCCGACACAATGAACATGCACAGGAGCCCCGACACAATCCAGCATTTGTGCAGCCAACAACACCAATACCAACACCCGCAGTCGTAGATGCATTCGTTAATGAGTCCCATAAAACCAAGCCGTCTGAGGATGTTGATCAAGACAAAATGGCAGCATTAGAGGCCAGGATTAGGGCCATTGAGGGAATAGACTTATATGACCCTGTACGAGCTGTAGAAATGTGTCTAGTCCCTAATGTGGTGGTACCAAAGAAATTTCAAGTTCCTGAATTTATCAAATACACCGGCACTCAATGCCCTGTTACCCATCTCAAATCCTATTGCAATAAAATGGCAGAAGTAGTTCACGATGAGAAGCTACTAATGCATTTCTTCCAAGACAGCTTGAGTGGAGCGGTGTTGAGCTGGTTTATGAGGTTACATAATACCAGGATCCATACATGGAAGGACCTTGTAGATGCTTTCATCAAGCAATACAAATACAACATGGATATTGCTCCTGACAGAACCAGTCTGTCTAACCTGGAGAAAGGAGATAAAGAAAGCATAAGAGAGAATGCTCAAAGATGGAGAGATTTGGCAGCACAAGTCCACCCTCCTCTCCTAGAAAAGGAAATGGTTGCTCTGTTTGCTAACACGCTAAAAGCGCCATACTATGAACACGTGATGGGTAGTTCGACCCAACAATTCACGGATGCTGTGGCTGTGGCTGAATGCATAGAGCAAGGAGTAAAGAGTGGAAGGATCTCTACACCCGTGGAGAAAAAAGGTTTCAGAGTGAGGAAGAGAGAGATTGATCATGTTGAAAGTAGTTATAGAAGCAAGAAAGGCCCTTTCCAAATGTATAATACTCAATCCTTTTCACCCCAAATTGCCAACACTAATTTCAACTTCCTGAGCTCAGCAAAAAAACTTGAACCCCAAAACCACCAAGTAAAAAATCAAGCCGAGAGTTTCCCCAAAAGGAACTACCAAAGAACCCAAGAACAATTGCCTCCATTGCCGTTACCCCTAGATGAAATGTACCAAAAACTACTAAGTATCGGGCAAGTAGTCCCTGTGCCTTTGATACCCCTATAACCACCTTACCCCAGCTGGTATAAACTGGATCTCACTTGCGAATACCATGCCGGTATAGCTGGACATAACATCCATACCTGCAACGCCTTCAAGAGAAAACTTCTGCAACTGATCAAAGCAGGATGGATAGCATTTGAAGATGTGAACCCTCTACCTAATCATGCTTCAGGTAGTGGGTCTGTAAACATGTTAGAATTGGAACACTCAAAAATCGTAAAGGTGTCATTGGATAAGATCTACCAAATGATGGTAGATGCAAGATACAAAGAGGGTAGCGTGAAGTGCTGTGAACTTCATAATATAAAGGGCCACGTGATCAGCCATTGCAAGGGCTTTCATAAAAAAGTGATGCAGATGATGAGTCGTGGGTTGCTGCAAATTGAGAAAGCAACAAGTGAGGAGGTGTTCATGATGGAGGCACCAAATAAAGAGGTGTGTCAAGTACAATTCACTACCGGAAAGCCACCCAAATTGTTCCTATCCAAACCAGTAGTGGAACATAAAGGAAACTATAGTGCTTTACCTTACGACTATGGGTACTCTTTCAAAAGCACTCCGCAACCACCTGTTTTTCAAGCAGAAATTGGGGGGTTGACCCGTAGTGGCAGATGCTTCACTCCAGAAGAGCTGGAAAAACAAAGAAAAGCTAAGGGTAAAGAAAAGGTTGACATAACCGAAGAAATAAACAAACCTATCACGGAAGAGGAAACCAATGAATTCTTAAAGCTGATGAAACACAGTGAATATAGTATTGTTGAGCAGCTCAAGAAGACTCCATCAAGAATATCGTTATTTTCTCTGATTCTAAGCTCTAAGCCCCATAGGAAGGCTCTACAAAAGGTATTGAACGAAGCCTACGTTCCTCAAGACATCAATCAAGAAACCATGGAACATTTAGTGGGAAGAATCCAGGCCTCGAATTATATATACTTCACTGAAGATGAATTGTGTCCTGATGGTACTGGGCACAACAAGCCGCTATACATTACGGTGCGTTGCAAGGATATTCTGATCGGAAAGGTACTCGTCGATAATGGTTCTGCACTGAACGTCCTACCAATGCATATGTTGAAAGAAATGCCTGTCGATGAGTCACATATGAAGCCCAGCACCTTGATGGCGAGAGCATATGATGGTTCGCCAAGACCGATAATTGGGACCCTAGAAGTAGAGCTATATGTGGGGCCGCAGATGTTCTTGATAACATTACAAGTAATGGACATTCACCCATCTTACAGCATACTATTAGGAAGGCCATGGACTCATGCAGCTGGAGCAGTGACTTCTTCATTGCACCAGTGTTTGAAGTATATGATGAACGGAATGCTGATAATTGTCAAAGTTGAAGAGACAGTTTCCATGATAAAAAATGTGGCCATACCTTTTATTGAAACTGAAGATTGTAGAGATGGGAATATTCATGCTTTCGAAATTGTGAACGCGGAATGGGTTCCTGAAGGCACAGTGCTGAGAAAGCCTAAAATCCCAGAAATGGCAAAGATGGCTGCCAAATGCTTTTTAAAGAATGGGGTTCCTTTTCAATGTAATCATGGGATTAGAATGCCTACCCTAATCAAGCCAAACTATGCAAATCAAAGATTTGGGCTTGGATATAAGCCCAAGAAAGACGATTACAAGTGGGTCACTCAGTTTAAAAGAGAGGCAAGAATGGCGAGGATTGAAGGAAGAGAGCCAGAAGAAGAGGAACTTGTCATCCCACCACTCCAAGTATCTTTCCCAAGGGCTGCAGAAGTGATTAGATCTGGCATAATAGATCTCCACATCAATACCCTGTAGAGCCAAGAAGAAAAACAAATAGAGGAAGCGGACTTGGAAATGAAGGATGAAGTTTTGCTGCAGCTCTCCATTCACACCATTGATGAACCTCCTGCTAGATTTTTCGTGCGAAGATTGGCTAAAGGGGAGGTGTACCAGAATTGGAAGATGGAGCCTGCTCCTATTGTGTTTAAAAAGTAATTGTTCTTGTTTGATAATGCTCGGACTTGTTTTGTCTTGTTTTGACTTGTGCTGAACTTGTTGATATTTTAGCTCATGGTACCGCAAGATTTTCTATGTTAACCAAGCACTTTTGTTTTAATGAGATCATGCATTTTATTGTGTCCAATGTGTGCCTGCATCTTTTATCTTTTCATGAATCACACTTACACGAGCACGCCTTGAACTTTCAAGATTCCTAAAAGTTCCATCAATTCAGAAAACCATTGCACTAAGAATAATTGGCCAAACTTCGATAATATGATTGCAATGGATGATGAAGAATGGGGAGAGGAGGATATAAGAGAGTTTACTAAGCTGGTAGAATGTTCAGAAAAGGCCTGGGAACCAGCCTATGAGAAACTAGAAGCCATTAACGTGGGAGACGAAGAAGAAAATAAGGAATTAAAGATTGGCACTCTTTTTACAACTGAAGAAAGAAATAGACTAGTTTCTCTACTACACGAGTATGTAGATGTTTTTGCCTGGACTTATGCAGATATGCCTGGTCTAGATACTGACATAGTAGTACATAAGATTCCTTTAATAGAAGGAAGCAAGCCAATTAAGTAGAAAACCAGGCGAATGCGTCCGGACATGTTGCTCAAGGTAAAATCTAAGATACGAAAACAGTGGGATGCAGGGTTTCTAGATGTAGTCCAATATCCACAATGGGTAGCCAATGTGGTCGTTGTCCCAAAAAAGGATGGGAAGATTCGGATGTGTGTGGACTATAGAGATTTGAATAAGGCAAGCCCAAAAGATGATTTTCCTTTGCCCCATATAGACATTCTCGTTGATAATGCTGCAAGAATGCTACCTATTCTTTTATGGATGGATTCTCTGGTTATAATCAAATTAGAATGGCAGAAGAAGATAAAGAGAAGACCACTTTTGTCACACCTTGGGGGACGTTTTGCTATAAAGTAATGCCATTCGGATTGAAGAATGCTGGAGCCACATATCAAAGGGCAATGGTTACCCTGTTCCACGATATGATGCACCAAGAAGTGGAAGTTTATGTGGATGACATACTTGCAAAATCAAAGAAAGAGGAAGATCATATGCAAGTGTTAAGAAGACTATTTGAAAGGCTGCGGAAATTCCAGCTAAAGTTGAATCTTGCAAAATGCTCGTTCGGGGTGAAAACTAGAAAACTATTGGGCTTTATAATAAGCGGTCGAGGAATAGAAGTCGATCCTGATAAAGCTAAAGCTATTCAAGAGATGCCTGCCCCTAAGACAGAGAAGGAAGTAAGAAGTTTCCTCGGGCGCCTGAATTACATAGCTCGGTTTATATCCCAGTTGACGGTGACTTGTGAACCAATCTTTCGTTTGCTCAGGAAGAAAAATCCTAGAGTATGGGACAACGATTGTCAGGAGGCCTTCGATAAAATAAAGAGGTACTTGCAAAACCCACCATTGTTAGTACCTCCAACACCGGGGAGGCCTTTGATTCTATACTTGACAGTAACAGAAACAGCTATGGGCTGCGTGCTGGGACAACATGATGAGTCAGGAAGGAAGGAGCAAGCTATTTACTACTTGAGTAAAAAATTCAATGACTGTGAGTCGAGATATACAACAATTGAGAGGTTGTGTTGTGCCTTGGTTTGGAGTGCGAAAAGACTTCGGCAGTATATGCTATACTACACAACTTGGTTGATTTCGAAATTAGACCCGCTCAAGTATATTTGTGAAAAACCTTACCTGTCAAGTAGAATAGCAAGATGGCAAGTGTTATTGGTAGAATATGACATTGTCTTTATGACAAGAAAAGCTGTAAAAGGAAGCATAATTGCCGATCATCTTGCAGATCATGCCATGAAGAACTACGAGCCGCTAAACTTTGACCTCCCAGATGAAGATGTGATAGTAGTCGAAGATGAAAGTGGAGAAGGCGATCAATGGACCCTTTACTTTGATGGGGCAATAAATGTATCAGGAAATGGGGTCGGAGCTGTAGCGATTTCCCCAGAAAATAAGTAGTATCCTGTTTCAACAAGGTTATTGTTTGAATGTACCAATAACACTACCGAATATGAAGCCTGCATCATTGGCCTGAAAGCTGCTCTAGAACTTAAGGCCAGGAAGCTTGAGGTTTTCAGGGATTCCTTACTAATTATCTGCCAAGTCAAAGGTGAGTGGCAAACTAAGGATGAGAAGTTAAAGTTGTATCAAAATTATCTCTTGAAGCTAGCCGATGAATTTGAAGAAATCAAATTCACCCATATAAGCAGAGATAAGAATCAGTTTGCTGATGCCCTAGCAACCTTAGCCTCAATGACACAAGTTGATGCTAAAAGCAAGATCCAACCAATAGATATCGAAGTCAGAAGCTTCCAAGCCCATTGTTGCTTAATTGAAGAATCTCCAGATGGGAAACCATGGTACAATGACATCAAGAAGTTTCTCCAGCATCGAGAATATCCTGAAGGGATTTCCAAGACAGATGAAAAGACTTTAAGAAGAATGACCATGACTTTTTTCTTGGATGGGGAAATTTTATATAAAAGGTCATTTGATGGGACTCTGCTCAGATGTTTGAATGAAAATGAGATTGAACAAGCATTAAAGGAAGTCCATGAGGGGATCTGTGCTACACATGCTAATAGGCATACAATGGCGAAACAAATTCAAAGGTCTGGATACTTCTGGTTAACCATGGAGAGAGATTGTATAGACTATGTTAGAAAATGCCATAAGTGTCAAATATATGGCGACAAGATAAATATGCCTCCGGCGCCTCTGTTCAATATGATCTCGCCTTGGCCTTTTGATATGTGGGGTTTAGATGTCATAGGGCCAATCAACCCTAAAGCGAGCAATGGACATAGATTCATTTTGGTGGCCATTGACTACTTCACCAAATGGGTAGAAGCCAACTCTTACGCCCATGTAACACAAAAAGTAGTCAAGAGATTTATTGAAAAGGATTTGGTCTGTCGTTATGGTTTGCCGGCAAGATTGGTAACTGACAACGCCTAGAATTTCAATGGGAAGCTGATTGATGAATTGTGCACCAAATGGAAGTTTAAACACCTCAATTCTTCCCCTTATAGACCAAAGATGAATGGGGCAGTCGAAGCAGCTAACAAGAATCTTAAGAAGATTATCCAGAAAATGGTGGTCACCTACAAGGATTGGCATGAGATGCTCCCATATGCACTTCATGCGTACCGTACCACAGTTAGAACTTCTACAAATGCCACCCCATACTCTTTAGTATATGGAATGGAGGCGGTTGTGCCCTTAGAAGTAGAAATCCCATCACTGCGGATCCTGAAGGATGCAAAACTGGACGAATCAGAATGGACAAGGTCAAGATTTGAGCAACTAACCTTGATCGATGAGAGAAGACTAGCAGCTATCTGCCATCACCAGTTATACCAAAGCATGATAGCCAAAGCTTACAACAAGAAGGTCAAACCAAGGGTGTTCAAGGAAGGGGATTTGGTGCTAAGGAAGATCCCACTAGCATCAGGAGAAGATCAAAGCAAGTGGGCACCAAACTACGAAGGGCCATATGTAGTGAAAAAGGCTTTTTCTGGAGGGGCTTTAATTCTGACTACTATGGATGGAAGGGATCTACCAAGACCTGTAAACTCAGATGTTGTAAAGAAGTACTATGCCTGATGTATTTACCTTCATCAGTCAATGAAATTGAAGTTTGGCCAAGATTTCTTTAGTGTGTTTCCCTTAAAATTATGCATGATCTCATGTTTTCACAAGGATTTTTGGGAATTCAAAGCTTAGTACGAAAACAGAAATCATTTTGGTGTTTTTCCGAAACAAACGAGTTCTGGAAATTCAGGTGATTCCTTAGAGAGGTAACCATACACCTAGAAAACCCAAAAAAAAAAACACCATGAAGTGACTCCAAAAGCTGGGTTTTATTTGCATGAATAATGAGAAATCACTCTCCAAAATTTGGTGACTTACCGATCCTAAATGCATGCATTTGAGATGAAGAAAGGCCATCTTTGATAATCCTTTCACAAGGCTGAAATATATCATTTGCAGTCCCCTTTTGAGCCTAATAAATTTTTCTTGAAAAATAACCTTGGCTAGGATCACACCCTACACTGGGGGGCAAGTGCAAAAAAAATCCATAATGATTGAAAGTGCCCAAATAACTCTTGGGGGCATGAAAAAAATCTTCAACAATGAAAGTGCCCAAACAATTCTGGGAGGCATAACAGAAAATTCTCAATCGTCAAAAGTGCCCATACAAAGTTAGGGGGCATGAAGAAAAATTCAAAGGATCCAAAAATTTTGAGCAAAAAAAAAACAAGGTCAATGCAATGATGCTCAAAATCAAATGAAGAAAACAAAAACAAAGAGAAAGAGCCCAAGCCCAACACTAGGGGGCACCATGGACCATTTTACAAATCCATTCCAAGGTCCAGAAATGTATGAACAAAAGAGTTTGGGATATAAGCATTAGTGATCCTTAGTCTTAAAGTCCCTTAAACACCTTTTGAGCCTACAGATATCCTTTTCTTCATAGCCAATAGCCCAAGCCTACATTACGTGCCTAATCAAGCCCTTTCTGATCAAAGGCAAGCAATCTGGATCGGTAGGCAATGCTTTCTCATGCGAAATAAAATCATTATTCATCCAAATAAAATGAATGCTTTGAAAACGGTTCTCAATAACCCACAAATTAAAATTCCAACCTTTTGTGACCAACCAAATGTCACTTCATATTTTTCACCAAAAATAAACAAAAAAAAGGGTTTTCATCACTTCTGAAAACCTCTCCATAAGAATCACTTGAATTTCTTCAGAATGAGTTTGCTTTGAATTGATGTCAAAATGATTTCTGTGTCCGGAATAACTTTGAAATTCCAAAAATTCTGCATGAAAACAACTCCTTATCAAAAACCAAACCTACCTTCACATAGCCTCATCCTCAAACCTGATTCGAATACTTGGGGGCATGATCAAGCTAGAGGGCAATTCACCAAAACACATAGGGGTGGCTCCATGATTCCCCTTCTAAGAAAATGGAAAATGTTGGGTGGAGCTGGAAATCTCTTCAGATAAAGGTTTGAGGGATAAGATGTGTGTTGATATCATATCCTGCCCGAGGGTCAAGATCACAAGATGTGACTCGAGTAAGCAAGAGTGAAAAGAGCCATTAAAGCTTACTATCAGACACTCCAACTTTTGAAGAAAAGAAAGACATGAAGAAGAGGGGACCTATATTTATCAGGTACGTATACATGCGTATTGATCACGATGCATCCTTGACATATCAGTGTCTTACCATTACTTTTTTTTGAGCGGGCATTGAGCCCCCATTATTCAGATAGTATGCTTTCTAGCCCTATCGTCTTTTTCTTTGAATGCGCCTAAGAGTCCTCGACCATCTCGGATAGTGTGTTTTGTAACCCTAATTCCTTTCGAGTGTACTTTTCAGCCCTCGTTTCCCTTCGGGTCCTATCATGCCCATTACAATAAAACCATTTTGAGAAATTCTCACATTTCTCACCGCCTCTAAAATTTTCACCAGAGAAGGTCACCCAACACAACAAGACCACTTTGAAAATTTTCGTGTTTTTGAAAACATCTTTGTATTTTTCAAAACCTTTCCTGGGCAGGTCACCCAACGCAACAAGACCACTTTGAAAATTTTCGTGTTTTTGAAAACATCTTTGTATTTTTCAAAACCTTTCCTAGGCAGGTCACCCAACGCAACAAGACCACTTTGAAAAATTTTCGTGTTTTTGAAAAAATCTTTGTATTTTTTTCAAAACCTTTCACGTGGGCAGGTCGCCCAACACAACAAGACCTCTTTGAAAAATCTTGGTATTTTTCATCAAAAAATAAAATAAAATAAAATAAAATCTCTTTCAGTTTTTACTCTAAGTGTGCTTTCTAGCCCTCAAAAGGATTCATCATTCCATCACCTCTCATTCTTCTTTTTCTTCTTTACAATGCCTACTATCTAAAGTCTCTTACGAGACTTTCTATCGCAAGCCTTGTAAAGAGGGGGGCAACTGTCATAACCCAATTCTGGGTTATTCCCCCAAAATAAAATAAAAAAATAATAAAGACAAAAAAATAATAAACGCTAGCAACGTGGAGAAAGTATGCCGGGAAATCAAATTGCAAATTTTTGGAGGAGATTCAAGATCTATCGACGCCCCATTGTGCCCAAAATTGGAGGAGAAAATGCAAATTCAAGGTTAAATTAAATGATTATCGGATGAATTTGCATAAGAATTAAGTCGAAGGACATAATTAAATTTTTAATAGGCCAATTCGATTTAATCATGGGCCAAATTGAATTTTAATTATGTTTGAGAATTAATTTTATTCAATTAAAGGATTTAATTAAGTGCAGGGACTTAATTATACTTTAAATGGGTCAAATTAATTTTATTTTGGGCTTAATTAATGAAAAATTAAGTCCAAGGACATAATTAAATTTTTAATAGGTCAATTTGATTTAATCATGGGCCAAATTGAATTTTAATTATGTTTAAGAATTAATTTGAGTCCAATTGAAGGATTTAATTAAGTGCAAGGACTTAATTATGCTTTAAATGGGTCAAATTAATTTTATTTGGGGCTTAATTGGTGAAGAATTAAGTTTGGGAGCTTAATTTGGGCTTAATTGAGAAGATTGGAATTTTAAGAGACCAAATTTGATTTTTACCAAGTTAATTGATTGAAATCAGGGGCCAAATTGAAAGAAAATTGAAGTTTTTGGGTCACTTAGGGGTTAAATTGACAAAATCTAAAGCCAAGGACCAATCTGCAAAAGGCGCCAAACTATAGGGGTCTAATCGACAAAATTCGAGGGTTAAATTGAAAGAAATTGAAAGCTGAAGGGCTAAATTGAAAATCGGCAAAAAATCCCTAATTTTTTATCCAAAACGGCGCCGTTTTTGTGTTAAAAAAAAGAGGGGGAAGGGACCACGCGACGCGTCGCCTAGTCACTGTTCATCTTCTTCTTCGCAAAGCTGCCCGAGTGGCTGCTTTCCAGGCGCAATTTCTCACTCGTGTGGCCCTCAAATCCAACAAGGCGTGCACCAACATGTCCACCTGAAAATCCTTTATCTTGTAGGGTGGTCCGGTCGGGTCGACAAACTTGAAAACTGCTCCGTTTATTGGCCCAAAGTGGCACCCTCGGGCGGTCTGCAGCCTTGGATTGCCAAATTTGGCAGTTCGAGGTGCACACTTTGGACCAACGGCTTGGATTCCACGAGTCGAATCAAGGGCTGAGAATTTTTTTCAATTGAAGACAAGATTACCCTCTTTCCATCCCTATAAATAGGAGCCAATTTCGTGCTCAGAGGCAGGAGAAAACTGAACACAAAGTTGGCAATAAATCAGCTTTTCCTGCAACCGGTTTTCTTTTTTTTCTTTCTCTCCGCCGTGGCCTCTAGCAGCCACCACTGACCTCACCACCATCCTTCCCCTGAAACACCGCATCCCATCCATCACCCAGCAACCTCGTCGAAGCCTGCAACACCTCTCTCTCTCTCCCCCTCTTTTCTCTGCAAAACGTTTCTCTCTCTCCACCACCGCAATCTCAGCGGCAGCAGCGGCAGCAACCACCCTTTCCAGCGGCTTGCACTCCTATCAGCAACAGCTTGGGTAGCATTTTCCTCCTCAACCACTCCAACAACTCCAGCCGTGAGCTTTCCCTCTCCTCTGCAGGACCTGCTTCATTCTTCTTCCAGCCGGGACCAGTGCACGCCGCCGACTTCGCCGCCTCCAGCCACACCGCGCACCACCAGCCAGGCTGCCGACTCTCTCCACGCCAGGTAATTCTCTCTTCCCTGCTCCATCCTTTTCTCTTTCTTTTTTTTCCCGCTGCCGCTGCATGCAGAATTCATTTCTGCATGCAGTGGCTGATTAATTAGCCATTTGCTTGGGCCAGGCCAGTTCTGGCCCAGCCCGGCCCCAAAAACAATGTCCAATTTTATTTTATTTTTTTAAATCATTTCAATAAATTTGTAATTGTTTAAATATTTTTTTTCCCAAGTTTGCTTAATATTGGGTTGTATACTTACATTGTAAGATACAAGTCCTGTATTAAAATACCTGGTTTTCTCTGAAATATTTCAAAAAAAAAAAACAAAAAAAAAAAAATATTTTATTGCATACGGCCAAGTCCTAAAGAATTTTCCAAGCATGTTTTTCACAAAAATTCCATCTTTCTCCCATTTTAAAAATCCAAAAATGGATATCATAACTAGTTTACGATCATCCATTAGGGTTTGGCCAAAATATCAAAAACCTTTTTCCAACCTTTTTTTTGTTCTAGGATCCGGATGTAGACTTTAATATTTGTGGGGTGTAAAATTACACGATAATATACATCCTCGGGTATTAAAGATACAAGGTGTAAGTAAAAGCAAATTTTAAAAAATTCGGACTGTAGAATGGTTAGGATTTAACCGAATAAAGTAGAGACTCCCTCACGAGGGGAGATCTGCTTTGAACCTTAGAAAAGACCAGCGAATAGAAACTCGACCTAGAAAAGCAATCAAACAATAATGCAACTTGCCTTAGGTAGGGTGCACTGGGGGTGATGCGTCTTCCCCTTGCACAACCAGTCCCTTACTCAGACTCTCGTGGACCTTAGGTTCCTAGTGACCATAATACTAGGTGGCGACTCCAACGAACCAAGCAAAAATGAAAAATAAACAAAAAATTGCTAGCCGATGTTGCGCGGATTTTGACGTGCGACAGCAGAGTTAATTAGCAAACTTCATATTCAGGAGCAAAGGGTTCATATGAGAGATGATGAGATTGTTGAAGGGGCTTTCCAAGCAAACAACAAGGAAAGGAGTGCTGGTAACCTGCCAAGAAACAAACCTGTCAATTATGCTAAAAGGAAAACAAGTATACCTTCAAGAAGACAGACTTTCTCACCATGTTCTTATTGTAGAAGAACTAACCATACTGAGAAAGATTGCTGGTTTAAGGGGAAACCTTCTCTTCAGTGTTTGTTCTGTAATAATCTCGGTCATAGTGAGAAACTTTGCATAATCAAGAAGAAACAATCTCAGCAACAAATACAACAACAAGCAAATGTTTCTGAAGAAGGCAAAGATGAAAAGGAGCATTTGTTTATGGCAACACAAGCCAGTAATACCTCTGAACTGAATACATGGCTTATAGACAGTGGCTACATAAGTCACATGTCTAAATTTCTGTCAATCTTTTCCTCTATTGACAAATCAGTTCAACTGAAGTTTAAGTTGGGAAATGGAGATATTGTGCAAGCTAAGGGAAAAGGAACTGTTGTAGTCAGCATAAATAAAGGTATTAAAACCATCACAAATGTTCTTTTCATTCCCGAACTAGATCAAAATCTCCTTAGTGTTGCACAAATGCTCAGGAATGGTTATAAAGTCTCTTTTAAAGAGAAATTTTGCTTTATCACTGATACATATAATTCAGAGATAGCAAAAATCAAAATGGATGGTAATAGCTTCTATTTGAAGCTTGATGCTATTAAAGGACATGTGTTTAGTGCTAAGATTGATGAAAGCATTCTTTAGCACAAAAGATTCGGTCATTACAATCTTAATTCATTAAAGTTGTTGTATGATACTGGGATGGTAGAAAACATGTCTGCAATTCATGTTACTGCTCATACATATGGAAGTTGTGAACTGGGAAAGCAACATCGACAACCATTTCCTAAAGGTGTATCCAAAAGAGCAAACTCACATGCTGGAGTTAGTCCACTCAGACATATGTGGACCTATGAGCACAGCTTCTTTGAATAATAATGTGTATTTTATACTATTCATTGATAACTTCAGTAGAATGACTTGGGTTTATTTTCTGAAAAACAAGTCACAAGCTCTATTTATGTTCAAAAACTTCAAAAGTATGGCTGAAACTTAAAGTGGTCAAAAGATCAAAGTGTTGAGAACTGATAATGGTGGAGAGTATATTTCGAAGGAGTTTAATGCATTTTGTTTAGAAGCTGGGATTGTACACCAGCTAACGATTCCTTACTCTCCACAGCAGAATGGAGTTTCTGAAAGGAAGAACAGAATAGTGATGGAGATGTCCAGATGTATATTGTTTGAAAAGAAGTTGCCAAAGTTTCTATGGGCTGAAGCTGTAAATACTTCAGTATACTTGCTCAATAGACTTCCAACTAAGTCTGTTCAAGACAGAACACCATTGGAGGCATGGTCTGGTGTTAAGCCTACTGTCAAACATCTCAAAGTGTTTGGATCATTGTGCTATTTTCATGTGCCATCTACCAGAAGAGGAAAACTTGATGAAAGAGCTGAAAAAGGAATTTTTGTGGGATATGCATCAGAATCTAAAGGTTACAGAATATATAATTTGAGTGCAGCTAAAGTTCAGATTAGCAGAGATGTTCATTTTGATGAAAATTCTTACTGGAAGTGGGACTTAAAGGAAGTTCATTGCACAACTACAGCTGCTCTTGAACCAGCAGTAGAAGAAACTGGAGATCAACCAGACATTGTAGGAACTTCAGATACAACAGTGCTTAAGGTTAGACAATTGTCTGATGTGTATGAAAGATGTAATCTTGTACATGTTGAGCCTACAACCTACACTAAAGCTGCAGGAGTTCCAGCTTGGATTGAAGCAATGAAGTCAGAAATTGATTCCATTGAAAGAAATGGAACTTGGAGATTGACTGAACTTCCTGAAGATAAAAAGGAAATTGGAGTGAAGTGGGTTTTCAGAACCAAATTCAATCCAGATGGTTCAATCTTCAAACACAAGGCTAGATTGGTTGTTAAAGGCTATGCTCAAGTTGCTGGAGTGGATTATGGAGATACTTTCGCACCAGTAGCTAGGCATGACACTATAAGACTCCTACTTGCTCTTGCGGGACAAAAAGGATGGAGAGTATATCGTTTAGATGTGAAGTCTGCTTTTCTAAATGGAATAATACTTGAAGAAATTTATGTTCAGCAACCAGAAGGCTTTGTAGTTGTTGGTAATGAACACAAAGTTTACAAGCTACACAAGGCTCTTTATGATTTGAAGCAAGCACCAAGGGCCTGGTACAGCAGAATTGACACACATTTGATTCAACTAGGATTCAAGAGAAGTGAAAATGAAGCTACCTTATATCTGAAACAAGATGTAGGTGGTCTGCAGCTGGTGATATCACTCTATGTAGACGACATGCTAGTTACTGGAAGCAATGAAAAGTTGTTGGAAGAGTTCAAAACTGAAATGCAAGATGTTTTTGAAATGTCTGATCTTGGCATTATGAACTACTTTCTTGGAATGGAAATATATCAATGTAGTTCGGGCATTTTTGTTTCACAAAGGAAATATGCTGTTGATGTACTCAAGAAGTTCAAACTTGAGTCATGCAAAGAAGTAGCAACTCCTTTGGCACAAAATGAAAAGGTTTCAAAGAATGATGGTGAGAAACTTGAAGATCCCTCTGGATTTAGAAGCTTAGTGGGCAGTTTGCTATACTTGACAGCAACTAGACCTGACTTGATGTTTCCAGCTGGTTTGCTGTCAAGGTTCATGAGCTCACCTAGTAATATTCATATAGGAATTGCTAAAAGGGTGTTGAAGTACATCAGAGGAACAACTGATCTTGGCATCTGGTACTTGAAGACAGGAGGAGTAAAACTAACTGGTTATGCAGATAGTGACTGGGCAGGAAGTGTTGATGACATGAAGAGCACCTCTGGGTATGTTTTTAATATTGGTTCAGGTGCAATCTGTTGGAATGCAAAGAAGCAGGAGGTGGTGGCACAATCAACTGCTGAAGCAGAGTATATCTCCATGGCAGCTGCTGCAAATCAAGCAATTTGGTTGAACAAATTGCTTGCTGATTTGGGTCAAGAACAAAGCTCACAAACTGAGCTTTATTGTGACAACAAATCTGCCATTGCTATTGCTCTAAATCCGGTTCAACATGGCAGAACCAAGCACATCAATGTAAAATTTCATTATATAAGAGAAGCTGAGAAGAACAAGCTTATAAAGCTACATTACTGTCCGACAAATGTTCAACTTGCTGATTTAATGACTAAAGCTCTTCCTAGATCAAGACTGGAATTTCTAAGGATGAAACTTGGTTTGTCTAAGGCAAGTCTCAAGGAGGAGTGTTAGAATTATGAGATTTTGCCTTTAGAAAGATAGAATTAAGATCAGTTATAATATTTGAATTTTGTAACAGTTTATTTCCTTTAGGATTTGCAGCAGTAACATTCTGCTTAGTCTAGGATTTCAATTCCAATAATCTCTCAAGTTTGTTGAGAGTTTCAATTCATTCCAAGTTCTATGTAAGCCTATATATAGGCATTTGAAGTTAATGAAATATTATTGATCTTTCTACTCAACTCTGCCATCTTGATTCTGTTTTCTCCTATATGTAAATTGTAGGTTTTGAAAACTATTTATTTCCATCAGTTTCCAGAGAATATGCCGGAAGAAACACAGCCATTCTGCTCCAACATTTCCATGATCGCAAACAATGACCTAATGTGGTTTCCCATGTTAACCTGTTTGGATCTACAAAATTGCAAGTTATCAGAAGTTGATTTCCTCATGAATCTTGTTTGCTTTTCCACGTTGAAGGATCTAGATCTATCAGGGAACAATTTTGTTAAACTTCCTACGTGCATCAACAGATTCACTAAATTGAGGCAGAGAAATGAATAAGTTGAGGTCTTTATTGAATTTGATATAAATAAATGAATCTATTATACAATATATATGATTGAAATTTCTAAACTTGTTTATTAAATTGATGAGATATGGATTTATTAATGATTTTTGGGTGAGTTTTAAAAGAAAAAGCACGTGTTGCATGGGATATTTAAAGATTAAAATGGAGAAAATCTAATAAAAATAGTGTTAATCAAACACCATAAACATTTAGGCTATATATATTTCACAGGAAGTGATTTTTTAGAAACTATTTTTAAAATTATTTTATGTTTATTTAATATTAGAAAAATTAATCAATAAAAAATATTTTTCAATAAAAAAATTAGCTAAAGTATTTTCTTTTAATTTTGAGCAGATAATACTTTTTATAAGTTGTAAAAAACCTAAAAATATATTTTTATTTTTTAAATATATCAAATTAAGTTGTAATCTTTTAATTGTTGTATATTTTACGTTTATTTTTTTTATTTTATCCTTTAAAATTTAATTTAATATAATTTGATTTTTATACCAACTTTAATTCTTTTTATTTTTTTTATAATTAAAATTAGGAAAGATAATTATTAGAGTTGTCACTAAAAAATGCCAACGTTACACGGTCTAACCTACTACTTATTTTGTTCTTATGAATTTTGTTTTGAACAATTAAGTTCAAAATAATTATTATGAAGCATTGAGGGGCATAAATTATATGACACTATATATGGTAACACCCTAGAATTGTTCTTGTTTGTTGAGTTGTTTGGCAAAGATCCACATTAGTCATTTTATTAATTAATTTATTTATTTTCCCTCCAATCTTTTGGTGAACGTTGTTTCTTAGAAATCCAGAAGCATATATTTCATTAACTTTGTATATATATATATATATATATAGAGAGAGAGAGAGAGAGAGAGAGAGAGAGAGAACCATCCTTCATCTTGAAGAATTTATTTATTCTCAAAGGGGACCAACGGCCAATAAAAGTTGGAAAGTGTCTAGAGAGTGAAAGTTCGATGCTCTGACGAGGAAGCTGCCATGAAATTCATTGCAACCTGCTCTGACGGGCAATAAAAGTTGGAAAGATGCCTCGACAGTTGACTTGACTTAACTGTAGCAGTATTTGTTTTTAAAAAAGTTTGATTGAATTAAAAAATATATATAAATGCACTAAAAAAACACTATCCTAAGCCTTTGAGCTAACGGAATCCTTCAGGTCTTCAACTCCGGTGAAAGGAAACTCGGTCCTTAAGCCTTTAAAATTCTTGATTTGGACCTTGTGCTCGGGGCACCCGAAGGCCTATAGTGTTTTCTATATTTCTCCTCCAGTTTCTGGCCATCAGAGAGTTTTGATCCAATGGCTTCTTCCTCTTCCACTAATTGCTGGAAGCATGATGTATTCTTGAATTTCAGAGGCCAAGACACCCGCAACACTTTTACTAGCCATCTACACCAAGCTTTGTGCAACAAAGGAGTTCATGTGTACATTGATGACGAGCTTGAGAGGGGAAAAGCGATTGCTCCTGCACTCCTCCAAGCTATCGAGCAATCAAGGATCTCCATTGTTGTTTTCTCTGAAACCTATGCATGCTCTTCCTATTGTTTGGATGAGCTGGTGAAGATGCTTGAATGCAAGGAATCCAAAGGGCAAGTGGTTTTGCCCGTGTTCTACAACGTGGATCCATCAGATGTAGAAGCGCAGAACGACAGCTTTGGAGAACCTGTGCTTCGTGCAGCTTCAATGGCTGCTGCAAGTATGGACAAGTTGCTGGAGTGGAAGGAAGCTCTAACAAAAGCAGCTAGATTGTCTGGGTGGCATTTGGACAACGGGTAAATTAATTCTACCTACTCCTCCACCTATCATTCTACTTTTATTTCAACATAAGCAGTCGGATACTATTTGGTAACTAGCTCTGCAATGTTGGTTGCAAAAGTCTCGTGGAGAAATTAATTTTTTAATTTATCTGTTGACCTTTTATTTCTTTGAAAATATATATTTTTTCTTTTTCAAACTTACTATTTAGCTATTTTATTTGTCCCTAATTCCACGAGGTTGATCTAGTGGTCAAGAAAGCATGTTTCGGTCTTTAACTTTTTATATTCAAGTTTCAGGGAAAATTTCTAGCAGAATTTATTAAATCCTTCTTATTGTAGCAAGATGATATTATAGGGTTTGTTTGATAGTACGATAATTGTTTTTAAAATATTTTTTATTTAAAAATATATTAAAATTATATTATTTTTATCTTTAAAAAATTAATTTTAATAACAATATATTAAAATGATTTAAAAAATTAAAAAACAATTAAAGTAAAAGACACTTGTCATGCCTTAATGTACCAAAAATAGCCTGCAGGTGCTCCAAATCACCACGACTGTGCCTATAAATGGTTTCAACACCTGGTGCATGAACCAAATAAAGGTGCTATAGGTGCATGAACCAAATTAATATAAAGGTGCTAGGTGCATTGAACAATTCAAATGGCATCATCATCCACTCATACAACTCATCTTGTATCTTAAACGCCATCTTCCACTCTTTTTCTTTTTTGATAAAGTCGTGGAATCAGTCTGCTAAGACAATATGTTATCCAAACATGATATGGGATACATGCATGTACTTCCTAGTGATTTGGTTTAAGGACATGTCCAACGTGCCATCTTTCTTTGAGATCAAGAAAGGGTTGGGACTAGCTATACAGGGACTCACACACTCTATAATATACTCTTTCTCCAACAACTCTGCCACCTAGCATTGCAGCTCGTTAGACTTCTTGAGACTAGGTTTGTATTCTGGTCTATTTTGTACGCAGCCTGCTTTTGAAAATCCTCAATTATAAGTTTGAAATCCATTCACAACATATTTAAAATTGGATAGCCAAACGATGTTGCGGTGGTCGAAAATGATGGATTTGTTTCATGATATTATTAACTTAAATTTAAGTTTGATCAGTATTGAATCTCTTTCCGGTTAGCTTTGGCCATGCTCATTACATGATTCTCACAATTTAAATATCCAGGAATGAGGCTAAAACTATCCAGAGCATTGTTGAAAAGGTCTTGGCTATATTGAACCGCGCATTCTTACATGTTGCCGATCACCCTGTTGGACTAGATTCCCATATCCAAGATTTGAATTGTCAGTTGCGCCTTGCATCGAACGATGTTTGCATGGTGGGGATTTTGGGAATTGGTGGAATAGGCAAGACAACCGTTGCCAAAGCTATTTACAACGAAATTGCTAATCAGTTTGAAGGTAGCAGCTTTCTTGCAAACGTTAGAGAAATGGCGAAGCAAAACAAGGTTGTTGAACTACAACAAACACTTCTTTCACAGATACTTGGAGAAAAAAATTGTTCAGTTGGAAATATAGATTTTGGAATCAGTGTGATAAAGGACAGGTTGTGTAGTAAAAAGGTTCTTATTGTTGTTGATGATGTGGATAATGTGGACCAGTTAAAAACACTAGCTGGAGAGCCAGATTGGTTTGGTGCAGGGAGTAGGATCATTATTACGAGTCGAGATGAACATGTGCTCGTTTCCCATGGAGTGAAATTTGTGCATAGAGTGCAGGAACTATGTCGAGGTGATGCTTTTCAACTTTTCAGCTGGCATGCATTCAGAAATTCCCAACCCAAGGAGGAGTTCATGATGCATTCACGCGAGGCAGTAACTTATGCCCAAGGCTTGCCATTAGCTCTTGTTGTGTTGGGTTCTTTTCTGTATGGTAGGAGTGTACATGAGTGGGAAAGTCAATTAGATAAATTGAAGCAAATTCCTGATAAAAAGATATATGAAATACTCAAAATAAGTTATGATGGCTTGGAGGATGGCACTCAAAAGGCCATTTTCCTTGATATTGCGTGTTTCTTCAGAGGAATGGACAAAGACTATGTGATGAAAGTGTTCCATGCTTGCGATTTCAAGCCAATTATAGGACTCCAAGTTCTTATTGAGAAGTCTTTGATAAGTATAGAGAATAATAAGCTGCAGATGCATGATTTACTACAATTAATGGGCAGACAAATTGTTCAGCAAGAATCTCCCAATATACCAGGCAGGCGCAGCAGATTGTGGTTTCATGAGGATATTGCTCATGTATTGACCGAAAATATGGTGAGTGTAGCGTGTACTTGCGAGCATGATCTTATGAACTGTACTTTGAAGGCAACCCATTTTTCCTCTCCTTGGTAAAAATATGAATGCTTTGACTCATTTTTGATATATTGTATGCGTAACCTTTTAATTTTCAGGGAACAGATGAGATTGAAGCAATAATGCTAGACTTCCATGAACCAGAAGAGATGCACTTGAGTGCTAAAGCATTTAAGAAGATGAAAAGACTTAGAATACTTATAATCCGCAATGCTTTGTTAACTATGGCTCCTGTATATCTCTCAAATGAGTTGAGATGGCTTGAATGGCCTGGATGTCCATTATTGTCACTGCCATCTACTTTTCATGCAAGAAAACTTGTTGTTCTCAACATGCAGCATAGCTTCATCAGCCACTTCGAGGGATTCAAGGTTTTAAACTATTAGAGGTTTCTTTCTACAAATTATATCATCAACTTATCAGAAACTAATACCTTTTCTGTTTCACAGAATTACAGTTGCTTGAAGTTTATGAATTTCAGTGGTTGCGAGTCCCTAAAAGAAACACCCGACTTCTCAACCATCAGGAATCTTGAGAGGTTGAATCTTGAAGGGTGCGCAAATTTGGTTGAGGTTCATCAGTCTGTTGGATATCTTGATAAACTTGAATTCTTGAATGTTGAATTCTGCTCTAACCTCAGAAGTCTTCCCCGAAGAATCAAATTGAAATCTCTTAACACCCTTCTTCTTTCAGGCTGTCAAAAGCTTGAGGCGTTTCCTGACGTTGTTGAAAAGATGCCATGTTTGGAGAAACTTCGTTTGAGTAGAACTGCAATAGAAGTGCTTCCTTCATCCATCAAAAATATATCTGGGCTTAAAGTCCTGACCCTGACATTTTGCAAAAACCTTGCCGATCTTCCTAATAGCATTTATAAACTTACACATCTTGAGTGTCTGCTTCTTGAAGGTTGCTCAAAACTTGACAAGTTTCCAGTGAATGGGGAGAATGAGGTACCATCAAATTTCCTTACATCTTCAAATTGTTATGAAAATTCCTCAGGATTAGACTTCCTTCAAGCGAATTCTCTTGAAGGCTCTTCCTCATTGGGATTTCCTTCGTTAAGATTGCTAGATCTACGAAACTGCTGTCTAAGAAATGTCAATTTCTTGAAGATGCATGATTGCTTTCCCATGTTGAAGGAATTAGATTTGTCAGGAAACAGTTTTGCTATCTTTCCAGAAACACTCTCGCTATTTACTCACTTGAAGAGCCTCAGATTACATAAATGCAAGAAGCTTCAAGAAATTCCAGAGCTTCCACGGAATATTAAGAGACTAGAAGCAAGAGATTGTGAATTGTTGGAAAGATATTCACCATTAGAGAAGGAAGGTGAATGGCCAGCCAAACTTCGCGTTGTTGACTTCTCAAACTGCCACAAACTAGCTAAAAACCAGGGAAAGAATTTGGAGGATGCATTCTTTAGTAAGGTTGGCTTGCCTGGAAACTCAAAATGCTGATATCTTATGTCCTCTTTCATCTGTTTCTGCAAAAATGTGTTTGTGACTGTATGCTTGCTATTTGAATTTGTTGATAAATGGTCAAGTCGAAACAAATTTCCCTTTCCAGATTTCATTGTTGCATTCACCTTATATCATGAACAGCACTAACCACTAATATGTTAACTTTTTTTTTCTAACAGGTATTTCATAAGCAATTTCAAGTTGAAATGTTCCTTCCTGGAAGTAAAATTCCAGAATGGTTCACGGTTACCGGTGAACAGGGCTCCTTGACTTACCTTGTACCTTCCTCTGTTTTCGAGAAAATCCAAGGACTGGTTATCTGCTCCATTTTATGTTTAGAGGATGGAGTGACAGCAAATATATCGTGTGAAATGTTTGTTGATGGGAAAAGCATGATTTTGTGCTCAAGACATTTCTTTCCATTGGAGACGGATCATATGTGGTTATACTACCAGCCATATTGCTATACTAGAGCCTTGGGTAAAGCAATAAATGATTTAGTTCGCTTTGAGATTTCATTTGAAGTCCTCGGAGCACCAAGGGGTTCGGCGTTGAAAATGTGTGGGATCTATTTTATATACACGCAAGATAAGACAGTGAGTGATCCAAGTTCCACTCAATCCACAAGTTATCACACAGAGCACTCTGTTTCATTTGATCTCATGACAAGTCACTACGTAGTTGACCCCGGCTTGGCTTTGCGTCGTAGAATGAACAGGAAGCGGCCAGTATCATCAGATCTAACTGAAAGATGCTTGGAACTCAGTTTGAATCCAAAGGTGAGCAGAAGAAAAATTGCTGATGATCAGCGTAGGAAGCCGTTTTCTTTGTCTCTGCCGTCAGCGGATCAGCGTAGGAAGCGGTTTTCTTTGTCTCTGCCGTCAGCGGATCAGCGTAGGAAGCGGTTTTCTTTGTCTCTGCCGTCAGCGGATCAGCCAGCATCATCAGATCTAACTGAAGGATGCTACAATGTTGACTTGGAACTCAGATTGAATCCAAAGGTGAGCAGAAGAAAAACTGCTGATGATCAGAAGCCGGGTAACCCGTTGACAGCATCCAAATCTGGGGAGCATCAACTAGAGCATTGGCTTTCTTTATCTTTGCAGCCAATGGATGTGAGTAATTGGGATCCATGTTCCACTCAATCCACAAGTTATTACACAGAGCACTCTGTTTCATTTGATCTCATAACAAGTCACTACGTAGTTGACCCCGGCTTGGCTTTGAGTCCTAGTATGAACAGGAAGCGGCCAGCATCATCAGATCTAACTGAAGGATGCTACAATGTTGACTTGGAACTCAGTTTGAATCCAAAGGTGAGCAGAAGAAAAACTGCTGATGATCAGCGTGGGGAGCAGTTTTCTTTGTCTCTGCAGTCAGCGAATCAGAAGCCGGGTAACCCTTTGACAGCATCCAAATCTGGGGAGCATCAACTGGAGCATTGGCTTTCTTTATCTTTGCAGCCAATGGATGTGAGTAATCGGGATCCAATGTGCATCAAGAAATTAGAGGAAAAGGTTCCATTTCAACCAAAGTGTAAGGAAAAAATGAATTTCTTTAATGAGCTTGGCAGGATTCTGTTACCAGCTGAAGAGGGAGAAGAAGAAGAAGATGGCGGTTCAAATTCAAATTAAGTTACTGCTGCAAATTTATCTTACGCACCGTTTTGTTATTTCTTTAAAGCACATCGTTTTGTATTTCTTTAAGACTCACTGTTTGTTTAAGACTCCCACATTCCTGTAGATATTGGGAAGGGTCTAGAATCGTTTTCAGTTATATAAAGTGTAACAGACTGCATTGGAAAGGCAGAGAATTAAAATGAGAAATGAATGACATCCCTGGAATTAAAGAACACTAAAAAATCACCTCTCTGCTAACTATTACTCACAGCCTCCATGGCTACACATTAAACCTTTCTGCGTCCCATCTGAAGCTTTTTCATCTTATTCAACCACCACCATTTCTGGACCAAATACATATTGGTTCATTAAGTATTCCACGCGTAACAAGTGGTGTCATAACCTAATTTTTTACTATTTTATTTTATCAATATAAAAAGTAAAAAATGAGGATTAAATTGAAATCTGGGCCAAGACAACATAAATTGAAAGTTTGGGGACTCAATTGAACTTGGAATTGTTTAATTAATGGAATTAGGGACCTAGTTGTTAAATTTCAAAAGTTCAGGGACCAAGTCGAAAATGTCCATTTCAAGAAAACTGCGCCATTTCTGAATCCACTATTCTTTGCCTTCTTCCTCGTCCAAGAGAGACCGGTTCAGCAGGAAATCTGCAACTGCAGATCATGGGACACGATGCAGTCCAAGTCCCTAGTTTTTATGGCTCCCTCCGAAGATCATTACCACGTTCTCTAGATTTATAAAAGCTAGAAAAAGAGAGCAAAACGGGGGGATGAAATGTGAGAAATGATAAAAGTTGCAGAAGGAAGAAAATCAGAGGACGAGATAGTTTGATTGTTCTACTGAAGAACACTGCTAATTGCAGGATATATTTATTCTCTATTATATTTCTACAAGATGAATGCAGACATATATATATACACACCTCAGGGATGCTATCCCATGAGAAATGAATGACCTACTGCCCACGTTGCACTAGTTGTACGTCAGTTTAGAAAGGTCTAACAGAAAAGCAAAAGAAGAAAATAACAGAAAGGAAAAGAATAACAGACTAACAACTGAGACTAAAAGAAAACGATCATCCTTTTTCTTCCAGTAACTTCTTATTATTTTCATTCTTCAACAGCCCCCCACAAGATGGAGCACAGTAGTTTACGATGCCCATCTTGGATATATGAGAAGAGAGCAATGTTGCAGGGAGAGCTTTTGTAAATATGTCAGCCAATTGAAACTTTGTGAAAATATGTGCAGTCTTCAGAATTCCTTCTTGAATCTTGTCACGGATAAGGTGACAATCTATCTCGATATGTTTGGTCCTTTCATGGAATACTGGGTTCAAAGCAATGTGTAATGCAGCTTTGTTATCGCAATGCAATGCAGCAGCATGAGGGTGCGAAACTTGTAGGTCTGTGAGGAGATAACGTAGCCATGTAATTTCTGAACCAGTGGTGGCCATGGGTCGGTATTCAACCTCTGCTGAAGATCGAGATACAATCGATTGCTTCTTGGATTTCCAAGAGATCAAAGAGGAACCAAGAAATATGCAAAAACCAGAAACAGAACATCTGGTGTCAGGGCATGATGCCCAATCAGAATCACAATACGCGATGAGATCCAAAGTGTTGATAGAAGGGAAGAAAAGACCCTACCCTGGGGCTCCTCTAAGATATTTCAGGACTTTGAATGTAGCTGTTAAGTGAAGATTAGTGGGACAGTCCATGAATTGACTTAAAATCTGCACATTATAAGATATATCTGGCCTGGTAATTGTTAAGTATAGAAGTTTTCCAACCAACTTCCTATAGTAGGTAGGGTCAGATAGGATGTCACCTTTATCTCTGCTAAGGCGCAGATTTTGCTCCATTGGGAGTTTGGAAGGCCGAGACCCCAAAGTACCTGAGTTGGCTAGGATGTCCAGAGCCTATTTCCTCTGACATATTTGTATTCCTTGTGCTGTTCTAGCTATTTCAAGCCCAAGGAAATAGCGTAATGTTCCCAAGTCTTTGATCTTAAATTTATTATTAAGGAAGACCTTGATTTCTTCGACAACAATAGGGGAGTCACTGGCCATTATGATGTCATCGACATATACCAGCAATGCTGTGAAAGAGTAAGTATCTCGTTTGATGAATAAACTGTAATCAGACTTGGATTGACAGAAGCCAAAATCAAGCAAGGCAGCAGAGAACTTTGAGTACCATTGTCGTGATGCTTGTTTTAGGCAGCGCATGGTGACTAGCTTGGCAACAGAGGAGAATGTTTCATGGTAGTCAATACCCTCTTGCTCTGTGTATCCCTTGGCAACTAATCTTGCTTTGAATCTTTCAATGCTACCATCTGCATGGTATTTAATCTTATAGACATATTTGCAGGCAATAGGTCTTTTGCTAGGAGGTAGGTCGGTCAATATCCATGTATGGTTAGACTCCAATACCTCCAACTCATTTTGCATGGTTGTACGCCAGTGAGGTTTGAGGACAACTTTAGCATATGTTTGTGGCTCGGTATGAGAAGATATCGATGCAGTGAATACTTGAAAAGGTAAAGAGAATTGTGTGTATGAAAGAACGTTACTCAAGGGAAATTGTTTACCTGGAAGAACCATAACTGTTGTGGCCTGAATTGAATTGGGAGAAGTGAGAGAGACTAGCTGACAATGAAAATCTTGCAAATACTTGGGAGCCTGTGTCATTCTACTAGATTTATGAATAGAAATGTAAGGAGGAGATGAAGATGTGGAAATGGGAGAATGTGAGTGATTTGAGAATGAAGGGTCTGATGGTGGATGGTGAATGGTGAGATGGAATACTTGTGTCACACATTTCAAGAAAGGTAGTTGTAGTTGGAGACAGGTCAGCAGATTTGGAGGGTGAACAAGAAATGTGAGTTATTGGATCAAATGAGGTGTGAATGGTGCTCAGGGGGTCTAAGGTAGAGGAGTAGAAAGGTTGATTCTGCTGTTGTACCAGGGGAGAAATTGTATCAGAAGAAGAAGAAGGGGCAAGTATGTGGAAAGGAAAAACATACTTATGGAAGGTGATGTTTCTGGATAGAAAAGTGTCATTGGTTTCTAAGTCTAATAACTTGTAACCTTTCACCCTAAACGGATAGCCAAGGAAAATACATCTTCTTGCTCTAGAATCAAATTTTCTTCTTCCCTGACTTAAAGTGGTGGCAAAACATAGGCACCTAAAGACTCTTAAGTGATCATAGGTAGGATCATGTTTGAATATAGCTGCATAAGGTGTCGTATTTTGCAGTAGGGGTGTAGGGATGCGGTTTAGAAGATAAGTTGCAGTAAGAACACAATCATTCCAAAAATCTAAGGGCAGATTAGCTTGGAATCTAAGGGCTCTAGCAACATTCAAGATGTGTTGGTGTTTTCTCTCCACTATCCCATTTTGTTGTGGGGTCTCTACACAAGTCTTTTGGTGGATGATACCATTTTTGTGATAGAAATCTATCAGCTGAAACTCTGTTCCATTATCACTTCTTAGGTACTTAATCCTAGTTCCAAATTGGGTGTTAACAAGGTTATAAAATGACTCTATGGATCTTTGTGTGTTTGACTTATTTTTAAGCAAATAAATCCAAGTGTTACGAGACATATCATCAACAATTGTTAAGAAATATCTACTCCCATCATAAGCAGTCATAGAACATGGTCCCCATAAGTCGCAGTGTATAAGTTCAAAGTTGAAAGAAGTTTTGTGTAAGCTTTGATTAAAAGGAAGTAAGAGATACTTGAATAAGGAGTTTCAGTAGAACATGAGTTTTTGATTACAATAGGATCTCTAATCAATTGCAATCTAGAGTTGGAAATATGGCCTAAACGGTAGTGCCACAAATGAAAAACAGGACTAGTATTTGTGGTTCAAGCAGAATGCAAATGGTGGGTATCAAGATACTTGGATAATTTACACATCAAGGCAGTAGGAGATACTTGAATGTGCTGGAATTGATATAGACCATTCTTCATTTCACCCGATCCAATCATTGTCCATGATGTAAGGTCCTGCAGAAAACAAACATTGGACAAGAAAATAAAGCAGCAACAGATGCTTTTAGTTAATGTTGGCGCAGAAAGAAGATTGAAAGTAAAGGAAGGGACACACAAAACATTTTCAAAGGTGATCAAATTTGAAAGTTTAACGGTACCTATGTGTGTGACTGGGATTTCTTGTCCATTGGGAAGTTTGACATTGTAGGACACGGTGGCTGTAATTTGTGTAAAAAATACAGTGCTACAAATCATATGATCTGTAGCTCCTGTATTGATAATCCAAGGAACGTTAGTAATATCAAAAACTTTATGTGCAGAAGTGGAGAGACAAGTTGCGATACCAGACATAGATGAAAGACTTGTTGTGTTGGCCATAGGAACGGTTGAGTGTGGAGCAATAGAGGAATGAGTCCCTGTTGAGTTGTGCTTCTTGTCATAACCCAATTTTGGGTTATTCCCCAAAATTCACTTTTTTTAAAATAAAAATCAAAAAATAAAATAAAGGCTGGCACTGTTTTGGCACTGTGGAGAAAGCCGATAAAAAAAGACTGCAAAAATAGGCAAAAAATCAAAGGTCAAATTAAATGCATATTCGAAGGTCAAATTAAATGATTATTGGATGAATTTGCATAAAAATTAAGTCCAATGACATAATTAAATTTTTAATGGGCCAATTTGATTTAATCATGGGCCAAATTAAATTTTAATTATGTTTAAGAATTAATTTGGGTCCAATTGAAGGATTTAATTAAGTGTAAGAACTTAATTATACTTTAAAGGGGTCAAATTAATTTGGGGGCTTAATTGATGAAAAATTAAGTTTGGGAGCTTAATTTGGACTGAATTGAAAAGATTGAAATTTTAAGATCAAATTTAATTTTTACCAACTGAAATTGAACACAAAAATTGAGGGACCAATTTGAAAACCCGAAAATATTTTGCCTATAAATAGCAACATTTAACACACAAATCTGGGGGGGTTTATTTTGTAAGGGGGGTAATTTTGACAAAAAAAAAAGAAGAAAAAAACCTAAACCTAAGGATTTTCTTGTGGAGCCGCAGCCCCCTCCTCTCTTTGAAAAAAACCAAACACAGCCGCCTCCCCGGAGTTTGAATGTTTTTTCTCCTCACCGGACTCCAGCCCCTTCTTCTTCGGCAATCTATCCCCAACGGCAGCGTTTTTGTCTTCTCCCTTTCTCTCCCAAAACCGAAACAAGACTGTAGCCGCAGCCTTCATTTTCCTTAAAAAAAACCACAACCGGTTCTCCACTCCATTCATCAACACAGAGCCATCGACACAGCCCTTAATTTCACTCCTCTTTCCCCCATTTTCCTTTAGCCTTTGGACCGCAACAGCCCCTTTACCTTCTCAGTTGCAGGAGCAAAAGGCGAACCGGACGGAGACCAGCCTTCTCCTCACCTTGCCTCACTGCCGGTCAAAGAAGAAAGAGGGGCTCACTCCCTCATCTCCATCGCCAGGCCTCTCCTCCATTCGGCCCCCAGCGGCGGCCAGCCTCCCTGCAAACAGACGCCCCCTCAGCCGGTTCTCTCTCTCTCGAGGTCGCCTCCTCTTCCCTTCAGCAGCGGAGCTCCTCCATTTCAACGGATCTTCTTCTCCTCCGGTCTCCAGCTCTCCTCTATAGCAGACCCGTCCACGGCTGAGAAGAGAAGGAAAACAAAAATCAGATTTGAAAAAACAAAGAAATTAAAAAACTAAAATCAACTGGTTGTTGCGTTCTTGTTGTTGATGCAGGTCACCGCCGGCGTAGGGAGACAGAGAAGAGGAAGAGCTTCCCGATCCACCGGTCTTTGTCCGTTTCTCTGCGGTGGCGCGTGGGTCCACGCGCCGCCAGTGGCGGTGGTGCGTGAACCCACGCGCCGCCACTGTTCATGCAGCCCCCAGAAGTCCTTCCCTCCAATTTCTGGAGTTTTTTAGGGATCATTTTGTAAATTTTAAAGTTTTAATGTAATTTTTTTTATTTATTCTAAATTTGTAGTATGTGAATGTAAAAGAAAAAAGAAAAGAAAAGAAAATAATAATAAAAAAGAGTGTGTGTGTTGGTGTTCTTTTTTTATTTTATGTTATTGAATTATAAAAATAAAAAGGACAAAAAGAAGTAATTGTTTAATTTTACAGGTACAATTTTACATGCACAAATTCTAAGGATGGATAAAATCATGTTGTATTTTCCATGAAAATATAAGAACATGTTCCTACATATATTCTGGGAATTAATAACTGATGTATCGAAGCCTTAGAAATGGGCTAAAATTTTATTTTAAAAATTACATCAAGCTCACGAAGCTTAAATGTGATGTGTATTTTGTTTGTGAATTTTTTATGATAAAATTGCAGGAATAAAGAGGATTTAATATTTTGATTGGATCACGGTGTAGAAGTACAAACTTGTACGGAAGTTGTATTTCTAAAATCCGATGAAAAGACAAAATTTTTAAAACTTCTTTAACACATCAAGTCCACAGAGCAGCTTATCTCAGGTAGGGTGCGTTAGGGGTGCTAACACCTTCCCTAACCACAATCAGTCCCTTACCCGTGAATTTCTGACAAGACTAGTCCACCAGGGTTTCCTAGTAACCCCCAATAAATTACTAGGTGGCGACTCCTAACGAACCAATTCAAGCAATACAACAACGAGAGACATAAATCGCCAGCTGATGCCGCGCGCGGGATTTTTTCGACGTGCGACAAAATGGCGACTCCACTGGGGAGGTACTGTTTCTGACAATATTGGACTAAGCTTTGTGTAATTGATGTGTTCAAATTTTGCCATTTTTATCTTATTTTATTTTATCCATGCATTTTTAGAATTGTCATGCATCACTTGTATTTATTTTTAAAAGCACACACAAGCTTCTAGGTTAGGTGGGGAGTAGCAGTCTACCTCATGACTTTCAGTCGGGGTTCAGATTTGTGAAACATCCAACTATGAGCTGAGTGTTTACCCGGTAATGGCGATCACACGATGCCCCAACCATTCCTTGTAAACCCCTATACTGCCTTCACGTGAGGTGGTCACTGGGTAGTTCATAGACCCTTTTGAGACCAGGTAGAAACCCTACCCATGTTCACACAATGAATAGAACCTATTTTTAGGTTGTATGTGCTATCATTTATTTGCATCGGGGCGAACCCTTCTTGAAGCATCTGGAACTCAAGATTTGTGGGTGACACAATGGTCGTTACTCAGAAAATTTTCATTGTAGAGTTTGGGCAAAAATTGTGATTCTTGTTCCATCATACAAGAGTTACGACCATGTTGTCACCCCTCGAAGGGCGAGTCCATCATATAGACTTCATGTTCATACATTTGTCATGCATGCACCAGAATAAAAAGTAGGTCCCCTCCTAGTCTACAACACCTGATTTTGAGAGAAAAACATTGGAGACAAAGAGCGTGCTCAACGCAGCATCCATTTCCAAGAAGAGTTAGAGTCTCTGAAAGCAAGCGTGGCTCGCCTCACTAGCTTACTCGAGCATATACTGAGAAATGCCTCTAGTGAAGGTCCTTCCAATTGACCTATCATTTTTGTTCAAAGCCCCCAACAAAAACTCAGCCTGTAGAAATTGGGGGCCCACATGATCAAAAGCCTCAACACAATTTGAAGGGGAATTGCATCACCGTCGTAGAATGGAGCCTGTTCTTGTTCTGCCAAAATAACTACCTCTGTTTGATCATGCCTGTAAAAACTTGATTTTTTGTTTCAACCTATCCCAGTTTTTGTTGGCAATTTGGCTCAAAATTCCACAAGACTTTCCCTATCCACCTTAGCCTTTCTTGTTGACAAGATCATGTGTTTTCCCGTGTTCATCACATGCTTTCATTTATGTGGTTGTTTCATGCAAATAACACTTTGAGCATAACCTTTAAGCATGAAACCATCGCGCCCAAAATCTTATGGTGCGTTTCCCCTTTTCTTTCCTCCCTTCAAAAACCCATGTTTTCATAAGGATTTTTGGGAATTCAAAGTTTAGTACAAAAAAAGAAATCATTTTGATGTTTGTCCGAAACAAACAAGTTCTGAAAATTAAGGTGATTCCTTAGAGAGGTAACCATACACCTAGAAAACCCAAAAAAAAAAACACCATGAAGTGACTCCAAAGCTGAGTTTTAATTGCATGAATAATGAGAAATCACTTTGCATATTCGCATGAAAACAAGGCTTACCGATTCTAAATGCATGCATTTGAGATGAAGAAAGGCCATCTTTGATAATCCTTTCACAAGGCTGAAATATATCATTTGCAGTCCCCTTTTGAACCTAATAAATTTTTCTTGAAAAATAACCTTGGCTAGGATCACACCCTACACTGGGGGGCAAGTGCAAAAAAAATCCATAATGATTGAAAGTGCCCAAATAACTCTTGGGGGCATGAAAAAGTCTTCAACAATGAAAGTGCCCAAACAATACTGGGGGGCATAAAAGAAAATTCTCAATCATCAAAGGTGCCCATACAAAGCTAGGGGGCATGAAAAAAAAAATCTAAACGATCCAAAATTTTGAGCATAAAAAAAAGCTAATTCAATGATGCTCAAAATCAAATGAAGAAAACAAAAACAAAGAGAAAGAGCCCGAGCCCAACACTTGGGGGACACCGTGGACCATTTTACAAGTCAATTCCAAGGTCCAGAAATGTATGAACAAAAGAGTTTGGGATATAAGCACATGTGATCCATAGTCTTAAAGTCTCTCAAACACCTTTTGAGCCTACAAATATCCTTTTCTTCATAGCCAAAAGCCCAAGCCTACATTATGTGCCTAATCAAGCCCTTTTTGATCAAAGGCAAGCAATCTGGATCGGTAGGCAGTGCTTTCTCATGCGAAATAAAATCATTATTCATGCAAATAAAATGAATGCTTTGAAAACGGTTCTCAATGACCCTCAAATTGAAATTTAAACTTTTTGTGACCAACCATATGTCACTTCGTGTTCTTCACCTTTTCACAAAACGGTTCTCAATAACCCTCAAATTGAAATTTAAACCTTTTATGACCAACCAGATATCACTTCGTGTTCTTCACACTTTCACCAACGGTTCTCAATAACCCTCAAATTGAAATTTAGACCTTTTGTGACCAACCAGATATCACTTCGTGTTCTTCACACTTTCACCAACGGTTCTCAGTAACCCTCAAATTGAAAATTTAAACCTTTTGTGACCAACCAGATGTCACTTCGTGTTCTTCACACTTTCACCAACGGTTCTCAGTAACCCTCAAATTGAAAATTAAACCTTTTGTGACCAACCAGATGTCACTTCGTGTTCTTCACACTTTCACCAACGGTTCTCAATAACCCTCAAATTGAAAATTTAAACCTTTTGTGACCAACCAGATGTCACTTCGTGTTCTTCACACTTTCACCAACGGTTCTCAGTAACCCTCAAATTGAAAATTTAAACCTTTTGTGACCAACCAGATGTCACTTCGTGTTCTTCACACTTTCACCAACGGTTCTCAATAACCCTCAAATTGAAAATTTAAACCTTTTATGACCAACCAGATGTCACTTCGTGTTCTTCACATTTTCACCAAAATCAAAACAAAAAAGTTTTCATCACTTCTGAAAACCTCTCCATAGGAATCACTTGAATTTCTTCAGAATGAGTTTGCTTTGAATCAAGGTCAAAATGATTTCTGTGTTCGGAATAACTTTGAAATTCCAAAAATTCTGTATGAAAACAACTCCTTGTCAAACCTTCCTTCACATAGCCTCATCCCCAAACCCGAATTGAATACTTGGGGGCATGATCAAGCTAAGGGGCAATCAAAAACATCTGGTAGAGCTGGCTTCATGATTCCCTTTTGAAGAAACTATTGGGCAAAATTGGCAACCCTTGAGATAAAAGGGGCGGAGAACAAAGAAATGATGACATCAAGTCTTTCCTAGAGGTCAAGATCATAAGATATGACTCGAGTAAGCAAGAGCGAAAAGAGCCATCAAAGCTTACTATCAAAGACTCAAACTCTGAGAAAAGGAGAACTCCATGAAGAAAAGGGGACCTATACTTCTCAGGTAAGTATACATGCATATTGATCATGATGCATTACTTTCATCCTTGACAGATCGGTGTCTCACCATCACCTCTCTTTTTAGAGTGCCTTCGAGCCCTAACCCCTTTAGGTAGTGTGTTTTCCAACCCTACCTCCTTTTGAGAGCTTATTGGAGCAGTCACCCTTTAGGTAGTGTGTTTTCTAACCCTACCTCTTTTTTTAGTGTGCCTTTGAGCCCTAACCCTCTTAGGTAGTGTGTTTTCCAACCCTACCTCCTTTTGAGAGCCCCTTGGAGCACTCACCCCTTGGGTAATGTGTTTTCTAACACCCTACCTCTTTTTTTTAGTGCGCTTTAGAGCCCTTAACCATCTTAGGTAGTGTGTTTTCTAACCCTACCTCCTTTTGAGTGCGCCTTAGGGCCATCTACCCCTTAGGTAGTGTGTTTTCTAACAATACCTCCTTTTAAATGCGTTTTAGAGCCCCCAACCATCTTAGGTAGTGTGTTTTCTAACCCTACCTCCCCTTTTGAGTGCGCCTTAGAGCCTTCAACCATTTTAGGTAGTGTGTTTTCCAACCCTACCTCCTTTTGAGTTGCGCCTTAGGGCCATCAACCACTTTAGGTAGTGTGTTTTCCAACCCTGCCTCCTTTTAAGTGCGCCTTAAGGCCATCAACCACTTTAGGTAGTGCGTTTTCCAACCCTATCTCCTTTTAAGTGCGCCTTAGGGCCATCAACCACCTTAGGTAGTGCGTTTTCTAACCATACCTCTTTTTGAGTGCGCTTTAGAGCCTTTGACCACTTTAGGTAGTGGGTTTTCTAACCCTACCTCCTTTTGATTACTCCTTTAGAGCCCTTAACCATCTTAGGTAGTGTGTTTTCCAAACCCTGCCTCTCTTTTTGAGAGCTCCTTCGAGCCCTCACCTCTTGTGTAGTATGCTTTCTAGCCCTATTTACCTCCTTTAGAGTGCGCCTTGGAGCACTCACCTCTTAGGTAGTGTGTTTTTCTAACCCTACCTCCTTTCGAGTACGCTCTTCAGTCCTCGTTCCCCATTGGGTCCTATCATGTCGTCCCTTTCGGACATTTTGCCTTTTCGCCCGGGTAGGTCACCCATTATAATCAGACCTCTTTCAAAACTCTTTTCATCTTCCATTTGGGTCGGTTCCCCATAACAATGAAACCATTTTGAGAAGTCCTTGCATTTCTCCCCATCTTCAAAATTCTTCCATTTAGGCCGGTTGCCCATAACAATGAAACCATTTTGAGAAGTCCTTACATTTCTCTCCACCTTTAAAATTCTTCCATTTGGGCCGGTTGCCCATAACAATTTCACCATTTTGAGAAATCCTTGCATTTCTCCCCACTTTCAACATCTTCCATTTGGGCCGGTTGCCCATGACAATGAAACCATTTTGAGAAATCTTTGCATTTCTCACCACCTCCAAAAATTTTCACCATCTTGAGAAATCTTCGCATTTCTCTACCACTTTGAGAAATCTTCGCATTTCTCATCAGTTTGAAAAATCTCTGCATTTTTCACCACTTTGAAAAATCTCTGCATTTTTCACCTCTTTGAAAAAATCTTTGTATTTTTCAAAACCTTTCAGTTGGGCCGGTTGCCCATTACAACAAAACCACTTTGAAAAATCTTTGCATTTTTCACCACCTTGAAAACTCTTTTCGTTTTCCATCCTGGGCAGGTCGCTCATTACAACAAAACCACTTTGAGAAATCTTTGCATTTCTCACCATTTTGAGAAATCTTCGCATTTCTCTACCACTTTGAAAAATCTTTGCATTTTTCACCTCTTTGAAAAAATCTTTGTATTTTTCAAAACCTTTCATCTAGGCCAGTTGCCCATTACAACAAAACCACTTTGAAAAATATTTGCATCTTTCACCACTTTGAGAAATCGTCGCATTTCTCACCACTTTGAAAAATCTTCGTATTTTTCACCACTTTGAAAATTTTTTGCATTTTTCATCATTTTTGAGAAATCTTTGCATTTCTCACCACCTTGAAAACTCCTTTTGTTTTCCATCTTGGGCCGGTTGCCCATTACAACAAAACCACTTTGAAAAATCTTTGCATTTTTCACCACTTTGAAAAATCTCTGTATTTTTCACCATTTTGAGAAATCTTCGCATTTCTCACCACTTTGAAAAATCTCTGTATTTTTCACCGCTTTAAAACATCTTCGTGTTTTTCACCCAGGTAGGTCACCCATGACAATTCGACCATTTCAAAATCTTTGAATTTTCAAAAAAAATCTTCCTTTTTCTTCTTTACAACGCTTACTATCTAAAGTCTCCTACGAGACTTTCTGTCATAAGCATTGTAAAGAGGGGGGCAACTGTCATAACCTAATTTTGGGTTATTCCCCAAAATTCACTTTTTTTAAAATAAAAATCAAAAAATAAAATAAAGGCTGGCACTGTGCTGGCACTGTGGAGAAAGCCGATAAAAAAAGACTGCAAAAATAGGCAAAAAATCAAAGGTCAAATTAAATGATTATTGGATGAATTTGCATAAAAATTAAGTCCAATGACATAATTAAATTTTTAATGGGCCAATTTGATTTAATCATGGGCCAAATTAAATTTTAATTATGTTTAAGAATTAATTTGGGTCCAATTGAAGGATTTAATTAAGTGTAAGAACTTAATTATACTTTAAAGGGGTCAAATTAATTTGGGGGCTTAATTGATGAAAAATTAAGTTTGGGAGCTTAATTTGGACTGAATTGAAAAGATTGAAATTTTAAGATCAAATTTAATTTTTACCAACTGAAATTGAACACAAAAATTGAGGGACCAATTTGAAAACCCGAAAATATTTTGCCTATAAATAGCAACATTTAACACACAAATCTAGGGGGGTTTATTTTGTAAGGGGGGTAATTTTGACAAAAAAAAAAAAGAAGAAAAAAACCTAAACCTAAGGATTTTCTTGTGGAGCCGCAGCCCCCTCCTCTCTTTGAAAAAAACCAAACACAGCCGCCTCCCCGGGGTTTGAATGTTTTTTCTCCTCACCGGACTCCAGCCCCTTCTTCTTTGGCAATCTATCCCCAACGGCAGCATTTTTGTCTTCTCCCTTTCTCTCCCAAAACCGAAACAAGACTGTAGCCGCAGCCTTCATTTTCCTTAAAAAAAACCACAACCGGTTCTTCACTCCATTCATCAACACAGAGCCATCGACACAACCCTTAATTTCACTCCTCTTTCCCCCATTTTCCTTTAGCCTTTGGACCGCAACAGCCCCTTTACCTTCTCAGTTGCAGGAGCAAAAGGCGAACCGGACGGAGACCAGCCTTCTCCTCACCTTGCCTCACCGCCGGTCAAAGAAGAAAGAGGGGCTCACTCCCTCATCTCCATCGCCAGGCCTCTCCTCCATTCGGCCCCCAGCGGCGGCCAGCCTCCCTGCAAACAGACGCCCCCTCAGTCGGTTCTCTCTCTCTCGAGGTCGCCTCCTCTTCCCTTCAGCAGCGGAGCTCCTCCATTTCAACGGATCTTCTTCTCCTCCGGTCTCCAGCTCTCCTCTATAGCAGACCCGTCCACGGCTGAGAAGAGAAGGAAAACAAAAATCAGATTTGAAAAAACAAAGAAATTAAAAAACTAAAATCAACTGGTTGTTGCGTTCTTGTTGTTGATGCAGGTCACCGCCGGCGTAGGGAGACAGAGAAGAGGAAGAGCTTCCCGATCCACCAGTCTTTGTCCGTTTCTCTGCGGGGCGCGTGGGTCCACGCGCCGCCAGTGGCGGTGGTGCGTGAACCCACGCGCCGCCACTGTTCATGCAGCCCCCAGAAGTCCTTCCCTGCAATTTCTGGAGTTTTTTAGGGACCATTTTGTAAATTTTAAAGTTTTAATGTAATTTTTGTTTATTTATTCTAAATTTGTAGTATGTGAATGTAAAAGAAAAAAGAAAAGAAAAGAAAATAATAATAAAAAAGAGTGTGTGTTGGTGTTCTTTTTTTATTTTATGTTATTGAATTATAAAAATAAAAAGGATAAAAAGAAGTAATTGTTTAATTTTACAGGTACAATTTTACATGCACAAATTCTAAGGATGGATAAAATCATGTTGTATTTTCCATGAAAATGTAAGAACATGTTCCTACATATATTCTGGGAATTAATAACTGATGTATCGAAGCCTTAGAAGTGGGATAAAATTTTATTTTAAAAATTACATCAAGCTCACGAAGCTTAAATGTGATGTGTATTTTGTTTGTGAATTTTTTATGATAAAATTGCAGGAATAAAGAAGGATTTAATATTTGATTGGATCACGGTGTAGAAGTACAAACTTGTACGGAAGTTGTATTTCTAAAATCCGATGAAAAGACAAAATTTTTAAAACTTCTTTAACACATCAAGTCCACAGAGCAGCTTATCTTAGGTAGGGTGCGTTAGGGGTGCTAACACCTTCCCTAACCACAATCAGTCCCTTACCCGTGAATTTCTGACAAGACCAATCCAACAGGGTTTCCTAGTAACCCCCAATAAATTACTAGATGGCGACTCCTAACGAACCAATTCAAGCAATACAACAATGAGAGACATAAATCGCCAGCCGATGCCGCGCGCGGGATTTTTTTGACGTGCGACACTTCTTATGGAGTAATTGTAAGATTTTCTGATATTGATTTGAAATCAAATCCATCTTGTCAACATGGTGCTTTGAAAAATCTTCTGCTATGATCATGTTGGTTTGTCTGGTATGAATATTTGGTTTCTTCCCTTTGTTGTACAGCTTATGTCCTGGAGGGTATCCCACCAGCTTGTAACACTTTTCGGCCAAGTGACCACTCATATTACAATGGCTACAAACAGGAGGTTTTGCATTTCCAGCTTTGAAACAATCTTCTAAAGAATGTCCTTGGATCTTACAATGGGGGCAATAGGGTCTGTTGAAGGTCTTGAAGTTTGTGGATGTGTTTCTGGTGAAAAGAGCCATTGAATCAGGGTTAGATGTGCAAAGTAACATCTGATGTTGTTTTTCTTGTTGTTGAACGAGAGAGAAAACCTTGCTGACTTGTGGTATTGGATCCATTAGCATGATTTGATCTCGTATGTTGGAATATGTTTCATTCAATCCCATGAGGAATTGAATTACACAGTCTTGTTGGTACCGATTAGTTAGGACCCTCATCTGTCTACAAGAACATTCGGGCATAGGACAGTGCAATGCTAACTCATCCCAAATTGATTTTAGCTTTCCGTAATAGATGTTGACTAAATCATGTCCTTGTGTTAAGTTCGCTAGAGCTCCTTTTAATTGAAAAATCCATGGTTCGTTTTGTTGAGTCAGTCTCTCACACAGTTCCCTCCAGATTTCATATGCATTATCTACAAGGATGAAGGAGGATTTCACTGAGGGACTTATAGAGTTATGAATCCAGGAGACAATCATATCATTGCATCTTTCCCAAGCATCCAGAAGAGGGTCATTGGGATTTGTTGGTTTTGTTATGCTGCCATCAACAAAACCCAGCTTGTTCTTGGCTCTAAGGGCCCTTTTCATGGCTCTTGCCCAAGTAACATAGTTTTCTGTGGTTAGTAGATCGGTCACCAGACTGAGAATCGATGTATCACTGTTGTCAAGTCGATATGGGTTATTTTGATCTGATAGGTTGTGGAAATGTGAGGTTGAATGCATAGTTAAGGTTGGTGTTTGTGGGTTTTTTGTTTCCATAGTTATCTAGAGAACCAGAGGCTCTGATACCATGTGAGAAATGATAACAGTTGCAGAAGGAAGAAAATCAGAGGACGAGATAGTTTGATTGTTCTACTGAAGAACATTGCTAATTGCAGGATGTATTTATTCTCTGTTATATTTCTACAAGATGAATGCAGACATATATATATATACACACCTCAGGGCTGCTATCCCATGAGAAATGAATGACCTACTGCCCACGTTGCACTAGCTGTACGTCAGTTTGGAAAGGTCTAACAGAAAAGCAAAAGAAGAAAATAACAGAAAGGAAAAGAATAACAGACTAACAACTGAGACTAAAAGAAAACGATCATCCTTTTTCTTCTAGTAACTTCTTATCATTTTCATTCTTCAACATGAAACAGGGGACCAAGAACCGAAACAAAAAAACACAAGGGACAGAAAAAAATAGAGACTAACAGGAAGGAACGAAAGAGAGGGGGATTGGACTGAAAAGAGAGGGGACTGAAACAACTAGCTGGAGAGCGAGATTGGTTTCGCTCGGGAAGCAAAATTATCATAACAACTAGAGATGAACGTTTGCTAGTTGTTCACGGGGTGGAACGCTTACTTAGGGTGAAGGAATTATGTTGTGATGATGCTCTTATGCTTTTCTGTTGGCATGCCTTTATAAATTCTCACCCTCCTATAGATTATTTAGAGATCTCAGATCAAGTAGTGAAATATGCCAAAGGCCTCCCATTGGCTCTAGTTGTACTGGGTTCTTTTTTGTATGGAAGAAGCATACCTGAATGGGAAAGCGAATTGGATAAACTAAGAAGAATTCCTAATAAACAAATTTACAAAGTACTTAAAATAAGCTTTGATGGACTGGAGCATCATGAGAGGGCTATTTTTCTTGATATTGCCTGCTTCTTCAAAGGACAAGAAAAAGATTATGTTATAAAAATACTAGACGCATGAGATTTCGACCCTGTTATTGGCATACAGGTTCTCATGGAGAAGTCTCTTGTATATATTGAAAACAATAAGCTTCAGATGCATGACTTGCTACAATGGATGGGCAGACAAGTTGTTTACCAAGAATCTCCCAACGTACCTGGAAGACGCAGCAGGCTGTGGTTTCATGAGGATATTCCTCATGTGCTGACTGAAAACATGGTAAGAACCTTGTGTGTATGATTTATTGGTGTAGTTTTTAAATGAATAAAGAAAAGATGTTTATCCCACATTGAAAAAAACACTCCCTCCTAATGTTTCTAAGTGTGGGTTTTTATTGTGTAGTAAATTAAGCCATGGTGGATAAACTATCCTATGTGGCTTCCTAATGCTATTGTATGGGTATTTATAATATCAAAAGATAGAATTTGAAACTTGAAACTTAATATAAACAGTTGTACTGTTTCATGAATAGTTATACTGTTTGATGAACAATCATATTGTTTGATGAACAATCATAGTGGTTCATCAACAATTATATTGTTTGATGAATAGTCATATTGTTTCATCGTTATGTTTCAAGTCTATAAAAGCATGTTACTACAAAAAAAAAAAAAAAACATAACAAAAATACATATATGCGTTTCTTGGTCTTATCTTCTCATTCTTTTAAAGGTTTAGAGGGCTTAGTTGTATCCTGGAGGTGTTGTCTCTGTGTAAGACAAATAAACACCTTAAAGATAATGTTTTCACGCCTCTAAGCCAACTCCTTTCTATCCTAAACTTTCATAACATGATTTTTCTTCTGTCTTCTGACCTCGAAATTGCCTACAAATTAGAACTTCGCGTCCTTTTAACACTAAGAAGTTGTTATTGTTCGATTTGAGGAAGTCCAATGTATACAATTTTGCTATCAGGGATCGTATGAAGTTGAAGTATGCTGGACTTGCCTGAAGCAGAAGAGGTACACTTGAGTGCTAAAGCTTTCGAAAAGATGAAAAGACTCAGGATATACTTATTGTCCACAATGCACAAGTTATTGGAGGTCCAGAAAATCTACCCAACGCATTAAGATGGTTTGAATGGCCTGGTTGCCCCTTGAAGTCGATGCCATCCACATTTCACGCCAGGAAACTTGTAGTTCTTAACATGCATCACAGTTGCATCAAACAGTTGGGGGAGGGATTCAAGGTATAATAACAACTAAGAATCTCTCCTTAAATTACACCATGCATGAAGTCTTGTAAGCTAATGTTTTTTTCATCTGTCTCTGTATTTTGCAGAATTACACAACCTTAAAGTACATGGATTTCAGAGATTGTGAACTTTTAACAGAAACACCAGACTTCTCAACCATCCCTAATCTTGAGAGGTTGAATCTTGAAGGTTGTACAAGTTTAGTTAAGATTCACAATTCGGTTGGATATCTTGCGAAACTTGTATTTTTGAGCGTTGAGTTCTGCTCCAACCTTGAGAGTATTTCAAGCCACTTCAGATTAAGATCCCTTTAGACTCTCCTTCTCACTGGTTGCTCAAAACTTGAGAAATTCCCAGACATTGAGGACAAAATGGCTAGTATAGAGAGAGTTTCTTTGAATAGTATTGCTATAAAAGAGCTCCCTTTATCGATTGAAAAATCTTGTTGGGCTTAAAGTCATGACTTTATCATTTTGTAGAAATCTATTGAGAATTCCAAGTAGCATTTATAAGTTGCAGCATCTTAAGCGTCTGCTTCTTGACGGGTGCTCAAAACTTACCAAGTTTCCAGAGAATATGCCAGAAGAAACACAACCATTCTGCTCCAACATTTCCATGATAGCAAACAATGACATAATGTGGTTTCCCATGTTAACCTGTTTGGATCTACAAAATTGCTATTAGGATACTGGCATGCAAACCCGACAAGATAAAAGGCTTAAAGGAGAAATGAGACACACAAGAATTTACGTGGTTCACCCAATTAGGCTACGTCCATGGGCAAGTATAGAAGGATTTTACTAGTAATGTGGGAATTACAACTTCTCTCAAATAATAGGAGAACAACTAAGAATCTCTCTATTACTAGGAGAAAACACCTCACTTACTCTCTCACAAATACCTCACAATTTAGTGGGATTACTTTCCCTCTTCACTCTCTCTTCTTTCTCTCTTCACTTGGTTTGTCTATAATGCTTGGATGCTTGCCTATTTATAGGCAAGCATCCATGAAAGAGCAAGTGGCCAAGTTGGCCAAGTGGCCAAGTGGCCAAGTTGGCCAAGTTGGCAAGTGGCCAACTATCTTCACATTCTCCCACTTAAAGACTTTGATGATTTAATCAAGTCTTCACACTTGATCATTTGTGATTCTTTTATCCTTTCAATGCTTGCCATCTTCATGCTGCTTACGTTTCTGCTAGGCCATAAGAGGATCTGCACCATATATACTTATTAGTGTTGACTAGTTTGGTCAAAGCATCTACTGGGTTTTCCTTTGTGTGAACCTTCTGAAAATCCACACTTCCATCTTCCACCACTTCGTGAACAAAGTGATACTGAACATCTATATGTTTTGTTCTTGAATGAAACGCTGGATTTCTTGCAATATGCAAGGCACTCTGACTATCACAATACACAAGAATCTTCTCTTGTTTGTGCCCGAGCTCCTCCATAAGTTTCTTCATCCATATTGCTTCTTTACAAGCTTATGTAGCTGTCATATACTTAGCTTCTGTTGTGGATAACGCTACAACAGTTTAAAGTTTAGAGACCCAGCTCACAGCTCCTCCTGCAATTATGAACACATAACCTGTAGTGGATTTTCTTTTCTCAAGGTCACCAGCAAAATCTGAGTCAACATAACCTCTGACAGTGAATTCTGATCCTCCATAACATAATGCGGCATCTGAGGTACCCTTGATGTATCTCAAGATCCTCTTGATAGTATTCCAATGCTCTCTACCAAGATTTGCCATGTATCGACTAGCTGCTCCCACTGCTTGTGCAACGTCTGGTCTTGTACATATCATGGCAAACATTAAACTTCCCAATGCTGATGCATACGGTACTCGAGACATCTCCATCCTCTCTGCTTCATTGCTAGGAGACATACTTAAGGATAATTTGAAGTTAATAGGAAGTGGGGTGGAAATTGGCTTACAATCTTGCATGTTGAAGCGTCGCAAGATCTTCAAATAATTCTTCTGAGAAAGCCAAATCTTCCTCTTACTTCTGTCTCGGTGAATTTGCATCCCTAGAATCTTGTTTGCTGGTCCTAAGTCCTTCATATCAAACTCCCTAGCCAACTGTGCCTTCAATTCTTGGACTCGATCTTTGTTGGGGCCTATTACCAACATGTCATCCACGTACAACAACAGAATGATGAAAACATCATTTTCTTCAAACCTCTTGTAATACGTACAATGGTCTGAACTGAGTCTGTTGTACCCAAAGCTAATTATAAAGGAATCAAATCTCTTGTACCAACACCTCGGCGCCTGTTTGAGACTATATAGAGATTTGTTCAACCTGCAAACCAAGTTCTCCTTACCTGTTTCAGCAAAACCCTCTGGTTGGAGCATATAAATTTCTTCTTCAAGTTCTCCATGAAGAAATGCAGTTTTCACATCTAACTGCTCTAAGTGAAGATCAAATATAACACACATTGCCAAGACTACTCTGATTGTAGTAAGTCGTACCACCGGAGAAAATATCTCATTAAAGTCTATTCCTTCTTTCTGAGCATATCCTTTCACCACCAATCTTGCACGATACCGCTCCACTTGATCATTGCCATCACGCTTTATCTTGTAAACCCATTTGTTGCCAGTGACCTTTCTTTCTTGTGGTAGCGGAACAAGATCCCAAGTGTTATTCTTGTGCAGAGCTTCAATCTCCTCTTGCATTGCTGTCATCCACATAGATACATCTGTGCTTTTGATAGCCTCATGGAAAGTTGATGGCTCTCCATCCTTTGTTAGAAGACAGTATGCAATGTTGCTCTCAGTAACATATTCTGAGTGCCAAGCCGGTGGTCTTTTTTCACGAGTTGACCGTCGAACTTCAGGAGTTTCAGACTCTATTTGTTCTTGTTCTTCATGCTCTGGTACAACTTCAGAAGAAGTACGATTCTAAGTATTTTCCATCTGGACTTCTGTAGTCTCCTTTAAAATGCTATTATTTTCTTCCATTTGCATTTTATCTTCTGCAAACATGACATCTCTGCTGATGACTACCTTGTGGGCAGTGGGATCCTACAAGCGATACCCCTTCACTCCATCAGCATATCCCAAGAATACACATTTTCTGGATTTTGAATCCAGCTTGCTGACCTTTTGAGTATTGTACATCACGTACACAGGACTTCCAAATATATGCAATCGAGAATAATCAGCTGGCTTTCCAGTCCACATCTCCATCGGTGTCTTCAACTCAATTGCAGTAGACGGAGATCGATTTATTACATAACAGGCGGTATTGACTGCTTTTGCCCAGAATGACTTTTCTAGACCTGCAGCCTTCAACATTGCTCTTGTTCTTTCCAATAGAGTTTTGTTCATCCGCTCTGCCACTCCATTTTGTTGTGGAGTGTATGCCGTTGTGAACTGCCTTTTGATACCTTCATGTTGACAGAAGTTATCAAATTCATCACTGGTATATTCTCCTCCATTGTCAGTCCTCAAACACTTGATCTTCTTTTCAGATTCAAGTTCTACCCGCGCTTTGAAGGTTTTAAAAACTGCGAACACATCTGCCTTTCTTCTAATCGGATACACCCAACATCTCCTGGAGAAGTCATCTATGAATGATACAAAGTATCTTGCTCCTCCCAAGGATACAACCGGTGCTTGCCAAACATCAGAGTGAATCAGGTCTAAGATGCATTTGCTCTTAGTTATTGACGTGCCAAACTTCAACCTGTGTTGTTTACTTGTAACACAGTGCTCACAGAAAGGTAAAGTAACCTTTGTAAGCCCAGGGAGTAACTTCTGATCAGAGAGAACCTTTAAACCTTTCTCTGACATGTGGCCTAGTTTTTGATGCCACATCATCGTCTTCTCTTCTGCAGGACTGGCTGATGCGATTGATGCTTCTGCCCCCTAATGTGTTTCTCCCATTAATACAAACATGTTTGCAACTGTCTTTCTTGCCTTTAAAACCACCAGCACTCCTTTGACAATTTTCATGATTCCATTGTGTGTTCGAATCTTACAGCCAAGACTATCAAATTGTCCTACGGACAAAAGATTCTTCTTTAAGTCTTTCACATGTCGCACTCCTGAAATAGTACGAATTAAGCCATCATACATCTTCAATTTGATGGTGCCAATGCCAGAAATATCTAAAGCATGATTATCACCCATGAACACTGTGCCTCCAGAGATAGGTTCGTATGTATGGAACCAATCCCGATTAGGAGTCATATGCCATGTTGCTCCTGAATCCATTAGCCAGACCTCAGTGAGCTCTTCTCTATCTGTAGAGATTGTTGCTGCTTCACTATATAGAACCTCTCCATCTTCTGAGGTGCTTGCAACACATCCTTGAGGTTTTGATGACTCTGCAGTATTCTCTATACCCTTTTTAAACCAACAATCCTTTTTGAAGTGTCCTTTTCTGCCACAATTGTAGCATTTCACAGTCTTCTTACTTCTTGATTTGGACCTCCCCTGCCTTTGACTCCCACTAGAGCCACGCTCCGTTGATCTTCCTCTTGACACCAATAACGCCTCTGCTTGGTTTGAACTGTTTCTGTCTCCTTTGTTTTTGCGCCTATTTTTTTCTTCCAAGATAGCGGCTGCAACATCATCGAAGACTAAATAGTCTGATAGGATATTATTGGTCAGGTTGATAATGAGCTGATCATACGAATCAGGAAGACTTTGAAGTAGAAGCTCTGCACGTTCATTTTCCTCTATTTGTTGACCCAACATAATAAGTTGTGAAAATAGAGTTCTTATTGTGTTGATATGGTCAGTCACCGACGTGGTTTCTGCCATTCGAAGGGTATAAAGTCTCCGCTTTAAGAAAATCTTAGTGTGCAAAGACTTGGACTCGTATAGCTTTGTTAGAGTCTCCCATATCTCCTTAGCTGTTTTCTTCTCCGCCACACTTGATAATACTTCATCAGCTAATGCTAAATGTATGTTAGCAATAGCATTGCCATCCATCTCATTCCATTTTGCATTATCAGTAATCTCCGCGGGCCAATCCCCAATTGCTGCCAAGCAATTGTCTTTCCTCAGGATTGCCTTGATTCTCATTTTCTACAGTGAGAAATTGCTCCCCTTGAACCTCTCAATCTCGTACTTTGCTGCCATTGTATTCACCGAGATCTATTCAGCTATCACCATTTCACAGATCTGTAACATATATAGAAATAGTATCGTGTGAATAATACTTCACTAAGTAAGTTCCCAAGAAAGATTGGAGGGGTCACAAACGGTCCCGCTTAAAACCCAATCTCCTTAGACAGAACTTCCTAGACTGTATTTAATCACCGCACTGACTTTCTATATACGCCAACAATAACGTAAGTGAACAGTATCGTATGGATGAATAGTGTCGTAGGTGAATAGTGCCGTAGACGTGAATAGTAACCGTATACACGAATAACTTTTGTGTGTTAACAACACCAACCATGAAGGCTCTGATACTACTGTTAGGATACTGGCATGCAAACCCGACAAGATAAAAGGCTTAAAGGAGAAATGAGACACACAAGAATTTACGTGGTTCACTCAATTAGGCTACGTCCACGGGCAAGTATAGAAGGATTTTACTAGTAATGTGGGAATTACAACTTCTCTCAAATAATAGGAGAACAACTAAGAATCTCTCTATTACTAGGAAAAAACACCTCACTTACTCTCTCACAAATACCTCACAATTTAGTGGGATTACTTTCCCTCTTCACTCTCTCTTCTTTCTCTCTTCACTTGGTTTGTCTATAATGCTTGGATACTTGCCTATTTATAGGCAAGCATCCATGAAAGAGCAAGTGGCCAAGTTGACCAAGTGGCCAAGTGACCAACTATCTTCACAATTGCAAGTTATCAGAAGTTGATTTCCTCGTGAATCTTGTTTGCTTTTCCACGTTGAAGGATCTAGATCTATCAGGGAACAATTTTGTTAACCTTCCTACGTGCATCAACAGATTCACTAAATTGAGGCGCCTTGAATTGGCGAACTGCATATGGCTTGAAGGGATTCCGGAGCTCCCACGAAGTATTAAGCGTATTGGAGCCCGGAATTGCACATCATTGGAAACTTATTCAGAATTAGTTAGGGTATTTATGTTTAATACAGAAGATAGATCAACAAAGCTTCGTGATCTTGACTTTTCTAACTGCCATAAACTGGCAGATCAGAATCCATTACAGAGTTTGGCAGATGCATCATCAAGATGCATATCAGTGGACGAGGTTGGTCTCCCCCATTGCTTCCTCAAATCTCTCCTTGTTTGTATCTGTTTATATGTGTACTCTGAAACTTTGAAAGCTTAACTTCTTTTCTCACAGTCGATGTTTTTTAAATTACTAACAATTGATTAAAAGAGTGTTTTAACATTGCAGGGGTTCCGTGAGGACTTCAGAATTGAAGTTGTTCTTCCAGGAAATGAGATTCCAAGGTGGTTCAGATTGTACAGTGATGACGGGTACATGTCATTCCATGTGCCTTCGCCTACGTTCAGGAGAACAAAAGCCTTGGTTCTCTGTGCCATTTTAAGATTACAGTTTGCAGTGGATGTGAATATTTCCCGTGAAATTTTCATTAATGGTCGGAGCGTGATTTCCTTTTCTAGACAGTTCTTCTCTTTGAAGTCAGATCACATGTGGCTTTACTACCTTCCATGTCGTAAGATTCGGAGCTTAAATTCATTGCTGCAGGACGACTGGATTCACATTGAGGTTTCTTTCAGAATCCTTGGAGCACCAAGAAATGCAACCCGTAAAGGGTGTGGGGTTTATCTCATAAATGCAAGTCATCCAAGCTCTATTGTAGGCGATGAAGACGACGACACATGTCTGAGTGGTCGCAACGACGGAATCAACTTCTGTGGATCGGAGACTTGGACTTCACTATCACTTGATCTAATGAGAAGCTGCAGTGTCAGTGATGCCGGGGAATTCGAGAGGCACCCATGGCAGCCATCGCCTCAATGGAAACTCCCACCTACTCAACCAGGGAGCATTTACTCTCCAATAGCTCAGCTAATTCACCAGAACTCTTTTAGGGATTCTATTAGCAAGAAAAGGGATCGGGAGCTCGGTGAAGATCATGATTCCTCTATTCCAGAAACAAGTACCAAAAGGTTCCAAAACTCTTCGTGCTTTCCACCAAGTAATAATAAAGTTCCTTGGGGATCAAGCCAGCAAGGAGATAGATAGTAAGCTATCAACATATCATACAAATGCTTTAAACTCAAACACTGTTTTCCTCTTGTAAATTAAAGATTTAAATGAAGTACATGTCAGTATGTCACCACTATCACGCATCTGCAATGAACTTGTACCATGTTCTTGTTTTAGAAATTAAAGATTTCAATGAAGAACATGTCGCCCTCTCTGTCACTGCTGCATACTTCCATAATCTCCTTGACACAAAATCACTCCATTTACATATCAGCAAAGGAACATGTTCATGTTCATGTAAAGATTTCTGCTAAATTGGCGAATTCAGAGCTCATCAGTTTGGCATCCATAATTTAGTCTCTTCCTGAGCTAGTTTGAGCTCTACGGACCATTTCGCAGCAGAAGAAGATTGTGAAAGTGAAGCCAGTTAATTTCCTACCACCAGATGTAATCATCTTGAATGCCCCCTGTGGACATCTTCAAGTTATACACAAATTTGTCATCCATATTAGGGTCATTTTGTTTTTCAAACCTTTCATAAGTTCTACATAAGATTGCAAGATGGACATTTGTTAGTTTTCAAAATTAAAAGTATATTTTAAAAAAAAAACAAACTCAAATAATAAAAATAAAAGTAATATATTTAAATAAAATATTGATAGTGGATATAATAAATTCTAAATAATGTTAATTTGATGAACATTACATAATGATTTTATAAAAACGTTTTTGTACTGTTTAGAATCTAATTGACAAAATTTATAAATATATTATCTAGGATTGAATTGAGAACGAGTATATAAGTTTTTGTACTAAATTAAGATTTTTCCCTTAATGAAAAGATAAATAACCATTTGGAATTACATGTTGGATAAATTTTGAAAAAAAATAATAATATAAAGTTAGTTAATATATTAATATTAAAAATAATTTTTAAAAAATAAAAAAATAATAATAAAATTGGGAATTAGGTTTTGAAATTTCCTCGTACTTTCAGTGTAGTCGTCATCTTAGAGAAACACGGAGTTGCTGTCTTGTGGATGCCAAGTGTAAGAGCCGTACTATGGTCCCATTCACAAAGTTACCAAGATTCCAGGATGCTTTAAAGCCTGCTTAGGAATTATTTAGCGGTTGTTTAAATTTTTGTTTTTGAAAATACTTATTTTTTTATTTTTAATATTAATATATCAAAATAATTTCAAATTATAAAAAAAATAATTTCAAATAAAAATACAAAATTTTCAAAAGCATTTTTTAAACCAAAAAAGAAACACGCTCTTAGTATTTATTTGGTATTGTAAAATGTTTTTTAAAAGTATTTTTTTATTAAAATATAATCAAAATAATTTTTTTAAATATTTTTTTAAAACATAAAAAAATATATTAATTTAATATTATTTTATAAGAGATATATTTTTTAAAAAAATATCTAAAAACAAAGCTACCACATTTCTAAATGGATTCTTAATACAATAATCTACCACCCAAGATGTAACATAACAACAACCGAAAAATCAAGATTTTTTATTATTTAAAATTATATGATTTTAAAAATAAATAAAAATTTAATCTACATGTTCTCAGCACATTACCAATTTTGAGTGGGATTAATCCCATAACAAGTTTTATGACTAAATATATGTATGTTTGGAGTGTAGTTACAGTTATATATTTTTTAAAATATTTTTTACTTAGAAATGCATCAAAATAATATATTTTTTATTTTTTTAAAATTATTTTTAACATTAATACATCAAAATGATTTGAAAATATAAAAAAAAAATTAATTTTTTAAAAAAATTTAAAACATAAAATAAAAAAAGTTGCCGAGAAACAAGCCACCACCGAGTCTTTTCAATGTAACGTATAGGCGAGGACTTCTTCAAGTCTTTTGGTCATTGCTGTTATTATCGTTCTCAATCATAGAACATCTAAAAGCACTTGGTCAACATTACTTGCAAACTGACTGCTAGTATGAAAATGGGTTCCATTTTCAATATTTTCTTTCTTCTTGTTGCTTTCTTATTTAGTTTTCTGACTTTTTCACATTTACGTTCACATCATGCTCTGGGCACCCGATGGCCTAAAGTGTTCTCTATATTTCACCTCCAGTTTCTGGCTATCAGAAAGTTTTGATCCAATGGCTTCTTCCTCTTCCACTAATTGTTGGAAGCACGATGTATTCTTGAATTTCAGAGGCCAAGACACCCGCAACACTTTTACTAGCCATCTACACCAAGCTCTGTGCAACAATGGAGTTCATGTGTACATTGATGACGAGCTTGAGAGGGGAAAAGCGATTGCTCCTGCACTCCTCCAAGCTATCGAGCAATCAAGGATCTCCATTGTTGTTTTCTCTGAAACCTATGCATGCTCTTCCTATTGTTTGGATGAGCTGGTGAAGACGCTTGAATGCAAGGAATCGAAAGGGCAAGTGGTTTTGCCCGTGTTCTACAACGTGGATCCATCAGATGTAGAAGTGCAGAACGACAGCTTTGGAGAACCTGTGCTTCGTGCAGCTTCAATGGCTGCTGCAAGAATGGACAAGTTGCTGGAGTGGAAGGAAGCTCTAACAAAAGCAGCTAGATTGTCTGGGTGGCATTTGGACAACGGGTAAATTCTACTTACTCCTCCACCTACCATTCTACTTTTATTTTAACAGAAGCAGTCGGATACTAGAAATTAATTGTTTAATTTATCTGTTGAGCTTTTCTTTCTTTGAAAATATATATATTTTTTACTTTTTCCAACTTACTATTTAGCTATTTTATTTTTCCCTAATTTCACGAGGTTGACCTAGTGATCAAGAAAGTATGTTTCCGTCTTTGTCTTTTTTTGTTCAAGTTTCAGGGACACTTTCTAGTAGAGTTTATTACATTCTTCTTATTGTAGCATAATGAAGAGATGTTATGATTGTATTTTAAAATATTTTTATTTGAAAATATATTGAAATAATATTTTTTTATTTTAAAATAATTATTTTTAATATTAAGATATCAAAACAATTTAAAAACACTAAATAATTAATTTAAAAATAAATAAATTAAATCACTTGTAAAAAAATTCTTTTAAAATGTATAAATAAACAGTTATATAGATAGAACTATTAACAATAAAATATTAAGGTTAGGCTAAAAGTATGACTTATCAATTTGATCTATTTTGTCTTTAAACTGTTATTTTCTAGATAATAAATTAAGTTCTTTCTTTAGATAAAACTATTAAAAATAACAATAAAACTTCAACCTGTTGATGTTATATATTTAGATATTGAAGAGAGTATTTCAATAGACAATCAAACTTTGACCCCAATGTAATAATTAAATGAGTTAATTTCACTAGAAGACAATAAATTAAATTGATAATTCAAACCTTAGGATAAAATATGATTTTAAACCATGAATTAATATATGGTGTGATGCTCATAAACTCTTGAGAGGCAACCCAGAGAAGTTAGAAACAAACAGTTTAGCTACTGATTAATCACGCCAGCATTTAAACTAGTAAAAAATCGATTTTAGTCTTCTTTGATTGTGATAGTAGGTCACAGTTACAAAGATGGGTAGCTAAGAACACAGAAAGATAGAATTCACCAAAATTAAAGGGCCAATTAAGAAACCTAGCCACACTGCTAGTTATTAATTTTCTGAATAAAATTATTCTACCAAAATCCTGATATCCATAATAGTTACCATCTTGGCTTCATCAACCTACGAACCATAAAAAAGAAAAAAGAAAAAGAAAAAGAAAAAGAATAGAAGCCTGCAGGTGCTCCAAATCAACACGACTATGCCTATAAATGGTTTCAACACCTGGTGCATGAACCAAATATAAAGGTGCTAGGTGCATTGAACAATCCAAATAGCATCATCATGCACTCATACAACTCATCTTGTATCTTAAACGCCATCTTCCACTCTTTTTTTCTTTTTTGATAAAGTCGTAGAATCAGTCTGCTAGACAATATATGTTATCCAAACATGATATAGGATACATGTACTTCCTAGTGATTTGGTTTAAGGACATGTCCAACGTACGATCGTGAGCCATCTTTCTTAGAGATCAAGAAAGGGTTGGGAGTAGCTATACAGGGACGACTCACACACCCTATAATATACTCTCTCTCCAACAACTCTACCACCTAGCATTGCAGCTCGTTAGACTCCTTGAGACTAGGTTTGTATTCTAGTCTATTTTGTACGCAGCCTGCTTTTGAAAATCCTCAATTATAAGTTCTTGAATGTTTTCTTCCTGAGACAATAACGCCTCTTCAAGAAAATGTTTCCTTCCATATTAACCATGTACTACTCTACAACCTCCTCCGGTAATAGTTATTCAACAAATCCTCCTGTTTTAGAGAATAGTTTGAAATCCATTCATTTAAAATTGGATAACCAAACGATGTTGCGGAGGTCGAAAATGATGGATTTGTTTCATGATATTATTAACTTAAATTTAAGTTTGATCAAGTATCGAATCTCTTCCCGGTTAGCTTCGGCCATGCTCATTACATGATTCTCACAATTTAAATATCCAGGAATGAGGCTAAAACTATCCAGAGCATTGTTGAAAAGGTCTTGGCTATATTGAACCGCGCATTCTTACATGTTGCCGATCACCCTGTTGGACTAGATTCCCATATCCAAGATTTGAATTGTCAGTTGCGCCTTGCATCGAACGATGTTTGCATGGTGGGGATTTTGGGAATCGGTGGAATAGGCAAGACAACCGTTGCCAAAGCTATTTACAACGAAATTGCTAATCAGTTTGAAGGTAGCAGCTTTCTTGCAAACGTTAGAGAAATGGCAAAGCAAAACAAGGTTGTTGAACTACAACAAACACTTCTTTCACAGATACTTGGAGATAAAAATTGGTCAGTTGGAAATATAGATTTTGGAATCAGTGTGATAAAGGACAGGTTGTGTAGTAAAAAGGTTCTTCTTGTTGTTGATGATGTGGATAATGTGGACCAGTTAAAAAGACTAGCTGGAGAGCCAGATTGGTTTGGTGCAGGGAGTAGGATCATTATTACGAGTAGAGATGAACTTGTGCTTGTTTCCCATGGAGTGAAATTTGTGCATAGAGTGCAGGAACTATGTCGAGGTGATGCTTTTCAACTTTTCAGCTGGCATGCATTCAGAAATTCCCAACCCAAGGAGGAGTTCATGATGCATTCACGCGAGGCAGTAACTTACGCCCAAGGCTTGCCATTAGCTCTTGTTGTGTTGGGTTCTTTTCTGTATGGTAGGAGTGTACATGAGTGGGAAAGTCAAATAGATAAATTGAAGCAAATTCCTGATAAAAAGATATATGAAATACTCAAAATAAGTTATGATGGCTTGGAGGATGACACTCAAAAGGCCATTTTCCTTGATATTGCGTGTTTCTTTAGAGGAATGGACAAAGACTATGTGATGAAAGTGTTCCATGCATGCGATTTCAACCCAATTATAGGAGTCCAAGTTCTTATTGAGAAGTCTTTGATAAGTATAGAGAATAATAAGCTGCAGATGCATGATTTAATACAAGCAATGGGCAGACAAATTGTTCAGCAAGAATCTCCCAATATACCAGGCAAGCGCAGCAGATTGTGGTTTCATGAGGATATTGCTCATGTATTGACCGAAAATATGGTGAGTGTCGCGTATACTTGCGAGCATGATCTTATGAACTGTACTTTGAAGGCAACCCATTTTTCCTCTCCTTGGTAAAAATATGAATGCTTTGACTCATTTCTGATATATTGTATGCGTATCCTTTTAATTTTCAGGGAACTGATGAGATTGAAGCAATAATGCTAGACTTCCATGAACCAGAAGAGATGCACTTGAGTGCTAAAGCATTTAAGAAGATGAAAAGACTTAGAATACTTATAATCCGCAATGCTTTGTTAACTGTGGCTCCTGTATATCTCTCAAATGAGTTGAGATGGCTTGAATGGCCTGGGTGTCCATTATTGTCACTGCCATCTACTTTTCATGCAAGAAAACTTCTTGTTCTCAACATGCAGCATAGCTTCATCAGCCACTTCGAGGGATTCAAGGTTTTGAACTATTAGAGGTTTCTTTCTACAAATTAGATCATCAACTTATCAGACACTGATACGTTTTCTGTTTCACAGAATTACAGTTGCTTGAAGTTTATGAATTTCAGTGGTTGCGGGTTCCTAAAAGAAACACCCGACTTCTCAACCATCAGGAATCTTGAAAGGTTGAATCTTGAAGGATGCGCAAATTTGGTTGAGGTTCATCAGTCTGTTGGATATCTTGATAAACTTGAATTCTTGAATGTTGAATTCTGCTCTAACCTCAGAAGTCTTCCCCGAAGAATCAAATTGAAATCTCTTAACACCCTTCTTCTTTCAGGCTGTCAAGAGCTTGAGGCGTTTCCTGACGTCGTTGAAAAAATGCAATGTCTGGAGAAACTTTGTTTGAGTGGAACTGCAATAAAAGCGCTTCCTTCATCCATCAAAAATATATCTGGGCTTAAAGTCTTGACCCTGACATTTTGCAAAAACCTTGCCGATCTTCCTAATAGCATTTATAAACTTACACATCTTGAGTGTCTGCTTCTTGAAGGTTGCTCAAAACTTGACAAGTTTCCAGTGAATGGGGAGAATGAGGCACCATCAAATTTCCTTGCATCTTCAAATTGTTATGAAAATTCCTCAGGATCGGACTTCCTTCCGGCTCAAGCGAATTCTCTTGAAGGCTCTTCCTCATTGGGATTTCCTTCGTTAAGATGGCTAGATCTACGAAACTGTTGTCTAAGAAATGTCAATTTCTTGAAGATGCATGATTGCTTTCCCAAGTTGAAGGAATTAGATTTGTCAGGAAACAGTTTTGCTATCTTTCCAGAAGCACTCTCGCTATTTACTCACTTGAAGAGCCTCAGATTACATAAATGCAAGAAGCTTCAAGAAATTCCAGAGCTTCCACGGAATATTAAGAGACTAGAAGCAAGAGATTGTGAATTGTTGGAAAGATATTCACCATTAGAGAAGGAAGGTGAATGGCCAGCCAAACTTCGCGTTGTTGACTTCTCAAACTGCCACAAACTAGCTAAAAACCAGGGAAAGAATTTGGAGGATGCATTCTTTAGTAAGGTTGGCTTGCCTGCAAACTCAAAATGCTGATATCTTATGTCCTCTTTCATCTGTTTCTGCAAAAATGTGTTTGTGACTATGTATGCTTGCTATTTGAATTTGTTGATAAATGGTCAAGTTGAAACAAATTTACCTTTGCAGATTTCATTGTTGCATTCACCTTATATCATGAACAGCACTAACAACTAATATGTCAACTTTTTTTTTTTGTAACAGGCAATTCATAAGCAATTTCAAGTTGAAATGTTCCTTCCTGGAAGTAAAATTCCAGAATGGTTCACGTTTACCAGTGAACAGGGCTCCTTGACTTACCTTGTACCTTCCTCTGTTTTCGAGAAAATCCAAGGACTGGTTATCTGCTCCATTTTATGTTTAGAGGATGGAGTGGCAGCAAATATATCGTGTGAAATGTTTGTTGATGGGAAAAGCATGATTTTGTGCTCAAGACATTTCTTTCCATTGGAGACGGATCATATGTGGTTATACTACCAGCCATATTGCTATACTAGAGCCTTGGGTAAAGCAAGAAATGATTTAGTTCGCTTTGAGATTTCATTTGAAGTCCTCGGAGCACCAAGGGGTTCGGCGTTGAAAATGTGTGGGCTCTATTTTATATACAAGCAAGATAAGACAGTGAGTGATCCAAGTTCCACCCAATCCACAAGTTATCACACAGACCACTCTGTTTCATTTGATCTCATGACAAGTTCCTACGTAGATGACCCCGACTTCGCTTTGAGTCCTAGTATGAACAGGAAGCGGCCAGCATCATCAGATCTAACTGAAGGATGCTACAATGATGACTTGGAACTCAGTTTGAATCCAAAGGTGAGCAGAAGAAAAACTGATGATGATCAGTGTGGGGAGCAGTTTTCTTTTTCTCTGCAGCCAATGGATCAGAAGCCGGGTAACCCTTTGATAGCATCCAAATCTGGGGAGCATCAACTGGAGCATTGGCTTTCTTTATCTTTGCAGCCAATGGATGTGAGTAATTGGAATCCAATGTGCATCAAGAAATTAGAGGAAAAGGTTCAACTACAACCAAAGAGTAGGCAAAAAATGAATTTCTTTAATGAGCTTGGCAGGAGTCCCATCAGGGAACATGATGCAGTAGAATATGAAACTGAAAAAGATGAGACATATATTTCTGATGTTGAATCTCTAGCTTGAGCGATACAAATATATATCTTCATGCGAAAACGAGATGGTAAAGGATCTACAAAAGAATGAAGCTGAAAAGGAGTTTCTTCTAATATCTCAAACACTGAAGATGTTCCTAGTGGCAGCTCAGAGAAGGTCGTCCCTTGGTCAAAAAGATCAATTAATGATGAAGAGGTGTTAATTTATGGAACACAAAGCATGAGTGATGCTGTGAAAAGAAAGAAGGTCTCCAGAAGGAGAAGAACTTGCTACCTTGGCCATTGGTGAATTTGGTGATGGAGAGTCCCATTCTGATGCAGTTGTATGTTTTACTTGTTCGTTGAGACGTCAGGGGACAGAGGAGATCGAAGGAATTATGCTAGATTTATAAGAACCAGAAGACATGCACTTGAGTTCTGAGGTTTTTAAGAAGGTGAAAAGTCTTCGGATAGTAATAATCCGCAAGGCATTGTTTAAGGATGGCTCCTGTAGATCTCCCAAATTCGTAAAGATGGCTTGAATGGCCTGGATGTCCTTTATTGTCAACGTCACCTGCATTTCATGGAAGAGAGCTACTTGTTCTCGAGATGCAGCATAGTTTCATCAAGCGATTTGAGGGATTCAAGGTTGTATCTCTAGGTGTGTAAAATTCCAACGTGAGGAATGTAAAATATGTAGATGAAGTTTGCAATAGAAGTAGAGAATAAATTTCTTGAATGAAAACAAGAATTATTTACTACTGAATATACTTCAAGCAGAGTTCTTTTCTTTCTCTTGTATTTCTCGCACCCTTTACAGATTTCATGAATGAATATATATATACACATATTCTAACTAACTTTCTCAACTAACTAACAATATGTAACTAACTATAACGGTCATGACTAACTTAACTAATAATATCCAACTGTAACTGTATTTACAAATATATGTTAAGATTGCAGAATAAGAATAGAAAAGCTTTAGGCTACTGTGATCTTTGCAGCGTCTGCATGTTGCTGGGATTCCTCTGGTTCTTTGTTGATATATGTAGAGTGTTGTAGACTCCAATATCCCCCCTCAAGATGAGAATGGATATTAACCATTCCCATCTTGGTAAGGATAGGATTAAGTGTGAGACAACTTACGGGTTTGGTGAGTGCATTTGCTAGCTGAAATCTAGAAGGGATATGAATGATAGTAAGCAATCCATCTTGTAGTTTTTCATGTATAAGGTGACAGTCAAGTTGTATATGTTTAGTGCGTTCATGATGGACCGGATTAGAAGCAATCTCAGAGGCAGGTTTGTTGTCGGTATACAGTAGGGCAGGTTTGGAGTGATGTATATGGAAATCATTCAACAAGTAAACCAGCCATTGAAGTTCACATAATGTAGTTGCCAATGCTCGATATTCTGCTTCTGCTGAGGATCGATTGATAGTTGGTTGTTTCTTAGATTTCCAGGAGATGAGAGAATCTCTAAGAAACACCAAGTAACCCATGACACTTTGTCTAGTATCAATGCAACCTCCCCAATCACTATCAGAATAAGCTTTTAAATAGAAGGTAGAATCAGCTTTGAGAAGTAATCTTTGACCTGGTGTTGCTTTAAGATATAGAAGGACTCTTTCTGCAGCTTGCAGATGTATTGTGTAGGGATTGGACATGAATTGGCTGAGAGTTTGGATGGCATATGACAAGTCTGGGCATGTGATTGTGAGGTAGAGAAGTCTACCAATTAGTCAACGATAAGATGCAGGGTCGGACAGAGAAGGGCTAGCATCATTGGCACTGAGTTTTAGTGTGGATTCCATAGGAAAGCTTACTGGTTTAGCTCCAGAAAATCCACTATCGACTAGGATATCTAAGGCATACTTTCTCTAGCAAAGAACAATGCCTTTTAGAGATCGAGCGACTTTAATACTTAGAAAGTACTTCAGTTTTCCCAAATCTTTTATAGGAAAAGTCGTTCGAAGGAACTATTTAACTTGGTTGATTGCTGTAAGAGTATTGGATGTGATGATAACATCATCAACATAGATTAATACTGCGATGAAGGTGTCGGTAGTTTTTCTGATGAAGAGGCTAGAATCTGATTTTGCTTGTAGAAATCCGAAAAGTAATAGAGAGGTAGAAAACTTAGAGAACCATTGTCTGGAAGCTTGTTTCAGGCCATAGATGCTCTTTTTGAGTTTGCAAACGCGAGGATCATGGGGAGTGGAGTAACCAGGGGGCAATTGCATATAGACTTCCTCATGTAAGTCACCATGCAAGAAAGCATTGTCTACATCAAGTTGATGTAAATGCCAATTGTTAACAGCCGTAATGGTGAGAAAAGCTCTAACTATTGTCATCTTGGCCATAGGGGAATAAGTGTCAAAGAAATCAATGCTCTCTTGTTGTGTGTATCCCTTAGCTACTAACATGGCCTTGTAGCGTTCCACCTTGCCATCTACTTGGAATTTGACTTTGTATATCCATTTACATCCAATGGCAGATTTGTTATGAGTTAGAAGTACTAAATCCCAGGTTTGGTTTTGTTCAAGAGCGATAATTTCATTAGTCATAGCCTTTTTCCAATGAGGAATAGAGCTAGCCTGTTTGTAAGTTTTTGGTTCAAAAACTAAGAAAACAAAATAAGTGAAAGCTCGGTGTTGTGAAGATAATTGAGAAGTAGATAAGAAATAAAAGAGTGAGTATGACTTACCAGGAATGGAGCAATTGGAAGGGATAGGGTCTGCTAAAGGAATCTGAGCCATAGTGCCACAATAATACTGTTGTAAGTAATGAGGTGGATGTGTAGTTCGTGCAAACCTTCTGAGTTGGGAAATATCATTTTGAATTAAGGTAGAATTTGGAGGAATAGAAGTTTATGAAGGCAATGTTGTAGGAAGAATAGAATAGCTTGGAGTTGGCTGGGATGACTTGTAAGGTAAAGAATCAAAAAACTGGGGGAAATCTGGAAACACAAGGGGTGTATAAACTGTGTTTGGTATAGATGGGAATATGGATTAATGAAAAATGACATTGCGAGACACAAAGGTTTTGTATATTGTTAAGTCAAGCACTTTGTACCCTTTAATGTGTGGAGGATAGCTAAGAAAAATACATTTGGTGGCTCGTGGTTGAAATTTTCCTCTGTTATGTGTGAGTGTACTAGCAAAGCATAAGCAATCGAATACCCTAAGGTCATTGTAAGTGGGTGGTTTGTTGAATAGAATCTGATATGGTGTTTGATTTTGTAGAATGAGGGAAGGTGTACGGTTGATTATGTGAGTGGAGGTGAGGATGCAATCGGTCCAGTAAGTTAAGGGGAGTTTGGTTTGAAACATGAGAGATCTAACTACATTTAGTAGATGTTGATGTTTCCTTTCAACCCTTCCATTTTGTTCAGGTGTTTCAACACAGTTTGTTTGATGAATGATGCCATGGTCTTGGTAAAAGGTAAGCATATTAAACTCTTGTCCATTATATATTCGGATAGTCTTAATGCTGGTGTTGAATTAAGTCTGAACATAGATTAGAAAGTTGCTTAGAAGACCTCTAGTTTCAGATTTGGATTTCATTAAGAACAACCAAGTGAATCTACTGTAATCATCGACAATTGTAAGAAAAAACTGATGACCAGAATATGAAGTAACAGAGAAGGGTCCCCAAATGTCAATGTGAATTAATTGAAAAGCCTGTATAGATGTATGTATGGACAAAGGAAAGGGCAGCCATTTTTGCTTGGCTAAGGGGCAAATGTCACAAATGGATTTACCTGTGGAAGTTACTAAAGGATCTATTTTGTTTAGAAGGTTGATTTTGGAAGTAGGAATGTGGCCCAAACAAAAATGCCAAAGATCAGTGGCAATAATACAAGATTTGATTAATGGTTTGGGAGGTAAACATTCTGTAGATTGATCAGGAGTTTTGTGAAGATGGTATAGACCAGATTCAGCTTCAGCAAGCCCAATCGTCCTCCATGTGCTTAGATCCTGCAAAATACATTTTGTGTGAAGAAAGAACAAGCCAACAGTGTTATCAGCAGTTAATATTGAAACATAAATAAGAATAATATTGAAAGATGGAGCCTAAAGAGAATTGTGTAAGGTGATAAAAAAACAACAGTGTTATGTGCAGTGAGCAGTTTTTGATGATTTCTATTTGCAAATAGCATAGCAGCAAATCTTTTCCTTTTTGGCCCCTTCCATCCAGGAGGATATCCAATTATCTGAAAGCATTTATCAACCAGGTGTCCTGGATATCCACAATGAGAGCAAGTTGCCTTAAATTTTCCTTTTTGTTTAGCAAAACATGTAACATATGTTGAACTTGATCTTGGAATTGGATTGTGATATTGTTCAGCAACCATAGCTTGTGAGTCAACAGGAATCCTTACCATATTCGTCAGGGTCCTCTGGCTTTCTTCTTGTAAAAGTAAAGAAAATATTTTTTCCATAGATGGTAAGGGAGTTTGAAGTAGTAGTTGGCTTCTAACTGCAGAGAAGGAAACATGGAGTCCTACCAAAAATTTCATCACATAATCTGATTGTTGTCGATCTGTCAGAAGCTTTAGAATGTTGCAAAAGCATGAATCAAGGTTTCCACATTTGCAGTTTGGTATTGGACGATAGCTAATGTATTCATCCCATAGGGCCTTGAATTCACTAAAATAATGTGTAACAGTTTTTGAGTTTTGAGAAATAGAACTTAAAGATTTCTCCAAGCTGAAGACTCTTGGTCCATCACTTCTCAAGTATCTTACCCTCAATTCCTCCCAAATTTTGAAGGTTGTTGTGAAGTAAAGAAGGTTGCTGCGAATATTTTTAGCAATAGAATTCATCAGCCATGACAGAACCAGATTATTTGATCGTAGCCATGCCACACGAAGTGTTTGATTGTTGGTGATTGGTTGAGATAAAGAACCATCAATGAAAACAATCTTATTTTTCATTGTTAAGGCAATTGTCATGGATCTACTCCATGCAATGTAATTTTCACCGGTGAAAAATTCAGAGACCAAAAGTCCATCATGGTTATCAGAAGGGTGCAGGTAGTAGTAGCCGGAAGAATCATCAGATGGATTCACAGTGGTGGTGTTGAATGAATCATTGTGTGCTGTAGAAGCATTTCCTTCAAGATGATCAGACATTTTTAAAGTCTGTGAGGGAATCAAGAAGATGATGAAGAAAAGAACTTTGAATCTTTCTATTGATGATAAAGGGGTGTTTTGAAGAGAGAAAGAAAATCTTGAATTCTTAGCAGTTTAACTCTGATATCATGTAAAATTCCAACGTGAGGAATGTAAAATATATAGATGAAGTTTGCAATAGAAGTAGAGAATAAATTTCTTGAATGAAAACAAGAATTATTTACTACTGAATATACTTCAAGCAGAGTTCTTTTCTTTCTCTTGTATTTCTCGCACCCTTTACAGATTACATGAATGAATATATGTACACATATTCTAACTAACTTTCTCAACTAACTAACAATATGTAACTAACTGTAACGGTCATGACTACCTTAACTAATAATATCCAACTGTAACTGTATTTACATATATATATATATATATATATATATTAAGATTGCAGAATAAGAATAGAAAAGCTTTAGGCTGCTGTGATCTTTGCAGCGTCTGCATGTTGCTGGGATTCCTCTGGTTCTTTGTTGATATATGTAGAGTGTTGTAGACTCCAATAAGGTGCTTCTCTCTGTAAATCTTAACAAAAACTTATTCTAAACACCTGATTATTCAAGCACCGCATAGAGGATGAATCTAGAAGTTTGCGTGAACTTATTTTTGATTCGTCAATCCGTTGGGTTTATTGGTATACTTCAATTTTAAAGCCTTGAATTCTGCTTTAACCTTAGAAGTCTTCCTAGCAGCTTCAAATTGAAATCTCTCGACACCCTTCTTTTTACCCCTGCAAAAAACTTGAGGTGTTTCTAGAATTTGTGGAAAAGATGCCATGCTTGGAGAAGCTTTATTTAATGTGTTCATCAATTGAAAATATAATGAGGCTTGTAGTCCTAACTGCAACATATTGCAATAACCTTGCCAATAGTCCGGCAGCATTTATAATCTAAGTCATCTTGAGCGTTATCTTCTTGAAGGTAACTCAAAAATTGGCAAGTTTACAGTGAATGGACCAAGCGTGGAGCATTCAAGCTTCCCCAGGTCTTTGAATACCTTAGAGTGTTCATCAGGATCCAGCTACCATCCTTTTTGTTATCGAAGAAGACTTGCAGCTTCTAGCAATGTTTTGGATATATAGCTTTTCTTCGCTGTGGTGTCCTATATTAATATCTGGATCTGCAAAACTGCAGTCTAATCGATATCAGTTACCTGACAATGTCGAAATTTATTTTCTATGTTCTTGGAACTAGATTTTTTAGGAAACAAGTTTTACTCCCACAAATATTTTCCACGTTCACTAACTTGAGAAGCCTCAAATTATCCGAAAGCAAGAAACTTCGATAAATTTCAGAGATTCCACGGGAAGATTAAGCGACTACAAGCAAGAGATTGCAAATCGTTGGAGACAAATATGCAATTACTAAGGAAAGAAAATTAAGTGGCTAACTATTAAGTTTCTCAAAAAAACATAAACGCTGCGAAACCAATAATTTTAAATTTGTTCAGAGTCCCACGAATCCTATTAAACAGTAATGCATTATTCAAGGTTTAAGTGAAAATTATTTGAAATATAATTCATCCTTTCAGACTTTGATCAACTCTTCATAACTAGATTGTCGCAAAACCTAGTTGTCGAATTGTTTGATCTCTAAAATTGATTCACACAAAAGAGTTCTGTTATTTGCAGGAAGCGTACGTATATGACTAATTAAGAAATAAATGTTGGAAAATAATAGCAGAAGCCAGATAAACAAAGAATTTGTTACTGAAAAACATTGTGGTTCACAAGTAAAGAAGGCAACACTATAAGAATCATAATTATAAGTTAACGGTCGATACCTTCTTGGAGGTGTGTCTGAATCTGAATCATCATTGTAAGAATTGGTCCTTGATGAGAAGTTGAGTTAGTTCCATTCTGAAAAGTTATGATACTTTTGAGCTGTTATTCTGGTCTGACGCAACTAAATCTTATTTTAAGTTCAGACCAATCTCTTTGGTCTATAAATATATTTGTTAGGTCATCCATGTAATATGTCCGAGGCAGATCCTCATCTAATTATGACAGATCCACACCTAATTGTTTAGAATCACCCATTATTGCATTGCAGACCCGACTACATTAGTATTCCTCCACTCCCCTCAAGCTTCATGCCATTGTAATAATTCCCAAAGGTAATCAGCACATTTCCTTGCAACGGCTACTGCTATTAGTTCTACTTCTGGAGAAAGAGGTATGTCATGTCCAAGTTCCTCCATTAACAAAGTTCACGCATCTCCGTCAGAAAGTGGCATCACTTTGATTTCATGTTGGCAGTTCATCCGGTAACAAACCCTTTCTGATCGAGTTATGATAATCGGCTTGCATCCATTTTTGTTTCTTTATTAGTTCTTTTGACAAGATGGCAGCTCTACTTTGATCATTATCTTTCCTTGATAGATCTAAGTCAAGACGTTTAGCAATAAGATTCTGCAATATATTAATGTTAAAATCTCGAGACACGGTCACCTAGTAAACATGGTGAGAAATGTCTGATTTTTTTAGAAGCTCATTATGGATATGTTGCAGCATTGTTGTTTTATACTTTTACCAACTCCTCCCATCCCATAAATACCAATGATTAAAACTTCATCATCCATTAACCAGGATCATATCATATTCCTATTCTCTTCGAATGCTCGACCCACTAGCTTTGTAGAGCTAGTAGGTAACAGATCTCCTCTAGTCTCACTTGTGTAGTATTTAAGGCCTCCAGAAGAGCTAGCTCCTGCACCAGGCTGCATGAATCCCGTGGCTGGGTTTTCTGTGTTATTGCCAATGACATTATCCACCGCGGAAGAAGAAGAGAAGTCACAGATTCCTCGTTCACGCTCTTGACTTGTTTGCTCTGTTATTGGTCTAGTCTCCTGTGCATTATGCACAGGTTCAATCCCTCTAATCACCTCATTCATAATGACATCATTCTTTACTGTTGGAGAGCAGAGTTGCTCTGATACTGGTCTACGCTCCAATGTATTATGCACAAGCTCAATCCCTCCTCTAATGAAATCATTTGCCCATGCATGTTCTCCAGTGAGAACAGCTTCTCCTTGTTGTGCCATTTCTACATGTGTCCCTTCATTGTTCTGTTCTTGTGCATAAGCTGAAATTGCATTTGAGCAGTGGCTCTGCAGAAAAGAAAAACGAAAAAGAACATCAACATCATTCCAAAATGAATAATTTGATTGAACCATTTTATCCTCCAGAAAAAACTACTTATCTACCCGCATGTCGCGGGATAGTTTTCAAAATCTATTATTACTTAGTTCTTTAATAGTTAAAATAGATATTTATACAAAATGCTATAATTTAAATTCTCAAAAAATATTTTTTTATTAAATGAATTATTCTTTTCTATTGCAAGTATTTTTTTTTTCCAAATATTTTTTTATTAATAGCCTTTTTTTAATTAAAAGAAAACATGGTTGAAGTTTGTTTAAAAAATATTCAATAATTTAAAATAAGTAGAAAAAAATATAAGGAATTCTACTTATTGCTTGGATGAGCTGGTGAAGATGATTTGATGTAAGGAATCAAATTAAGGGACAAGTGGTTTTACCTGTGTTTCTATAATGTGGATCATCAGAAATGGAAGAACAAAAGAAGCATTTTGGAGAATATCTGCATTTATAAGCATGGTCAGTACAGAAAAGTTGTAGGAGTGGAAGGAAGCTCTAAGAAAAGCAGCTACTCTGCCAGGATGGTATTTAGACAATGATTCTTTATAGTAACTTCCGTGGATAAAACAGCATATCAATTTATTATTTTCAGAATTATTATTTCTTGAATTTTTCATTCAAACTCCTCGTTTTTTCTCATTGTAAGAAGATTAAATAAAAGTTTTTTTAAATTTGATCTGGTTTTCACGATCATATTATAAATTTATTTTGTTTGTAATACTTCAAATTTGTTGACAAGGTCTTGAATATATTGGAACGCACATTCTTACATGTTGCTGATTATCCTGTTGGGTTAGATTCTCATATGCATGTATACTGTATGTTAAGCAATGGGTCAAATGATGTTCGCATGGTAGGGATCAGGGGGATTGGTCGAACAGGGACACCTGTTGCCAAAGCTATTTACAACAAAATTGCTAATCAATTTGAAAGCAGCTATATTGCAGCTAACAAGAAGCAGAAATAAAGAAGAACAAAATACTGAATTCTTGTATCACATTCTATTGCAGCGGAAAGATATATATACAGCAGGAAGTACTATAATTAAGGAGAAGAATCAGCTATATTGGCTACGATTACTGCCTAATTTACAGGTATTGATAAGGCAACACAATATTAGAATATATCTTGAAGATACACATTATCTTGACAATCAACCATATCTTCAAGATCAACCATATCTTTAAGATCCCCCCTCAAGGTGGAGCATGAAGATTCTGGATGCCCAACTTGCGGAGAAGAAAGTGAAAACGATCACGTCCCAACGCTTTAGTTAGGATATCTGCTAACTGAAAGTGGGTTGAAACATATTGTGTGGCAATGAGCCCGGATTGTAAGTGCTCACGAATGAAGTGGCAGTCGATCTCGATATGCTTAGTGCGTTCATGAAACACAGGATTAGCAGCAATGTGTAAAGCAGATTGATTATCACAGTGCAAAAACATAGGTTGAGAATGAGGCACAGAGAGATCAGCAAGCAGACTATGTAACCATATCAGTTCACTGGTGGTGGCAGCCATAGAGCGATATTCGGATTCAGCAGAGGAACGTGACACTGTGGGTTGTTTCTTGGACTTCCACGATATAGGAGCATCGCCAAGAAAGATGTAATAACCAGTAACCGATCGTCGAGTCATAGGACAGCTTGCCCAGTCGGCATCACAATAAGCTTTGATCTGAAAATCACTGTTGGATGGAAAGAAAAGGCCTTGACCAGGAGAACTCTTCAAGTAGCGAAGAACATAATAGGCAGCATCAAGATGTGGCTGACATGGTTTGTGCATGAATTGACTGAGAAGTTGCACTGCATAAGTGACATCTGGTCGAGAAATTGTGAGATAAATAAGACGTCCAATCAGGCGACGATATTGACTCGGATCTGGTAAAGGTTCTCCACAGTCTGAAGATAGGCGATGCTGTTGAGGAATGGGAAAAGCAGCTGGCTTACTGCCAGCCATACCAGTCTCTTTTAATAAATCAAGAGTATATTTGCGTTGGCATAGAGATATTCCTTGAGGAGAACGAGCCAACTCTAAGCCAAGAAAATACTTAAGTGTGCCGAGGTCTTTGATGGAGAAACATGTACTAAGGTAATGTTTGAGTTGCTGAATCTGCAAAAAATCATTTCCAGCAATAACCATGTCATCGACATAGACAAGGAGAGCAAGGAAAGATGTACCTTTAATCAGAGTAAAGAGTGAATGATCATTTGAGGATTGTGTGAAGCCATATTTTCTTAAGGACCGGGAGAACTTTTCGAACCATTGACGAGGTGCCTGCTTCAGTCCATATAAGGATTTATGGAGTCTGCATACCCGATTGTCACCTGATGGCAGATAGCCTGGGGGAGGAATCATATAGACTTCTTCATGCAATTCTCCATGAAGGAATGCATTGTTTACATCTAGTTGATGTAATTCCCAATTCTTAGCAGCAGCAACAGCCATCAAGCATCTGACAGTGGTCAATTTTGCAACTGGTGCAAATGTTTCAGTATAATCTAGTCCTTCAATCTGTGTGTATCCTTGAGCTACTAAACGAGCTTTATAGCGTTCAATGGAACCATCTGACTTGTATTTCAGTTTGTATATCCAACGGGAACCAACTGGTTTCTTCTCTGAAGGTAATGACACTAAACTCCAAGTTTGATTCTGCTCTAGCGCAGAAATTTCTTGTTTCATTGCTTCACACCATTGCCGGTCTGTTACAGCTTGGGAAAAGGTTTTAGGTTCACTCACAACAGAAATATTAGCCAGGAATACTTGATGAGATGGAGCAAAACGAGCATAAGACAAATGACATGCTATGGGATAAAGTATACCTGAAGAAACTGTATTGGATGTGGGTTGTGATGACTTATCTATTCCAGGAAGCTGCCACACATAATCATCAAGATGAGAAGGAACTCGTCGAGGTCTTTGAGATCGTGAAGTGTTTAAGGGGACAACCTGATGATCAGAATTAATACTAGCTGGCAGTGCAGCTTCAACATCTAGATTGTCTGGAGGATTTTGAATTTGTGGACTAGAATCCGAGAATATGGTGTCTGATGTCTCAAAGGAGTCAAACACAGGCAAAGGAACAACTATATTTGATTCTTTTGAAGGATTATGAGATTGAAACGGGAATTTGTTTTCATAGAAAATGACATCGCGAGATGTAAAAATTTTGTGTGATTCCATATCACAAACTTTGTATCCCTTTTTCCCATTAGGATAACCGATGAAAACACAAGACTTAGATCGGGGAGCAAATTTATCATTGGATCGATTCTTATCATGCACATAACACAAACAGCCAAAAACACGTAAATGTGAGTAAGATGGGGTTTTTGAAAACAGTATCTCATAAGGACTTTTACCAGACAATTTAAGAGTGGGAGTGTAATTTATCAAGTAAGCTGCAGTCAGGACACATTCACCCCAAAATTTAATTGGTAAATTGGCTTGGAATCGAAGAGCACGAGCAACCTCTAACAAGTGACGATGCTTCCGCTCTACTATTCCATTTTGTTGTGGGGTATCAACACAGGACGTTTGGTGTGAAATACCATTTTGAGAAAAGAATTTGAACATATGACCAGCAGTAAATTCCAGACCGTTATCACTCCTAACTATTTTGATACTCCGATTAAATTGAGTATTAATCATAGCATGAAATTGAATAAAGTATTTTTGTGCTTCTGACTTGTGTTTGAGAAGATAAACCCAGGTGCATCTAGAACAATCATCTACAATGGTAAGAAAATAATGAGCACCTGACGTAGATGGTGTTTTATATGGTCCCCAAATGTCGCAATGGACCATATCGAAAGGAAAATCAGATTTATTATTGCTTAAAGGAAAAACATTTCGAGTTTGTTTAGCTCGATGACACACATCGCAACAATTGTTTGAATTTTTAAAAGACACACTAGACAATTCTGGAATTAGGGATAAACGATCAAATGAGAGATGCCCTAACCGCTCATGCCACAAGTTGGAAGAAGAAGTAAGTGATGCTGCTGCGACAAAAGGCAAATGCAGTCCATGGAAGTAGTATAAGCCATCACGTAATTCACCCATTCCAATCAGCTTCTTCGATTTGAGGTCCTGTAAGACACAAAAAGATGGAAAAAATGTGACTGAACATTGTAGGGATTTTGTCAACCTGCTTATTGAAAGGAGATTACATTTGAATGATGGTATATAAAGAACATGATTTAAAGTCATGTTTGAAAGTTGGATCTGACCAACAGAATGCACAGGGACAGATGTTCCATTTGGTAGTTTAACAGGTAAATAATGTGAAGGTGTTTTTGTATCAAAGACAGCAAGTGCATCACATGTGAGATGTTCAGAAGCACCACTGTCTAGAATCCAATCTGTAGTATCAGATGAGTGAGTGACCTTACCAACAAAGTTTGCTAAATTCTGATTAGTAGAGGGCAGTAGGGACATGAGTTGTTCATACTGTTCTTGAGTGAGATTAAAACCTTTACCCGTAGGCTGACTTGACCCTGCAATGGCATTGTTGGATGAAACATGTTCTGGTTCCCTTTTGAAGTTTCTGTTCTGTCTGCCATAATTTGAAGTCTTTGCTCTGTTTTGCCAACCTGAAGGATATCCAACCAGCTTAAAACATTTGTCTTTGGAATGTCCAGGTTTATCACAATATGAACATTTGAATTTGCTTGTCTCTCCTCTTTGATGTTCTTCAGCAAAATCCCTTGCTGGAAACCTGAAAGGTTTGACAGTAAATGCTGCTGCCTCTGTTGGTTGATCACGGCCAATTGAAGCAATGGCCAGTTGTTTCTCTTCTTTGGTTACAAACGCATAAGCTTTGTTGATTGAAGGAAAGGGTTCCATGTTTAGTATTTGGGACCGAATGATTCCATATTGATCATTCAGTCCCATGAGAAACTGATGCACCTTTTCTGTTTCCCTCTCTGCCCAGATTTCTTTTCCAGCACCACATGAGCATGCAGGGACAGTAGAGTAGGCTGACAATTCATCCCACAAACCTTTTAATTTGGTGTAGTAGACTGCTATAGTAAGATCTTTTTGTTGTGCTAAACAAATCTCTCTTTTCAATTCATGAATACGTGGAACATTTCCTTGAGAGAAACGTTCCTGCAGTTCTCCCCACATTTCATATGCTGAATCTACATAGGCAACACTATCATGCAATTCTGAAGCTAAAGCATTAAAGATCCAGGAGATTGCCATTGAGTTGCACTTTTCCCAGGCTTGAATTTCTTTGTTATCCTCCTCTGGTTTGAGTAAAGAGCCATCAACAAAACTCAACTTGTTTTTAGCTCGTAAAGCATTCATCATGGCACGCCTCCATGTTGGATAATTGTCTCCTTTCAGAAGACAAGAAACAAGAACTGCTCCTGGATTATCAGAGGAGTTCAAGAAATAAGGTGAAGATGAATCATGTTCAAACATCGATCTTGATGCTGAATTTTTAAATGTGCTGGAGAGAATTTCTCCACTCATGATGAGTGATTTTAAAAAGCAAGGATCAGTATTTGCTCTGATACCATGAAGAAAACAAGAAGCAGAAATAAAGAAGAACAAAATACTGAATTCTTGTATCACATTCTATTGCAGCGGAAAGATATATATACAGCAGGAAGTACTATAATTAAAGAGAAGAATCAGCTATATTGGCTACGATTACTGCCTAATTTACAGGTATTGATAAGGCAACACAATATTAGAATATATCTTGAAGATACACATTATCTTGACAATCAACCATATCTTCAAGATCAACCATATCTTTAAGACTAATCAATTTGAAAGCAGCTTCTTTCTTGCAAATGTTAGAGAAATGTCGAAGCAAAACAGGGCTGTTGAACAACAAGAAACACTTCTGTCTCAGATACAGGAGAGAAAATTTATAGCTGGGAATCTCTATCCAGGAATAGATGCGATAAGGGACAGATTGTGCACTAAAAAGGTTCTTATTGACATTGATGATGTTAGCTTGATGAATAGATTGCTTTGGTACAGACAGTAGAATCATTATTACAAGAAGATATGAACATTTGTTGTTTTCCCATGGAGCGGAAATACTACACAAGGTAGAGGAACTATGCCCCAGTGATGCTCTCTTACATATTAGCTGGAAAGCATTTAGAAAACCCCAACCCTCTGAGGATTTTGTGGAGCTTTGCCTTGATGTTGTAAGATTTTCCAAACACTACTCAGCAGATTCAGATTGAAATCTATTGCCACCCTGCTTCTTACTGCCTAGGAGAAACTGGAGGCCTTTCCGGATATTGTGGAAGAGATGCCCTGTTTTGAGAAAGTTGGCGTAAATATTAGTACATACTAAACCAGTTGATAAGGTGACAAAACAGCAGAATCAAGAGTTGTTTTTTATCTGTCATCCAGAACCTAGTAAATTGCAAGATCCACCAGTAATGACTACACTAGAACATGTTTTAGCCAAATACTCCTAGCATGGTTCCTTACATATAGCAAATTGAAGACACTTACATAGTATTTCATGAGCTGTTAGCCATTCCTTTGGATCATGTTCATGCATGTTCTTATAAGATCCCTGGCACTGCCTGAAATGTTAGGCCATGGCTTAGACTCGAAATCTAACTGGCCTTGAAATATCTGCTTGAAGATCCCCATCACAAAAAGAAGCAAGAAAATATTGTGAGTAGCATAAAAACTCAATAATTAGAAACTATCCCTACCAATTTACGTTCTTTCTGTTATATTTCAATGAAGGTTAGGATGATACCAGAAAAATCATTAGATTGACCAATCATTAAGCTGTTATGGTTGAGGCTAATTCATTAAAATTAAATTTAAGGTAGATAGAGATTGAGAGAGAGAGGAATCACCATGCTTACCTGTAATTCAATATTAAGCATAGAGTCATCTCCTATAAAAACACTACAAAGGGTAGAAGGACATCCTTTGTGTTCGGATGCTCCCACTCCACTACTGACTCCCACCATTCTTTTGGATATATACATATTCTTGCAAGATAACGGGGAGGAGATGGCTGGCCATTTTCAAGCACCGGGGGAAAAATCTCCATTCTCTTTAGCTCATGACAATATGATACTTCAATTTCTTCGAGAGAATCGCAAATCAGCTTTGCACTACAAATGCTTTTAAGTTTTGGTAAGTCACACAAGTCCAGAACTCTTAACTTCGGGAGTTTGAATTCGATGTTGCTGCTGCTTTCTTCTTCACGCACAACATCTTCTTCATCTGATCTTGTCCATATTATCTCCTCCATTTTCTCACAATCATAAACTATAATCTGTTCCAGGTTTACAAGGCTTGGCAACAAGGCGAGAGGGAACAGCTTCTTCATGCTTCTACATCTATAACAATTGAACTTTTTAAGACTTGAAAATATTCCATTATAAGATGAAGATGGTAGTGGAGCAGAGCAAAACCAAGAAGATGAAACCATGCTCTCTATGCCATTGCAATCCCAAATGCTGATGACCTCCAGTTCAGTTGCAGTCTTCATCAAGAATGGAACATCACATAAACTTGTTGCATCGTTACATTTATAAATCAGCAGTTCTTGAAGGTCATTTAAGAACATGTCCTGAAAATTCCCATCTCTGTTGAAAGTCAAATTACCCAACCAAACACTTTTATCTCTACAATACGTGTACTTATCTAAAAGATGAAACTCCTCAAAAAGACCTACAAAAATTTTGTATGTACTTGGTGAGTGGTTCTCATCCCGAGATTTGAGATACTCTACCAAGTCAGAGTGACCTTCAAAGTGGCATTCTAAAGTTTCCAACTTCCTCAAGCACCCTACTTCCTTTCCCTTAACTGTTACTGGGACATATTCTGATTCAAATCCAGTAGGCATCCACTCCTCTAATATAAAGACTTGTAAGTGAGAGAGTTTTGATAGTATCCCACCGGGAAACTCCTTCTCACCACATCCATTAATTCTAAGATATTTCAGGTTGGATAGACAATCCATGCCTTGAGGCATCTTTTCAAGTGTTGTATTAGAGAGATCTAACTTCTTCAATGCCCTGAGTTTCTGTAATGATGGTACATGTCTTAACTTCTCACAACCTTTAAGCAATAATGTAGTGAGACTCACCAAATCAGAGACAGAATCCGCCAAATTTTCAATATTTGTATAAGACAGATCAAGAACCTTGAGCCCAAGCAATTGCTTAAAAAATGAATCTGCAATAAATCCCAACCTTTCATTATGACATAGTAATAGAGTTGACAGATGAGGACACCTTGGTGAATGACTTGAAGGAATTTCTTTGATGTGATTATGCATTAGTGAAACTCTCGTAAGATTCTCTGTCCACTTCTCTACATCCGGTAATTCTCTTAATTGTGCACCTGCTTGAACAATGACTTGGGAGTTCTCTTGCAGTATTTGTATGGCCATGTCCCTAATCAAGTCATGCATCTTGACAAATCTACGAACAATACACAATCTACCCCATTCCAATAGGCAGACATCTTCAAGTCTATTGAGCATGGCGTGACCCTCATCAAGTTCTTCTTGCCTCCTCCCTATTCCTTCCATTATTCCCTCATCGATCAAATAATCTATCAACTCCTCCCTTTCAATCTTATGATCTTCAGGAAACGATGTGCAATATAAGAGACATTTTTGTAGGGCCAAATCATCTAACCGATCATAACTAAACCTCAATAACCGGAATACCTCATCTTCCATATCCCTAAGTTTTGATTCTTTCAATTTCTTCAATGTATTCCTCCACTCGTGTATGTCAGCCACTCCCCTCAAGCTTCCGGCCACTGTTATAATCCCCAATGGCAAACCAGCACATTCCCTTGTAACAGCTACTGCAATTCGTTCAATTTTTGGAGAAAATGCTATGTCATGTCCAAGTTCCTCCATGAACAAAGTCCAAGCTTCTCCCTCAGAAAGTGGCATCACTTTCATTTTGTGTTGGCAACCCATCCGGTAACAAATCCGTTTTGATCGAGTTGTCATAATCAACTTGCATCCTTTCAATGGGATAGGAATTCCCACTTCGTGTGGCTTAAAAAAGTTCCACAAATCATCTAAAATGAGAATCCATTTTTTTATCTTTCTTAGTTCTTTTGACAATTTGACAGCTCTACTCACATCATCATCTTCACTTGAAAGATCTAGATCAAGACGTTTAGCAATAAGATTCTGCAATCTATTAATGCTAAAATCTCGAGACATAGTCACCCAGTAAACATGATAAAATTCTGGTCTTTGTAGAAGTTCATTATGAATATGTTGCAGCATTGTCGTTTTACCAACTCCCCCCATTCCATAAATGCCAATGATTGAGACTCCATCATCTATTAATAAGGACCGTATCACATCCATGTTCTCTTCAAATGCTCGACCCACTAGCCCTGTAGAGCCAATAGGTAATAGATCTCCTCTAGTCTCATCGTATTTAAGGCCTCCGGAAGAACTAGCTCCTACGCCAGGCTGCACTGATCTTCCACTATTGTTCTCCACATCCTCCTCCTCCTCCTCCCTCTCCTCCTCTGGTTCTGTCCTCACTCTAACCATGTTCTGCACATCATTCATTATGAAATCGTTGTTTACTAATGGAGAACAGAGTTGATCATAATATATTCCATGGTCAAGGCACAACGGATCTGTTGGTTGGAATGAATCTCCTCGAGGCTCATCAGCTTGATTAATTGATGGCCTCTCGAGAGAGCTACCTCTCTCCAGATGCTGCACTTGTTCTGCTCTCGGTATAGTCTCGAATGCATCATGCATAGGCTCAATCTCTTTATCAGTGATGCTATCCACCCACTCTTCGAGCTCTCCAGGGGAAAAAGCTTCTCCTTGCTGTGCCATTTCTTCATGTCTCCCTTCATTGTTCTGTTCTTGTGCAGAAGCTGAAATTGCATTACTGGCATCGTTACTTCCTGAGCCTGCTACAGTTTTAAGTTTTTTTTCTGGAGGGCCATCAATTGCTGCACGGGCTGCTTCTTGAACTTCTTCTGGGACATCTTTACAGATTTTAACACCCCGCCGTTTCACTCCTGATAAATGCAATTTGATCCTTGAAATGGAAGTACCTTTGGCAAATAAATGCCCACAAAACTTACACTCCATCCTACCATCGTCCATTATTTCAACATCGTTCCAGAATGGATCATATGATCGTAACATTTTCTCCTGTAGAAAAAAAATAAAAGTATTGAATGGAAAAGTTTTAATTTGAAAAATAATAAAAAATAGTTCCATACATGATAAGATGGATCCAGTGCATATTTAATTCTCTTAAAGATGTCAAAAAGTTTATTGATTAGTACTTAAATATATTGATAGACGAGCAATTCATATATCATAACTATAAAATTCCACATTTGACATAAAGAATTTTACATGAGGTAAAGAAGGATAATATAAAATAATACATTCGACTTTAAACAAAAGCGGATGGTAATGCTATAATTTATATTGTAAAATATATTTAACTCAAATTCAAACAGTGTTTTGCAACAATCATAGGACTATAAATTTGAAAAGTGGAAAGTATAATCAATTTGAAACAAGAGAAAGCAAAGGGTAGGCAAAGTCACACTGACGTGAGAAGATGGACATCAAGGACAGAATCTGTTTAATATATGTATATATATATGTGGACATCACGAAGAGTTGATCGAAGACCTGTCAAGTCTTTATATTACAAAGGCAATTCAAAGAGCCCGTTTCCAGTAATTTTCAGAATGTTGTTAGGTGGTGAAAAATCAAAATGAAAAAAATAAAAAAATTGAAGAAGATGAAGTATAAATATTTTACCTATACTCGAGTTGTTCTTCGAGTGCTGGTTAATTTGCTTGAGCAGTATTCAGAGAAAAAACAGAGAGAGCAGAGAAGAATGTCTAATGAGATATGGTACGTACTGAGGGGGGAAAGGAAAACTGGGAATGGTATAATAAGATGATATGTGCAAGATGTTGAGCTCCAGATGATTCGATCAGAAAAAGAAGCAGAGATCATAAGAAAAAAATAATAATAACAAATTTGGTGAGGGAAATAAGCAAAATCAATGGTAGACTAGATGTGATATTGTGGAAGAGATTGTTACAGTGAGAAGGAAGCAACAACTTTACCACAGATTATATACCGAGAGACAGCAAGCTTCTTTTCACCTTTAATTTGTTCGTCTTTTTTCTATGCTTTTCTTTCTTTCTTTTTCTTTTTCTTTTTCTTTTTAATTTGATAAGAGCTGCATATAATTACGAACTTTAACTCAAGAATCAGAGTGGGTTAACTTGTGAATCCATGATCAATGAGCATCAGTTTAAAGTACTATCACATACGTATCAACTTAATCACCATCTTCATATTCATGACCTCTATGAAGTTTTAAATAGTTTATAAGCAATTCTTTCATTACAAACATACATAATAAATAATATTTATTATCTTATACCTTAAGATATTTTTACAGAAAATATATCTTGATCCATAATAACTTTTTTGAGAGATTTAAATACTAAATCTAATTTGATAAAAAAAAACATTAAGGATATTTTACTTTTCCAAACTCAGTTCTTAACCTAAAAATCAAAATTTGTTTAGCACAATAAACTTGATTTATTAAATTATGAATAAATAAAAATAATACAGCTTTAATATCTTCTTTTTTACACGAAAATTCCAGTACTTATAATTTCTTTTTTTAAAAAAAAAAAACAACTATATATAATTTTTAGTAGCCATAGCAATAATACTAGGCAACAAACTAGAAGAACTTTCAGACCCGTCCAAGAAGATTCACTGAGACGCCGCACAACTGTTACACCTTTGAAATTTATTCATTTGAGGAAACTTGCTTTTGCATCATTTCTTGTCTTTATACTGCTTCTTGATGAATTGACTCGTGCTTACAACCTGTGCATGGTCGAATGACAAGTTGCTTTTGCTTTGCTCAGCCATCATCTCTCTCTCTCTCTCTCTCTCTCTCTCTCTCTCTCTCTCATTTCAACCTTTGCTGCTTTCGGCAGGGACAACAAAGAGGAACTGGTTATCTAGGAGGATAAGGAGTACAAAAGTAAACAGGTGCATGCCAGAAATCATTATCTGCTCTCTTTCTCCCTCTCTGTATGTGAGTTTGTGGTTGTCGGAACTAAAAGAAATCCTAGTTTTTAACAGCTCATAGATGCAAAGACAGACAAGAAACAAATAGAAGACAGTACAGCATACAGTTAAATACCGTTTGGTATTAAGGTTTGTTTTTTTTTTTCCAACCGCAGAAACAAATCGTTTCTGGTATTTGCTTTGACCCCATGTGTAATTTCTTTCAAATCTTGATTTTGTAAAAAATTAAATAGCATAATTTTTATTTATAAAGATTTATTTTTTATTTATTTTATATAAAAAGCCCATCTCAAAGTAATTTAATCAAATATATTTTTTTAAAAAATTTAGTTTAAAAAAAAACCATAACTAACAATGGTGTGATAATAATTACTGTAAATAATCAGAAAAGTGGTGGCGTTTTCCTGTCGTGTCTATTGGAAAAGATTTTCGTTTGTTTGCTTCGCTTTTTTAGAGGGTTAACATACACAGCAAATTTATTTAAGAAAAATAGTATAGAAGCAAAAAACAAAGTATAATGACAAAAGTTATGGCAATGGTACTGCTAAAAATATTTCTTTTTTCTTAATTTGAAAGTGACGGAAATATATTGTCACAATCTCTTAAAATGTATATTTAATATTGTGATAACTTTTATCATTATAGTTTAAAAATTATAAATTAAGAAAATTATTTATTAAGTATGTATAATATCTGAATTTTTCAATTGATAAAAAAAAAGGTTTTTATCACAATATATTTTCTAAAAAATACTAATACTTAATTGTTCAGAATAAAAAATATATAATTTACTAAGTTTTTCTAATCGATAACTATTATAAAGATGCCCGGTTTTTATAGCTTTTATAACGTAAATTAATTATTTATTTTGTAATAATTGCATGACTGAAAATTAAAAATATCCTAACCGTTGATATCAAACTTCTATTGAAAAGATAATTAAAATGTAGTTCTGACAATTTTAGCAAGACATAAAAATTACCCTTAAGTGTTCTTGTGATTAGTGTTTATCTTGTTTCATGTTTCTTAATATAAAAATTAATTAATGTTTGTGAGCTGACTTAAAAAAAAATACATTTTTTGTCAAATTCGAAACAAGTAAAATATAATTGATAGATAATTTATCATTATCTTACTTAATGACGGAGAGTAAAGAAAATTCTTTTCCAATAACGACAAAATCAGTACCAAATTAAATATTTTAGACTTCTAATTAACATACCTTGCTTAGATATTATGTGATCTGATGTGCTACTATCTAATGTCTATTCTGTGTCTGCAATGATATTGTCTAAAAAAAATCAAAATTATAATCGTAAAAATTATCACAGAGCATCAAACAGGAAGATAGATATCATTAAAGGGGGTTGTATAAAACTTTATATGCTATTACTGAATAGCTCTGCCTTGTAAAAATTGAAACAAGATACTTTGGGGGCTTATTTCATGATTAAAGGCTTGCAATGCACATCTGAGTCGCAGCAAATGCTGTTATTTAATCAAAATATGTGTGTGAAAAGAATATATATATATATATATATATATATATATATATATATATATATATATTGGTTAGTAATTGCAAAATTTAAATTATTAAATAATTTATATTATTTTTTACATACCTCTTTAAATAGAAGTTATTTAAACTTGAAACTTGTATAAAATCATATTATCTTGTATTTAACTTTTTTTAATTAAAATATAAAGATGAGATTTGAACTCATAATTATTTGATTAACAAAACTCTGGTATCATATTAAATAATTTTAAAAAACATCTAATGCCATAAAATTAAATACACAAGTTTCATGCCTCTTCTGCTTCAAGCAAGTCCAGCATAACTCCTTTAATTGTACATACTAGTGGACCTGTTCAGAATTGTGGTAGAAGTGATAGTTCAAAATATTTTTTACTTAAAACTGTATTAAAATAAAAAAAATTAAAAAAAAATATTTTTTTACATCAGCATATTAAAATGATTTTAAAATAAAAAAATTATTTTAAACAAAAAAATTCAAAATAAAAAGTATGTCCACCATGATGGCACAAGCATCCAATTAGTCTAATGTCTATTTTGTGTCTGCAATGATATTGTCTTAAAATAATTTAAATTATAATTGTAAAAATTATCACAAATCTAGCATCAAACAGGAAGATAAATATCATTAAAGGTGGTTGTATAAAACTTTATTTGCTATTACTGAAACAAAATACTTTTGTAGGCTTATTTCATGATTAATGTATAATGTGATAGATGCTAATGAGTAGTCGTAGTTAAGTTATGTAAAGAGATTGAATTAATGTATAATGTGATAGATGCTAATGACAGCAGCCCTTCCTCAATATTTATACCTTTAAGGTTGTGTATAATACAAGGATGGAATGTACTATACATGATAATTATTCCTATACAAGGTATTTATATATATATTAGACTCTTTTCATAATATGCCCCCATCAAGTTGAAGGTGGAGACTCCACCCGAAGCTTGGATTGAAAGAAAACAAATTAAATTGAAGGGAGAGGCTTGGTAAGAACATCAGCTAGTTGGTCCTTGGAAGAGATGAATCATACTGAATTTTTTTCTTAGCAACGCGATCATGAATGAAGTGATAATCAACTTCAACATGTTTAGTACGTGCATGAAACACTGGATTGGCAGACAAGAAAGTGGCCCTTAAATTATCACACCATAACGTAGTGCTGGATGACGATGGAAGTCGTAGTTCTGACAACAAAGAGCGAATCCACAAGATTATAGCAGTACCATCAACTAAGGCTTTGTATTCAGCTTCTATAGAGGATCTAGCAACAGTGCATTGTTTCCTAGATTTCCAAGAAATAGGAATGGAACCAAGGTACACAAGATAACCACCTATCAATTTTCGATCATCAATATTGTCAGCCTAGTCAGCATCAGTAAAGTCATGAAGAGACAAGGAGGAGTCCCGAGTAATGTGCAGACCATAGGAGGCTGTAGCCTGAAGGTAACATAAGATGCGTTTAATTGCCACCCAATAGTCCTCAGTAAGAGCATGCATAAACTGACACACCTTATTTACTACATAACAAATATCAGGTCTAGTGAAAGTAAGGTATTGTAGAGCACCAACAATCTGTCTATACTGTGTAAGGGTAGAGTAAAAAGCACCAGGCATGGATCCCAATTTAGACGAGGGAGACAACGGAGTATCAACTAGTTTGTAAGAAGTCATACCTACTCATTCGATAATGTCTAATGTATACTTGTGTTGACTGAGTAAGAGACCCGTAGAGGTCGATTTAACTTATATTCCCAGGAAGAAGTGAGCCGACCCTAAGTCCCCAAGCTTAAACTCTAAACTCAACAAAGTAATCAGTCATTGAAGCAAGGCCGAGTCACTCCTAGTTAATAGAATATCATTAACATACACAAGCAGGTAGATCATTGCACCACCGAAAGAGAGAATAAACAGAGAAGTATCAACCTTGGATGCTGAAATCCAATAGAGATGAGAAACTCACTTAACCGGTTATACCATGCTCGAGGTGCTTGTTTGAAATCATACAAGGATTTATAAAGACAACACACATGAGATGGAAGTGTAGGATCAACAAAGCTAGGTGGTTGTGGCATGTACACTTCTTCCTGAAGAATGCCATTCAAAAAGGCATTATGGACATCTAACTGATGATTTTTCCAACCATGGGTGACAACAATCGTGATCACAAGTCAAACCGTGGTAGGCTTAACCACTGGACTAAATATCTCCAAGTAATCAATCCCTTCTTACTGTGTGAAACCGCGGGCAACCAACCATGTTTTATATCTGTCAACTCAACCATTGGCGTGCTGCTTAATCTTATAAACCCACCTACCGCCTACCACATTCATGGATGGATATAAGGGCACCAATGACCAAGTGTGATTACCATGAAGTGCCTTGATTTCCTCTTTCATAGCATTATGCCAAATCAAGTACCAGTTGGCATCCTTGAAAGAAAGTGGTTCCTGTTTAGGTAGAGAAGTAACCCAGGAGGCAGGGGAGACACTAAAATTTGTTGTCTTGGATACACGTGGGAGAAGTACCATGGAGTGGGTGCGGGCAGCAGGAGGGGGAGTGGCAGACTCACTGGTCATGGCTTGCTGAAGGGAGAATTGAGACAAATCAACACATAAATTAAGTTTAGGAGAGGAAATAGATGAAGAACCTAGCGATGAGGAGCTCAATACAAGGCCAAGCTAAGAAGGGGAAATAGCAGGTGAAAAAGCAGGTGAGACAGCCACAATATGGTCACTCCTGGGGAGACTAACAGGGGAGCTGGCAAGTGAACCAACAAGGGTGACCTCTATACTTTGGTCACTGCTAGGGGGAATAATAGGGGAGACCGCAGGTGAACCAGCAAGAGAGAACAACAAGTCTGAACCTGTACCTAAGGAATGATTATGATAGTGATATGCAGGTAATGGTAAGGGTTGTGTTATGTGTAGGGGCGTCGTGTGAGTGTTTGAATAGGATGGTGGGATAGGTTGTAAAGTAGCAGCAGGAGATTGTATGGGTGAATCTACAATCTGTTCAGTTTTGTTAAGAGGGAAAACAGTTTCATGAAACCTAACATAACGAACAAGATAAATACGATTTGACGACAAATCAAGACATCGATATCCTAAATGAGAATTGCTATATCCTAGAAAAATACAAGGGGATGAGCGAAAATCTAACTTATAAGCATTTTATGGATGAAGGAATGGAAAGCAAAGACACCCGAAAGGATAGAGGAAAGCATAATCAGGAGCTGATTTTAAAAGACATTCAAATGGTGTTTTATGATTAAGAACAACAATGAGCATGCGATTAATCAAATAAACTGAACTTTCAAAAGCATAACTCTAGTATTTTAGTAGAGCTTTACATTGGCCAAAAAGAGTGAGCCCAGTTTCAACAATATGTCGATGACGACGTTCAACCATTCCATTTTGTTCATAAATATGCAGACAAATAACACAATGATGAATACCAATGGTTTTAAAATATGTATTAAGTTTGCGATATTCACCACCCCAATCTATTTGAACAAACTTAATTTTTTAAGAAAATTGGTGGTTAACGAGTGCCTGAAATTGATGAAATATAGCAAACACATTAGATTTTGCAACCAAATGATAAAACCAGATAAATTTGGTATGGGCGTCCATAAAGATAACAAAATAGCAAAAACCATCGGATGAAAACATAGAGGAAAGACCCTAAATATTACTAAAAATCAGATCAAAAGGAGCTTAAGTTTGATGACCCGTAGTTTTTAAAGTCAGATGAGAAGATTTTCCCAAAGGGCATGCTGGACAATTAAAATTAAATTGTTTTGACATATAGGACACATGTTTAGTTGACACTAGAAAATTCATAATGCATGGACTGGGATGTCCAGGCTGACAATGCCAAACATCAATGGAAGTAAAGAGATATGTAGACGAGAAAACTTGAGGCAACAACATTGCAGACGACACGGATAAAATATATAGACCATATCTACTCCGACCCAAAAAAAGCACCTCCTTTGTCATGAGGTCCTTAACATAAAATAGAAATAGGTGAAATTCAAAAAACTCGTTATTCTCAAGACAAAACTTTTGAAAAGAAAGTAGAGGTTTTTCAATGTGAGGCACATGTAAAATATTGGATAAGGTAAACGTGCGTTTGGGTGAATGAATTCTAGAGTGAGCAATATTATAAATAGTAGGGCCCTTACCATCGCCAACATTTAAATGATCATTACCACAATAAGGTTTTGAGCTCGTCATACTCACAAGGTCCAGTGTCACATGATGATTTGCACTTGTATTAGGAAACCAAGTAACAGAAGCAGTTATAGAAGCATTATTAAATGCTAAATTGGTATTAGCTTGTAGATTATGAGTAGCCAATTGAGAGCACTATTGGGCGGTATGTCCATAGTCATAACACAGTTGACACTTTGCAGTTTGATTATAGCCTCCCAATCGGTTTCCTTGTTGCCCAAACTGCTGACCAGAGCCAAATGAAAACCGGTTTTGCTGTTGTCCAAATTTCGGACCTAAACCATAACTATTAGTGCTGAAGATGGAGTCTGAACTATAGCCATGATTCCTATGATTGTAGCTATGATTACTCTGTCTCCAACCCCCATGAAATCGACCCCTTCTTCCAGTACTGGAACCAAACTGACGTTGCCCAAAGAATGCAGATAGCTGCTGTGATGGAGTTGGTAACAGAGGAGCTATTACAACAGGATGGAGTGAAGCCTTATGGAGAAATTCATGTGTGAAGAGATGGCTATGGAGGTCTGTGTAAGAGACATGATCAACCTTAGTGGACAGGCTGGTTACCAGATCCTTAAAATCATTGTGTAATCCCCAAAACATATAGAAATTAAATTCAACTATGGAGATTGGTCTGCCAACAGCTGCAAGTTCATCAAACAAGGCTTTAGCCTTCTACAAATAAGTGTTGGCAGAGTCATCTTGCTGTTGTAAATCTTGGAATGCATCGTGGAGTTGCATAATCCGTGAGTTTGAAGGGGAAGCAAAGACAGTTTCTAGTGTTGTCCAGATTTCTTGAGAAGTTTTACAATCCACAACTAGATGCAGAACTTCTGTGGAAAGTGAGGATAAAAGAGCACTCATGATTAGGTGATCTTGTTGTTTCTATAATAAATATGAAGGATTGATCGATGGTAAGGATGTGGCAATAAATATAAGATGAGGGGGAGGACATGGTGAGGTGCCATCAACAAAGGAGCACACCTTGGCCTAAAAAAAGGTTTCATCTGCATCCTCCAATACAAGAAGTTGGTATTGGAGTGTCGTAAGGAGATTACCTGCTGCATATTAGGAAGAGGAATGATGGCAGAGCTATTCATGATATCTAGAGAAGAGTTCATAGGAACTATGCTGGCAGTAGCAGCCGCTAAAGAGGATTGAGAGATTGGTGCAACAGCAGCACCATGTGGAACTTCTTGGTTGTCCATTGTCGAAGGAGAAGGAGAGGCGGATAAACAAGTGAGGGAGGAAGGAATGAAGATGAAAGCAGAGGAGTGCAACGGTCTGGAGGAGACAACCGAACAATAAACCAGAAGCGTGAAGGAAGATTTTGTTGTTGCTCTAATACCAAGTTAAGTTATGTAAAGAGATTGTATTAATGTATAATGTGATGGAGGCTAATGACAACAACACTTTCTTGATATTTATACCTTTAGGATTGTATACAACAAGGATAGAATGTATTATATATGATAATTATTCCTATACAAGGTGTGTGTGTGTGTTTGTGTGTGTGTGACTCTTTTCATAATAGCCGTAAATGCTGTCATGCAATCAAAATATGTATGTGAAAAGAATATTATTTTTTTTTGCTAGAGATTGTAAAATTTAAAGTATTAAAGTATTTATATTATTTTTTAATATATCTCTTTAAATAAAAATTATTTTAACTTGAAACTATTATGGAATTATAATATTTTATACTTAATTTTTATTAATTAAATTAAAATAGTGAAATTTAAACTTATAACTATTTAATATAATATATTTAATAAATAAGATTCTAATATAATATTCAATAATCATCTTAATCTAAAAACCCCCCATGTTATTATTATAATATCCAAAGATATAAATAAATTATTCTTTAACAGGTAACCAAGCCATGCAAGCCATCTTAATGCATAGATTTGAAGAAAAAAATTCATTTTAATGATATTTTAAACAAATAATAATACTTTTAAATAACACCTTACACTGTAAAATCAGTCACCCAAGTTCCATGCCTCTTCTGCTTCAAGCAAGTCCAGCATAACGCCTTCAATTGTACATACTGGACTTACTCAAATTGAACAACAACTACTTGCTGTTTAAAAGGAAGAGTATGTAGGCAATTTCACTGTCACAAGACAAGCTAGATGAAACAAGAATCCTACACAGGTAAGGTTTTTCAGTCAGAAAATGAAGAATATCCTCATGAAACCAGTCTGCTGCGTCTATTAGGAGGTTCTTGTAGAACTTCTCTGCCCATCCTTTGTAGCAAGTGACATTATCCAGGTTATACAAGAAACAATCACAGATTATATGTCCATGACCAATCAAAGCAAATGAACACAATAGGAATGCATTCATATCATTTGAAAAGATAGTTATTTTCCCTACAAGGAAGATAAGGGGGATTTAGCATTGCCACCACCATTTGACTGCTCCTTAAACGTGCTATCCAGCTCCTTCACAAATCTTTCCATAGCCGGAGTCGGTAAGCAAAGAGTCACAAGAACACCATCTTCTCCTTTCTTAGTCCTATATGGTATCTGAAAGCTTGCCACATTACCCTTAGCAGGCCCGCCATACTTCGGCTTACCCCAACCTAAGTTCATCTCTGCAAACATTGCACGAGTCACGTCCGACACCAGGTAAGACCGCACCATTGTGTACCAAGGTCTACCTTTAATCACCAACAGATCAGCCACTGATCGCATGTACTCTTCAGTCACATTGGCCTTGGCCTTCCTCACTAATTCCAGCGTAAAGCCTAAAGAATTTCGTGAGATTTCTCCCGCTGTTGCCATCGCCACTGAGTATGCTATGCAATTTCCATAATAACCTCTAGGTAACGGAGGGTTAAATCTATTGCGAGCATTGACAATGCATAGTATCCGCATCTCATCATTTGGGTTTGGTTGAAGTGCAATGGTTCGAAACCTCCACAAAAACGCAGTCAATACATCAAATGTGGAGCAATGGCGAAGGTGTAGCGGGGCAAAGCCACGAATAGCTGATATGTGAGCAGGTCCAAAAAGGAACGAACGATGGGTCTTCTTTGTAAGCGGAACGTTGTCAGTGGTGTCATCAACCAGTTGATCATACTCGTGGTGTAAGCAGGTTACCTGAGGTGGGTTCCTTGCATTTAAAACGTCCCTTTCCCAAACTGGTTGGATAGAAGGAGTCTGTGCTCCATGCACCATCTCACACATGGCTGACAAAAATTGATTTAGGCCAGTACCGTCACTCATGGTGTGGTTCAGACGGATGGCAAAGACAATTCCGCCGCACTTGAGACGCGTCACCTGTCGTTTTATACAGACAAACCATCTGTTAGTTTAATCAACTCCTCATGGAACTTGTTGATCTGTTTTAACAGCGATAACATGCAACCTCAAGCGCTGCATCCATGTAGTTAATCTATGTTCAACAATCGGTTCTGTCGGTACATTATGAATTTCTTCGCTATGATTAGAAAAGAATATCTGTAAACCTATGTCAAATGCTATTAATTGCTTTTCATTATGCAAACGAAGATTAAAAAAAACAAAAAACACCCTCTTCCAGATGCTCTGTTGTCTGCCATTCAATTATATGCAGACCTCCCCTTCCCCACACATTATTCTAGTGGAAATATATAATGGATACATGTAACTTCCCTTTGAAAAAAAAATAAAAAAAAACAAGAAGAAGAATAGAAACAAAAAGGTTACACAAGGACATTAATTTTTTTTTTCATTTGAATCATCAATTTTGTTTTCTATTTGATTAGTTTGAGATTGTGATTTGTGATTTGTTATTTGTTTTGATATTGGCTACTCGTAGTATCATCGAGAAACAAATTGGATTCTTGTTTGATACTCGATTTCATAAAATTAAATATAATTTTATTTATTTAAGATAATATAGCTAGTGGGACCAAATTTAACAATAGAGAAATATTAAGTACTAAATTGAAATATAAGTTTCCAATATTCTACCAAGCAATTATGGCTGGCATTGCTTGATAAACATCTTGACTCTTCTTTTGGATAGGATTATTCACTCTTTCAAATCTTCTTCTTTTGCTGCTTGTTTTACTACTCGTACTGTTCTTCTACATCCATTTTAACTTGTCCATACTTGAGAAACACAGTTAAACTTGGCTGGCTGGTGTTGTTTCATGAGTTGAACTCTAATTTTGTGTAAAAAAAACAGAGAAGGATGATCCTGCTTTGTAAACTAAGATAGAATCGATGATCCCTAAGCAAGAAACACACACAGGAGACAAACCTGAATAAGCAGCAGAGGGCAGTTTATCATCCCGCCGGAGCCAGGCACGTCAAAGAGGAGCTCCTCCAGGCAAGGAATTGGAGGATAGAGCGCATCACCAAACTGCTCAAGCGAAGCATCGGCATCAGCCTCAATAAACAAAATACCCTCACCTGTACACTCCACGAAGAGCTTACGCTTAGGCCCTTCTCTAAGCCTACCAGCAAATGGATAGTAAAACACCAGTGTTTTAGCAAGTGCTTCCTTAATGACCTCAACAGGATCCCTCCTCTGCATTGAAGGATCGTAAGGGTAAAAATAAATGAGTGGAATTTGGACTCTGAGACCGTCTTGATCATCTATGTCTGAAAGAGGTTTGAGTTCATGTGGCGTTGGCTCAGAAGGGGTGATCAGAACTGGTTCCCGTCTAGACACCTTGAACACCAGTGGGGTGGGTGGTGTTGCCATGGCAGAGAACCAGAGATGATTTATTTATTTATTTTTATTTTGGTTCATCTTGAACGCTGGCACCAATGTTTATCGGGTGCCGATATCAAGATTTAAGAGGGCATCCAAAGATTAAACAAGGAATAAATGATTGTGACGGTGCTTTTTCTTTTAAAAAAATCAATGTTTTTTAGGCTGAGGAATAAACGAAGTGAAATATAAGTCAATTCTAAATGGGCGAGTGCTCGAACGGACTGAAATGAAGAAGCAGTCCATCTTACAAGCATTAAAGGAAAAGAGTTCTTTTAAAAAAAAAAAAAAATGATCCCAAACAGCCACTCACTTTATAGAGTCGTTGGTGCCTAAACCAGGTGGATATGGACGTTTTTATGGCCATTTTGTGGCCACTAATCTTCTTACATGGCCTCGACTCACCCTCTCTTCTCTTTACTCTCACTTTTCAACCATCCAACTGTCCAAAAGTATTGTATTTTTTAAAAATATATATATAACTCAATTGGTGGTTAGATTTTATATTTATTTTTAAAAAATTATTAATTTAAATTTTATAAATTTCGAAATTATTTAAAATTTATATGGTTATTAATTTCAGAATTCATTAAATTAATAAAAATACATACAAACTATCCAAATATTAACATTAATCTACATTAAATTTTAAAAAATATATATTATTTTTTAGTCAATGGCCTATCCTTTTCGCTTTAGTATCACAAAAATCTCCCGTCTCCAACGCATATCTCTAGATGATTGCAACATTTTATTTTTTTTCTTATATATTTTTTTTATTTTTCTCATGCATTTACTGATTGAAACATCAAAGAATCGCTTTTTCCATAAGATAATTATTTTTCCAAGAGTACTAACAACTAAGTCCAAATACAAAGTTTACAAGTAAGCTCATGACTTGATGTAGGATCAAAACTCAAGAAAAGCTCATTGTTTATGTGAAATATTTCACAACTTCATCGTACAAAAAAATTATTTGAACTGAGTAAAGCTTTTAACTAGCCATTAACTCACACTTTGCTGTGGAATGGAACAAAATTTTTTAATTAATTTTTTATTTAATTAAATGATAATAAATATAAACAATTACAGGAAAATAATTTAATAAAATTCAAGAAAAAAACATATTATATAAAGTTGATAACAAAAATATCTAATAATATTAAAAAAAATATTAGTGTTATTAAAAAATTAAATGATATTTTATTAAAAATATAATTTATCTTAATTAATATCTATTAAAATTGAATGCTTGTTTAATCGACATGTAAACTGAATTTAAATAATTTATGTAATATAAATGTAACAAAAAAAATAGAAAGATAAAAGTTTAAAAAAAAAATTAAACGCCTAGGGTTAGGTGGCCTAACACCCCTAGTCTAATGAAAGACCACCAACCCTAGTCTAATAAAAGAAAAGTACAAGTTTCCACCTAGCCTTTTATTTATTTATTTTATCTAGGAAACCTTGTTTTTTTTATAAAAAAAAAACGTCATTTGTCTTCTAGTTTATGGCTATTAGAAAGGCGGCTGAAAAATTGGATTATGTTTTATTTATCTAAAATATATTTTTAATTTATTTTCATCTAAACCTATATAATAAATATTATTATAATATTAATAAATAAATATATCAACTTAAAATATCTTTAAATTTATTTAAAAATATAAAATCAAATCAGAAAATAATTCTCTCTTAAAACCTCTCTTATTAAAAAAAATATAGTTATAATAAAATTGATTTTTTTATGTTAACAATATAATAAGCCAATAACTTTTTATCTTTGTATTTTTTAATAATTTTTTTCAGTTTCCCTCAAACTTATGTATAAAAAAATGACTGAAATGAAATTTTAAAGGAAAATAAAAAAGAGTAGCAAACTAGAGACCAATACAAAATTTGCCTAACTCCTAAGGCAAAAAATGCAGAAAAAATATTGAATAGACAGCACATTAAAAACATAGCTTTCGATCTGGCCTGGATCAAGAACTAGGTTTTAGGTTTGGACCGGGTTATCATATTTTAATTTGGTTATCGGATCGGTTGGGACAATTTATTTTTTTAAAAATCAAAACGACGTCGTTTTAGTAAAAATAAAAATAAAAGTCAATAATTGAAACCGGGTTTTTAACCGGGTCTTGACGGGTCACACCAGGTTTTTTCTTATCCTATTTTTTCTTCAACCCGGCCTGATTTTAGTCCCGAATCGGCCGATTCCTGGGTCCAATTTCAAAACTATGCTTAAAAACAAATCATTGTTTGCCTCATTTTCAAATTTGATCCACTATTTGTATATTTTCATAGTCACTAAAACCAAGTTTCTTTTTATAAATTTTAGCATCAATTTGATATTAGAAAATTTTTTTGACACCACAGTAATTATATAAAAAAAATTAAAATAAATTATAAATTTTAATTCTAAAACAACACAACTTATAAGGATAAATTTGAAAAAAAAAAAATTGATGATCAAAGTGTAAAACAAAAGACAAAAAAAAGACCATTGCAGCCTAAAATCCCTATCACATGTTATTATACATCCATCCACGATGAAAAAAGCACACCTTTTAGGTGGGGTTTTTCAGTGTATTCGAACTTGACCTATTCAATTTTAATAAGTTTCAGGTTAGAATAGTGTTTATGCTGATTTAAATTCAATTTATTCAAAATTTATTAGGCTTTGGTTCAACTCATTTGGACTCATCTTAATTAAATAGTTTTAAAAAAATTATAACCGAGTTAGATTTAAACTTTGGTATCCTTACTACAAAATATGTGAATTCTTATTTTTTTTAGAATATAATTAGAAATTGAATTTAATAAAATATATAAATATTTGAAACTTGTTTATTTTCAATCATTATTTCATGACATATTAAGAGTATGTTTCAACTAAATAAATTAAATAAATAAATAACATATATTAAGCAAATATTTATATTCATATTTCGATTGATCTTAATTCTTTACTTCTTATCCAATTTCATTAGAAAACTCTACTTATTTTTTTCAGCAAAAGCTGTAGTACAATTGTGAAATCATAAAAGTTTATATAAACTTAGTGTATTTCTCGAGTTTTTAAACAAAATAAATTTATGATTTTTAAAGTATAACACTTGCTAAATTTATTACTAAAATTTATTTTACAAAAGCATTATTATGGGATGTGTTGTAAAATAGAAAATATTATGTTTTCTCTTGTATAATTTTATCATGTGTAATAAGTTACACCATAACATATATACAATGCTTTACTTGTATAAATAATAGAGGAGCTGTCCTACCACGACACTCGTCAAATTATTACAAATCTCTGTTTTAACTTGGTATCAAAGCATCTCTATCTTAAATCAGTTCTTATATTTTCTGCTGCAGATTTTTCTTCCTACCACCATCCCTGCTCCTCTGTTCTCTGCTGCATACGTCATTCTGTTGCATCTTTTGCTCTTCCTCTTTTTTTGCTGCAGATTCATTATTTCTCTGCTGTCAAATTTTGTTTGCTACATTGTTGTGCCTTCTCCTCTCTATCAAAGGCTTCGCGGGATATCCATATGTCATCGTCATGGATCATACAATTAGTACTGCTGCAGGCATTAATGTCAGCTCATCTTCTCCAAATTCTTCCTCCTCGATCCTTGGACTCACCATAGCAACCAACACAATCATGGCTCCATCTGCTACAACAGCAGTTCTTATTCCCCTTTCCAACACCCAGCAGGTTATTAATCTCAAACTTACCAATAACAATTTTGTTTTGGCGTCTGCAGATGAAGCCGTATTTGATTGGTCAAAGAGTTTTCTCGTTTGTTGACAGCTTCACTCCATGCCCCTCTTCGCATAATTTATCCAGTACAGCTTCTGCTGTCTCTACTACCTTCAATTTTGGACCCTGCCAAGCGTTCTTGACTTAGAAACAGTAAGACCAGCTCATCGTTAGTGCTCTGTTGTCCTCTCTTTCGGTTGAAGTTCTTCATCTCGTGGTTGATTATCCGACCTTTGTCAGTGTTTGGAGCACCCTTGAACTTGCTCTTGCTCTTGCCTCCCCATCCAACTCTCGGATCATGCAATTGTATGGCTCTCTTTAGGATCTTTGACAAGGTGATGATACTGTCACTCTCTACTTGTAACGCGCAAAAGGTTTATTTGATGAATTGGTTGCAGCTGGCAGACCTATTTCTCTCACCGATTTTAACTTATATGTGTTTCGGGACTTCACGGTGAATTTCATGATTTGATTACAAGTCTGTCAACCAAAGTTGATCCTCTGTTGTACTCTAAGCTTCATAATCACCTGTTTACTCATGAATTCATACATCACAGCTTGGTATCCTCTAGTCTACCTACTGCACCCCTGATGCCCACCCTTGCGCAGCCCCCTTAGTATATACTGCCCAACGTGGTTTTTCTGGTCAAACAGCAGTGGTTTCATGGCTCATCAGGGCAGAGGACAAAAGAGTGGTTAGTGGCATCAGTTCCTTCTGTGAACGAAGTCTTGCCTTTGAAACCTAGCCAATCCCAAGACAACTGCAGCATGGGGAATGTTCGCGTCTCGTCGCAAGACGTGTTTTGAGTTGCGGTCAGTTCTTTCGTGATGTTGGTGGTGGTTCTCCTTGGCAGTAGCCCTGCAGCCACTGTGGATAGTGGCATAACCATCCACACTGTGGTGCAGCAACAAATCAGTAGCCACTACAGCAAATAAAATGCCTGCTCTGCCACATCTATGGCCATTCTGCACAGCAGTGTTCTCAACTTATTCATCATGGAAATCCCACCTCAACCAACCTCTCCTTTAATAATACATCAGCTCAGGATTCTGCCTCTTGGTTTCCTGACACAAGTGCGAATCACCACGTTACTCCGAACATTACTAGTATGACACACACAGAACCTTATCATGGTAATGATCAATTGCATGTTGGTGATGGTAAGGGACTTGTTATATCTAATACCGTACATAATCTCCTACATACACCAAAACGAGTCTTCACCTTGTCCAACATATTACATGTTCCGCACATTAAAAAAAATTATTATCTGTTCAATAATTTTGTCGTGAAAATTATGTCTTTTTTAAGTTTCACTCTTCTATTTTTTACGTCAAGGATCTCATTACCAAGGAAGTCCTTCTTTCCGGTTGGAGTAAAGACGACCTCTATGTCCTTTCTGAGTCTTCTGCCACATCTCTACCGCAAGCTTTTTTGTCCACTAGCATGACCACTTCTACCGATATTTGGCATCGTCACCCTAGTTCTCGTATTCTGAGTCTCTTAGCTTCCAATAAAAAGTTTGTTTGTACTCTTGTCATCTTAATTTTCAATATCAAGCTTGTCCATTAGGAAAATCCTCTCGTTTGTCATTAGGACTACAGACCATAAAGCATCTATTCCTCTTGAACTTATCTTTAGTGATGTTTAGGGCCTTGCTCCTATGCTATCGTCTGATGGTTTTTGTTATTTTGTCATATTTGTGGATGCACATACAAAATTTATTTGGTTTTATCCTATTGTCGTCAAATTAGATGTGTTCAATGTGTTTCAACAATTTCAAGTACTTGTTGAACATCAGTTCTCTCGTAAAATCAAAACTGTTCAAACTGACTGGTGGTTAATATCATAAATTAAATTCCTTTTTAAAACCATCGGTATTCACCATCGTCTCATATGTCCATATACGCATGAACAGAATGGTACCGTTGAGCATCATCATCGTTATATTGTTAAAATCAGTCTTACTCTTTTAGGCCAATGTAAGGCATCTCTAAAATTCTGTAATTATGTTTGAAACCTCGATTTTAAGCAACAAATCTCCCTTGGATTGTTTGTTTCATCAGACACTTGATTATGCTTTTTTATGTACTTTTGGATGTCTCTGCTTTCCTTTCCTTCATCCTTACAATGCTCATAAGCTAGACTATCACTCCACTCCATGTGTATTCTTAGGTTATAGTTCTTTCCTTCGTTCTTAGAATGCTTATAAGCTAGACTATCGCTCCACTCCATGTGTATTCTTAGGCTATAGTTCGTCTCATCTAAGCTATCGTTGTCTTGATTTGTCGTCTGACCGCATCTACATTTCCCATCACGTTCGATTTCATGAACAAGTTTTCCCTTCATTGAGTTTGTCCTCCCATCCCCATCCTCCTCTTCGCCTGTCACTGTCTCCAGCCTACCCCCCTCACCATTTTTCCATCTCAACCAATCTCAACCCCACCTTCCCTTCCCACTAACTTATCGGTCCCCTCACCATCATCTTCATCTATGTCTCTTGATCATCTTGCAAGTTCAGATTTTGCAGTGCCCGCTTTATCTTTATCAGATTCGCCCTTTGTTGTAGCCTCCAGCCTTGTCATCAACATTGTCTTCTCCATTTGGGCACTCTACTCAATCTCTGCCTGATTTAGACTTATGTGTGGATTTTTCCACATAATCTCTTCCACAGCTAATGTCCACTGATCCTCCTTCTACTCCGCCACCCATTCGGCAGCATCCCATGATGTTGCATCCTCGATAGTCAAAGACTACCAACATCATCTTTGTTCCTGCTTCCTCTCTGCTAGTTTTGGCTTTACGGGTAATGTCCCCTTCTGCTCTTAAGCCTTTGAGTTTTAAGGAAGCTAACCAGTACTTGTGTTGGCATAATGCCATGAAGGATGAAATTGCAGCCTTACATGCCAATGCCACTTGGTCATTGGTGTTGTTTGATCCATCTATGAACATTGTTGGTTGCCAATAGGTGTATAAAATCAAGCACTGAGTTGATGGGGCCATTGACCGGTACAAGGCTTGCTTGGTTGCGCGAGGGTTCACCCAACAGGAAAGTATAGATTATTCATAAACCTTCAGTCCTGTTGTTAAACCGACTACTGTTTGGTTAGTTCTCACAATTACAGTCTCAAAAAGATGGCAGATTCAATAACTTGATGTTCACAATGCCTTCCTCAATGGCTCACTTTGTGAGGTTTTTTACATGCAGCAACCCCCAAACTTTGTCAACACTGCTTTACCCACTCATATTTGTCGCCTTCATAAATCTCTCTATGGTTTAAAACAAGCATCGCGGACCTGGTGTATACGACTAAGTGATTTCCTTCTGACTATCGGTTTTTGGGCTTCAAAGGCTGATACCTCCGTATTTATTTTGAATGGGACTCATGATATCTGTTACTTACTTGTCTATGTGGATGACATTTTAATTACTCGTAATAACTCTAAATTGATTCATCGCCTCATTACCTTGCTGAGTTCAGAGTTTAAACTTTGTGACTTGGGTCATGCACATTATTTTTTGGGGATTGAAGTTGCTCCCACCAGTATGGGTCTTGTGCTTAGTTAACACAAGTATGTTCTTGATATTCTGAATCATGCTGTTATGTCATCGTGTAAACCTGTTGATACACCAGCATCTATTTCCAAGCTTAATCTGCAGTCTACTGAGTTGTTTTCAGATACCACTCGCTTCAGTCAAATTGTTAGTGCTCTTCAGTATCTTACCTTTCTCGACCCGATACCTAAAAGGTATATCCTCCTTTGGTCTCCACCTTACTCGTGACTCTGCTTTATCTCTTCATGGTTTTACATATGTCAATTGGGCCGGCAATATTGATGATCGAAAATCCACGGGTGGCTACATTGTATTTCTTGGCACCACTCCTATTTCTTGGAAATTTAGCAATTTTAGAATTTGCGTGGCAAGATTGGCCTCTCTAGTCGTGACCTATCTTGAGGGGATATATCAGAATGAAGATTAACATTATCAAAATAAAGATCAAATCATTCATCTTTAAACTTCCTTGTATTCAGCAATAATTCAAACTTCCTTAAAACTAGGAGTCTTCGTCTTATCCTTCCTTGTATTTAGGTGTTGATTAGTTTCTCTTAAACCTATATGTACAACTTGGTTGATTAATAAATGTGTGCAACAACATTGCAGAAATTGTTCCATCTATCAATTAGGACTCATCTTAATTAAATAATTTAAAGAAATTATAACCGAGTTAGATTTAAACTTTGGTATCCTTCCTACAAAATATGTGAATTATTATTTTTTAGAATATAATTAGAAATTGAATTTAATAAAATATATAAATATTTGCAACTTGTTTATTTTCAATCATTATTTCATGACATATTAAGAGTATGTTCCAACTAAATAAATTAAATAAATAATTAGCATAAATATTTAAATTCACATTTCTATTGATTTTAATTCTTTACTTCTTATCCAATTTCATTAGAAAACTCTACTTATTTTTTCAGCAAAAGCTATAGTACAATTGTGAAATCATAAAAGTTTATATAAACTTGGTGTATTTCTTGAGTTTTTAAACAAAATAAATTTATGATTTTTAAAGTATAACACTTGCTAAATTCATTACTAAAATTTATTTTACAAAAGCATTGAGTTTGATTTTTCTTTCCATTTTTCACAAACATACAAATGAGTTTATTTACAAGCTTTTCAACTAGCTTGCCGTCTATATATCTGATTGCATCAACTCATCAGCTTTGATGAGTCAAGCTTAGTTAAGCTCGAACTTGACTTGTTTATATAGCAAGCTTTAAGGCTCACTATTTACAGCTAACATAAATATATAAATATGTTGAACTTGGAGAACATTAATTATCACTATACAGCAGAGAAGAAAACTAAAATCAATTGTGAAAAGTTTGAAAAAAATTAAAAAAAAATTAAAATTAATATTTTTTGTGTTTTCATATCATTTTAATGTGCTGATATCAAAAATAATTTTTAAAAAATAAAAAAATATATATTATTTGATATATTTATGAATGAAAAACACTTTGAAAAATAACTGCAAGTACACGCTCAAACACTCTATCAATTCAATTAGAAAAGTACTTCATTGAGTACGATTTTGAATTAGCATCACTCGGAAAAGTTTTGAGTAGCTCACAATATTGTAAGCTATATATTTCTAATATGAAGTTTGATGTTCAAAGAAAGAGGGAAAAAATGAAGTTCAGTTTATCTATGGTTAATGAAACCGAATTAATGTATCTATTATTCAAGCAATTTTTATGAAAATAATTTCTTCTTCATCGTCTAACTTTTAATCAATTCAATAGGTTGTCGCACGTGTGCGGCGGCGCGACGATCGTCCACCCTCAACCCTTCATGAGGGTGTGGTATGTTGTCTATTTGGCATGGAAAATATGGTGAGACAAGGAGTTCTTTGTCTCTAAGCTAAAAAATGGACAGGGAGTCGCCACCTAGTATTCTGGTTACTAGGAACCTTAACTGGTATTTAGAGATCGGGTACGGAGACTGGTTGCGTAAAGGGAAGGTATTAGCACCCCAACTACGCCCTACCTAAGGTAGGCTGCATTGTTTTAATGTCTGATAAAATCTAAGGTCGTGTTGTGGTTTCTTATTGTTCAGAATACGCATTACATGTAATGTCATACCCCGGATTCTATTGTCCGAAAAGAATTAAATATCCAGAATATGCATTACGTGTAATGTCATACCCCAGATACTAAGAGACAAATAAAATTTTTTGTTGTTTTTGAAATTTTGGCCAATATTCTCTTGACTTTAATAAACTGGTTATTAAAGCCAAAATGCATGCTAAAACATTGTTTTTTGGTGTATGAAAAATACAATATGATTTTTTAGCTTTGAGACACTTGGCCGTATGCACAAAAATATTTTTTTCTTTTTTTTTAATTTTTTTGTATTTTGTGGAAGTTTTTGACGAAAACCGGGTATTTGAAAATCAGATTTTTGTATTTTTAACAACATAAAAAAATACCACCAAATATTAATCAAAATGACATAAAAATTACGCGGAAAAATTATAAAATGCTGAAACAAATATTTTTGATTTTTTTCTTTGAAATGGGCCGGATCAGGCCCAAATATATGGGCTAGGCCGAACCTGGCCCAAAGAATGGGCTGGTTACTGTGCACATAGTAACCGGGTTACTGTGTGTACAGTAACCAGAGAATTAATCTGGGGTTACTGTGCACAGCACAGTAACTCGCTAATTAATCTTCATTTGCTGCAGAACGTAAACGTTCTGCATGCAGATGAAGCTGAACCAAAAAAAACGACGGGAAAGGCTACCTGGAGCGGTGGTGATGTTGGCAGCAACTGATGTGGCAGGGGTGGCGGCGGCGGAACTGGCTATTCGCGGTGGCCAGCGGTGCTGTTTTCCTCTCTCTCTCTCCTCTGCTTCTTCTTCTTCTTCTTTTATTTTGCTCTCTCTCCCTTCTCTTCTGCTTTCTTCTCTCTGTCTCTCCCTTCTCTTCTCTTCCCCCCCTTGTTTCCTTCTGTTCTTCCTCCATTTATAGCCCGTGAGCATGTTTTTTTTTTTTTCATCGTGGGGTCATGCGGCGGCTGGTCGGGCGTGGCTGTCCAGGCGTGCCTCCCTCAGTTTCGGCGGTGCGGTAGGCGGTCGGCCAATGTCTTCGGTCGGTGGGCTAGAGGGACCGGCGGTCGGTGGGCTGGAGGGACCAACGCCATTAAATATACATCTTTTTTCCTTCTTTACTGCTGTATGTTAGGCGGGGAAGAAAGGGGAACAGTGCCGTTCAAAACGGCACCGTTTAGCCCTCTTCTTTTTTCTTTTTTTTTGCATGGGCTGGTTACTGTGCACATAGTAACCGGGTTACTGTGTGCACAGTAACCAGAGAATTAATTAGCGTGCATAGTAACCGGGGTACTGTGCACACAGTAACCCGTGAATTAATTAGCCAGTTACTGTGCACAGCACAGTAACTAGCTAATTAATCTTCATCTGCTGCAGAACGTAAACGTGGGTTACTGCGACCAGTACTGCGCACATTTTTTTTTTTTTTGTATTTATTATTTTTTATGGGGACCCAAAAATGGGTTACAACAGTTGCCCCCCTCTTTACAATGCTTACGGAGCAAAGATTTGTGCATAGTAAGTGTTGTAAAGAAAAAAACATTGGTCTTCCGAAACTGGTCGTCTCAAAATTTGATTGACCTAAAACTTCAATCGGACCCAAAGTCCTGTGTATGGTTGGGCTAAACTGAGATTCCTTTCGCCAATCCCCTTTAACCCGAAAAAAAGGAAAGAATGTGAAGTGTGGTCTCATTGTAATGGGTGACCTACCCAGATATAAAACATGGAGAATTGGTCGCATTGTAATGGGTGACCTACCCAGAAAAATGTTGGTGAGGGCTCAAAGGCGCACTCAAAAGGAGGTAGGGTTACAAAACGCACTACCTAAGGGATGAGGGCTCAAAAGCGCACTTAAAATGGAGGTGAGGGCTCAAAGGCGCACTCAAAAGGAGGTAGGGTTAGAAAACGCACTACCAAAGGGATGAGGGCTCAAAGGCGCACTCAAAATGGAGGTGAGGGCTCAAAGGCGCACTCAAAAGGAGGTAGGGTTAGAAAACGCACTACCAAAGGGATGAGGGCTCAAAGGCGCACTTAAAATGGAGGTGAGGGCTCAAAGGCGCACTCAAAAGGAGGTAGGGTTAGAAAACGCACTACCAAAGGGATGAGGGCTCAAAGGCGCACTCAAAATGGAGGTAGGGTTAGAAAACGCACTACCAAAGGGATGAGGGCTCAAAGGCGCACTCAAAATGGAGGTGAGGGCTCAAAGGCGCACTCAAAAGGAGGTAGGGTTAGAAAACGCACTACCCAAGGGATGAGGGCTCAAAGGCGCACTCAAAATGGAGGTGAGGGCTCAAAGGCGCACTTAAAATGAGGTAGGGTTAGAAAACGCACTACCAAAGGGATGAGGGCTCAAAGGCGCACTCAAAAATGGAGGTGAGGGCTCAAAGGCGCACTCAAAAGAGAGTAGGGTTAGAAAATGCACTACCAAAGGGATGAGGGCTCAAAGGCGCACTCAAAATGGAGGTGAGGGCTCAAAGGCGCACTCAAAAGGAGGTAGGGTTAGAAAACGCACTACCAAAGGGATGAGGGCTCAAAGGCGCACTCAAAATGGAGGTAGGGTTAGAAAACGCACTACCAAAGGGATGAGGGCTCAAAGGCGCACTCAAAATGGAGGTGAGGGCTCAAAGGCGCACTCAAAAGGAAGTAGGGTTAGAAAACGCACTACCAAAGGGATGAGGGCTCAAAGGCGCACTCAAAATGGAGGTGAGGGCTCAAAGGCGCACTCAAAAGGAGGTAGGGTTAGAAAACGCACTACCAAAGGGATGAGGGCTCAAAGGCGCACTCAAAATGGAGGTGAGGGCTCAAAGGCGCACTCAAAAGGAGGTAGGGTTAGAAAACGCACTACCCAAGGGATGAGGGCTCAAAGGCGCACTCAAAATGGAGGTGAGGGCTCAAAGGCGCACTCAAAAGGAGGTAGGGTTAGAAAACGCACTACCCAAGGGATGAGGGCTCAAAGGCGCACTCAAAAATGGAGGTGAGGGCTCAAAGGCGCACTCAAAAGGAGGTAGGGTTAGAAAACACACTACCAAAGGGATGAGGGCTCAAAGGCGCACTCAAAATGGAGGTGAGGGCTCAAAGGCGCACTCAAAAGGAGTTGAGGGCTCAAAGGCGCACTCAAACGGAGGTAGGGTTATAAAACGCACTACCTAAAAGATGATGTTGAAACAATGATTGTCAATGTTGAAAAGCAAATGCATTATGATTGATATGCATGTATACTTACCTGAGAAATATAGGCCCCCATTTCTTCATGGTGTCTTTCTTTTCTCTCAAAAGTTGTAGTATTGGTAGTAAACTTCGATGGCTTTTCCACTTTTGCTTACTCGGGTTACATCTTGTGATCTTGACCTCTGGGAAGGGTTTGATGTCATCATACATTTTTGTCCTTCACCCATTATCTCAAGAGTTACCAATTTTTCCCGACATTTTCCTTAGAACAGGAATCATGGAGCCAGCCCTACCATGTGTTTTTGATTGCCCCCCAGCTTGATCATGCCCCCCAAGTGTTCAACTTGGGTTTAGTCTGGGGTGAGGATATGTGAAAGTGGGTTTTTTGGTACAATGAAATGTTTTCATGCAAAATTTTTGGAACGTCCAAGTTATTCCAATCACAAAAATGATTTTGACATTGGTTCAAAATAAACTTGTTCTAAAAAATTCAAGTGATTCCTATAGACAGTTTTCTTGAAGTGATGAAAGCTTTTGGCTTTTGGTTTAAAGATGAAATGACATCTGGTTGGTCACAAAAGGTTTAAATTTCAATTTGAGGGTTATTGAGAACCGAATTGATTCAAAGCATTTATTTTATTTGCATGAATAATGATTTGACCCGCACGAGAAAGCACTGCATACCGATCCAGATTGCTTGCCTTTGATCGGAAAGGGCTTTATCAGGTATGTAATGTAGGCTTTGGCTATTGGTTATGAAGAAAATGGATATGTTACAAGCTCAAAAGGTGTTTAAGGGATTTCAAGACTAAGGATCACTTGTGCTTGTTTCCTGAACTCTTTTGTTCATACATTTTTGGACCTTAGAATTGATTTGTAAAATGGTCCACGGTGCCCCCCCAGTGTTGGGCTTGGGCTCTTTCTCTTTGTTTTTGTTTTCTTCATTTGATTTTGAGCATCATTGCATTGGCCTTGTATTTTTTGCTCAAAATTTTTGGATCTTTTGGATTTTTCTTCGTGCCCCCTAGCTTTGTATGGGCACCTTTGATGATTGATAATTTTCTTTTATGCCCCCCAGTATTGTTTGGGCACTTTCATTGTTGAAGACTTTTTCATGCCCCCAAGAGTTATTTGGGCACTTTCAATCATTATGGATTTTTTTGCACTTGCCCCCCAGTGTAGGGGTGTGATCCTAACCAGGGTTATTTTTCAAGAAAAATTTATTAGGCTCAAAAGGGGACTGCAAATGCTATATTTCAGCTTTGTGAAAGGATTATCAAAGATGGCCTTTCTTCATCTCAAATGCATGCATTTAGGATCGGTAAGCCTTGCTTTCATGCGAGTATGCAATGTGATTTCTCATTATTCACGCAAATAAAAACCCAGCTTTTGGAGTCACTTCATGTTTTTTTTTTTTTTGGTTTTTTAGGTGTATGGTTACCTCTCTAAGGAATCACCTGAATTTCCAGAATTCGTTTGTTTCGGACAAACATCAACATGATTTCTGTTTTTGTACTAAACTTTGAATTCCCAAAAATCCTCACATGCGATCATGCATAGTTTTGGAAGAAAAGGGAAATGCACCACAAGATTTTGGGCGCGATGGTTTCATGCTTAAAGGTTATGCTCAATGTGTTATTTGCATGAAACAACAAAAATGAAGGCATGTGATGAACACAACAAAACACATGATTTTATTAACAAGAAAAGCTTAGTGGACAAGGAAAGTCTTGTGGAATTTTTTTAGCCAAATTACCAACAAAAACTAGAATAGGTTGAAACAAAAAATCAAGTTTTTGGAGGCATGATCAAACTGAGGTAGTTGTTTTGGCAGAGAAAGAACAAGCTCCATTTTGCAACGGTGATGCAATTCCCCTTCAAATTGTGTTGAGGCTCTTGATCATGTGGGCCCTCAATTTCTTCAGGTTGGGTCTTTGTTGGGGCTTGAACAAAAATGATAGGTCAATTGGAAGGACCTTCACTAGAGGCATTTCTCAATATATGCTCGAGTAAGCTAGAGGTGAGTCAAGCTTTTGTTCAGAGACACCAACTCTTCTTGAAAATGGATGTTGCAGCGAGCACGCTTCTTTATCTCCAATGTTTTTTTTTTCACTCAAAATTGGGTGTTGTAGATTCATAGGGGACCTATCTTTCTTTTCAGGTGCATGCATGCCAAATGTATGAACATGTAATCTATATGATGAATTCGCCCTTCAAAGGGGTGACATATGATCGTAATTGTTGCATAATGAAACAAGAATCTTGATTCTTGCCCAAACTCTACAATGAAAATTTTCTGAGCGACGGTCATTGTGTCACCCAAAAGTCTGGAGTTCAAGATGCTTCAAGAAGGGCTTGCTCGGATGCAAAACAATGTATACGGAGCATACATCCTAAAGGTTGGTTCTAATCTTTTTAAGTGAGACAAAAGGTAGGTTTACTACTTGGTCTCTAAAAAGGGTCTCTCGTTGTCCCAGTGATTACCCTCGTAAAGGCAATATAGGGGCCCAGTAGGTAATGGGTTGGCACGTGTCCAACTATTACCAGTCTAAGCACTCAACGAAGAGTTGGGGTTTACACAAACTTAAACCTTGACTAAAAGTCGTAAGGTAAGCTGCTAGTTCCCCCCTAACCTGAAGCTTGTGTGTGCTTTAAAAAAATTAACTATGTGATGCATGAGATAAATATGTACAAAAATTAACGCGCACAACTAAATATGAACAAATATATAAAGAAAATGCATATTTAAAAAATAAACACGCAAACCACAACAATAAAACACAATCATCAGACAAAAACAAAGCTTAGTCCACAAAGTCCCCAGTGGAGTCGCCATTCTGTCGCACGTGTGCGGCGGCGCGACGATCGTCCACCCTCAACCCTTCATGAGGGTGTGGTATGTTGTCTATTTGGCATGGAAAATATGGTGAGACAAGGAGTTCTTTGTCTCTAAGCTAAAAAATGGACAGGGAGTCGCCACCTAGTATTCTGGTTACTAGGAACCTTAACTGGTATTTAGAGATCGGGTACGGAGACTGGTTGCGTAAAGGGAAGGTATTAGCACCCCAACTACGCCCTACCTAAGGTAGGCTACATTGTTTTAATGTCTGATAAAATCTAAGGTCGTGTTGTGGTTTCTTATTGTTCAGAATACGCATTACATGTAATGTCATACCCCGGATTCTATTGTCCGAAAAGAATTAAATATCCAGAATATGCATTACGTGTAATGTCATACCCCAGATACTAAGAGACAAATAAAATTTTTTGTTGTTTTTGAAATTTTGGCCAATATTCTCTTGACTTTAATAAACTGGTTATTAAAGCCAAAATGCATGCTAAAACATTGTTTTTTGGTGTATGAAAAATACAATATGATTTTTTAGCTTTGAGACACTTGGCCGTATGCACAAAAATATTTTTTTCTTTTTTTTTAATTTTTTTGTATTTTGTGGAAGTTTTTGACGAAAACCGGGTATTTGAAAATCAGATTTTTGTATTTTTAACAACATAAAAAAATACCACCAAATATTAATCAAAATGACATAAAAATTACGCGGAAAAATTATAAAATGCTGAAACAAATATTTTTGATTTTTTTCTTTGAAATGGGCCGGATCAGGCCCAAATATATGGGCTAGGCCGAACCTGGCCCAAAGAATGGGCTGGTTACTGTGCACATAGTAACCGGGTTACTGTGTGTACAGTAACCAGAGAATTAATCTGGGGTTACTGTGCACAGCACAGTAACTCGCTAATTAATCTTCATTTGCTGCAGAACGTAAACGTTCTGCATGCAGATGAAGCTGAACCAAAAAAAACGACGGGAAAGGCTACCTGGAGCGGTGGTGATGTTGGCAGCAACTGATGTGGCAGGGGTGGCGGCGGCGGAACTGGCTATTCGCGGTGGCCAGCGGTGCTGTTTTCCTCTCTCTCTCTCCTCTGCTTCTTCTTCTTCTTCTTTTATTTTGCTCTCTCTCCCTTCTCTTCTGCTTTCTTCTCTCTGTCTCTCCCTTCTCTTCTCTTCCCCCCCTTGTTTCCTTCTGTTCTTCCTCCATTTATAGCCCGTGAGCATGTTTTTTTTTTTTCATCGTGGGGTCATGCGGCGGCTGGTCGGGCGTGGCTGTCCAGGCGTGCCTCCCTCAGTTTCGGCGGTGCGGTAGGCGGTCGGCCAATGTCTTCGGTCGGTGGGCTAGAGGGACCGGCGGTCGGTGGGCTGGAGGGACCAACGCCATTAAATATACATCTTTTTTCCTTCTTTACTGCTGTATGTTAGGCGGGGAAGAAAGGGGAACAGTGCCGTTCAAAACGGCACCGTTTAGCCCTCTTCTTTTTTCTTTTTTTTTTGCATGGGCTGGTTACTGTGCACATAGTAACCGGGTTACTGTGTGCACAGTAACCAGAGAATTAATTAGCGTGCATAGTAACCGGGGTACTGTGCACACAGTAACCCGTGAATTAATTAGCCAGTTACTGTGCACAGCACAGTAACTAGCTAATTAATCTTCATCTGCTGCAGAATGTAAACGTGGGTTACTGCGACCAGTACTGCGCACATTTTTTTTTTTTTGTATTTATTATTTTTTATGGGGACCCAAAAATGGGTTACAACATAGGTTAAAAAATATTTTAATTTCTTTTCCAATAATGCAATGTTATGATTTATTTATTTTAATAATCAGAGCATAGAGATTAAAATTTTCAAGGCATCTATAAGTTTTTTTTTTTTTTTTTACAGTTTATCCTTAAAATTGAAACCAAAGTTAAAAGATTTGTTTACATAACGGGCAACAATAACACATACACATGTATGTGTGGCTCATAAAATATTTTGAGATTTTTTTTTTATTTCTTAATTATTTTAGGATTCAAAATTATTAACTGTTAAGAAAAATAAAATCATGACCAAGGTTGATGATAAAATAAAAGGTTTCATTAACTAAAAGTTATGAAACAATTATTAATAGCCACACGAGAGAATGTCACGTGTGGAGTGGTAGCAAGAAAATTTATTCAAACATTTTTAATCAAAATAGTTGGAATATATATCCACCCTCAGGCATAGCAAGAGGATTTATGAATTAAAATTGATTGTCATTCTCCATTGTTACGACAATGTGTTATATATATATATATATATAAAATAAAATAAATGCCTACATGATGATGGTGTTTCTAAAGCAACAAGAGAAATTTAGGACCTGATTATGATCATTGATTCAATAATCTTGTTTAATTTAATAATATAATTATATAAAAAAAGTCAATAATAATAAAAAAAATAAAAAATTGATAATGAATAATAAAAAAATTAAACTTTTGTCAATGTTATGGAAATATCCTCAATAAATATTCTTAAAAGATCTCAACGATCTTATTTGATAACAAAATAAAAATTAAATAAAAACATGATAACCTCACAAAAATTTAAAAAAAAAATTAAAGCTCAATTATATAAAAAAAAATCAAATGTTGAAGGATAAATTAAAAAAAAATCAATTTTAAAAGAGATCAGATAACCTGACTCGAGTCAGCATGTTAAATTCATGATCTGATTGTGAGGTTGGGATAACCTCATATAAAAAAAATTAAAAAAATACAATGAAAGGAAAAACTAAAAAAATTGATGAAAAAACTTGAGTCAACCCTAGTTAACTCGACTAACCTACAAACTGAGATTTGTAATTAGAATAATCCTATAGAAAGGAAAGCGACAAAAATTACAAAGTTGAAAGCCCACTAACATAATGTTAAATGATAAAAATAAAAAAATAATAATTTATAAAAACCTAAAAAAACTAAAGTCAAATCGTGCTAATCTTTAAAACCCATGACTCAGAACATGAGATCAGGTTAACTTATAGTAGACAAACCCAAAAAAATCACGAAGCAAAATTCTCAATCATCCAAAATTTAAAATGAAAACAAAAATCAATCAAAAGAATAAATGACTAAATCTAGTATAAAAACTAAATGAAATAAAACAATGAGGAATGAAACTGAAAATAAAATTAAAAAAAGAATTAAAAAAAATAACAATCAAAAGAACAAAGTGCCTCTACTCGCTAGTGTATACATAACACGCACTAGCTACTTTTAATTTTTTTTAATTATATTCATATATGTTGAAAAACTGAATTGTCCCTCATTTTAATTGATTATAACTAAAAACCTTTAGAAAAATACAAATGTGCTCTTGGATGCTAGTATTTTGTTTTTAAGGGTAATTTAATCATTACACCGTGCAATCAAATTGTTAAAAAAACAAAAAGCCCATGTACCCAACTTTATATTTTTACTTTTAAGGGTATTTAAATTATTTCACGGCGCATCTAAAATATAAAAAAACCAATGTGTCTCCCATCAATATGACAATGATAATTGAACCTTATAGAAAAGATAATTTTTCTTTGTTGTGAAGGATAAGATCATCAATTCACTATTGTAATCTATAGTAAAACAACTCATAGTCCACATTAGAGGACTAAACAATTTTAATTTTTTTAATGCTATGATATTATATTATAAATTTGTTAATTGGTTTTAAATTTAATGGTATAAGTGAGAAAAGTTTTTATCATTTTTGTCGCACATATATGGCATTGTAGAGAATATCCTCCCGAACCAGGATCTTCTAGTAATGGATGGAAAAAAAACAAGGAATTCTTGTTTTTTATCAGTAAAAAAAAGAAATAGAGTTGCCACCTAATATTTTGATCATTAGGAACTCTAACTAGTTCTAAAGTCTGGATAAAGAAACTAGTTATGTATAAAAATGACGTATCGCTTTTAATACATCTTATCTAAGGTAAGCTCCATTGTTTGTTTTTCTGATACAAACTAAGGTATTGTTGTATTTTCTAACTGTTGGTTTATCTAATGATTAAAGTCAGTCTACTTTAGTAGAGTAAATCATAGCTTTAAGGGTTAAACTTAATCATTTTAGAGTCAAAACATGAAAATAAAAGAAATTTTTTTAATATATACCTTCAAATGAAAGCCATTTGAACTTGAAATTTGCATAGAATTATATTATCTTATATTTAATTTTTATTAATTAAAACAGAATGATAAGATTTGAACTCATAAATATTTGATTAATAAAATTCTAATATCATCTCAAATAATTTTAAAAAATACATTACACCATAGAATCAAACACACAAGTTCCATGCCTCTTCTCTTCAAGCAAGTCCAACATAAGGCCTTCAATTGTACATACTGGACTTACTCAAATTGAACAGCAACTACTTGCTATTAAAAAAAGGAGAGTTGATAATTTGTAGGCAATTTCACTGTTAGAAGACAAGTTAACAAGAATCCTATGCAAAAACCAGTTTGTTGTGTCTATTAGGAGTGTAAAGGTAATGCCTCAACGTTATGATGTGAGGAAATCTTTATTTATAGAATTTGTACAATCATAAAAATGGAAAGCACATATACAAAATATGGAAAGCAAATATATAGAGTAAATGAATAGCTATAATTATGGAGTATCACTGATATCTTGGTCATAATTAGAGGAACCAGATTTGTCTCTAATATCCCCCCTCAATGTTGTCGTGGTGGAAAAGGAAAAAACACACAACTTGCCACGATCCAAGAAGAACTGTAATTTGGCCACCCCCTTTGTGAAGACATCAGCTAGCTGAAGATGCGAGGGGACAAAACAGAGACTAAGAGTTTTTCTTGCAACAAGTTCCTGAACAAAATGATAGTCAATATTAATATGTTCGGAGAGAGATTTGGTGATAGGATTGGAAGCAATGAAAATGGCACTGGTGTTGTCACATAGCAATCTTGGCAAAGAAGGGAGTGTGATATGTAGCTCACGAAGGAGTTGAAGCATCCAGAAAATTTTAGCAGCGACAGTGGCTAAAGCACGATATTCTGCTTCAGCACTTGAGCGAGCAACAATGATTTGCTTCTTAGAACACCATGAGATGAGATTTTGGCCAAAGTAAACAGCATAGCCTGTGGTAGAGCATCTGGTAACAAGACAACCAGCCCAGTCTGCATCAGAATAGCCAATCAAAGTGGAAGAAGAATGCTTTGAAAGCTGTAAGCCATAATGATAGGCGCTTTTTACGTAGCGCAAAATATGCTTTAAAGCACGAAAGTGATCTGTTGTAGGAGCATGCATATATTGGCATATAGAATTAATATTGTAGGACAAATCAGGCCGGGTAAGAGTTAAGTATTGCAAAGCTCTTGCAAGCGACCGAAATTCAATAGCATCACAATGAGGAGTGCCAGATTCTATGAGATGAGACCCAACCTTAAAAGGAGTGGAAATCGGTTTGCAATCCACCATGTCAGCACGAGTCAAGAGATCAAGAGCTCAAAAAAATTCCTTCGTCATTTCGAATGACCTCGTTGTAGAACAACTTCTCTGCCCATCCATTGTAGCAAGTGACCTAATCCAGGTTTTACAGGAAACTATCACAGATTATATGTCCATGACCAATCAACAGAAGCATTTATTGAAATAAATATATAAAAAGCTGATAGATTGTCCACATGAACTCAAAGCAAATGAACACAATACGAATGCATTTATATCATTTGAAAAAATAGTTATTTTCCCTACAAGGAAGATAATGTGGATTTAGCATTGCCACCACCATTTGACTGCTCCTTAAACGTGCTATCCAGTTCCTTCGCAAATCTTTCCATAGCCGGAGTCGGTAAGCAAAGAGTCACAAGAACACCATCTTCTCCTTTCTCTGTCCTATATGGTATCTGAAAGCTTGCCACATTACCCTTAGCAGGCCCGCATACTTCGGCTTACCCCAACCTAAGTTCATCTCTGCAAACATTGCACGAGTCACATCCGACACCAGGTAAGACCGCACCATTGTGTACCAAGGTCTACCTTTAATCACCAACAGATCAGCCACTGATCGCATGTACTCTTCAGTCACATTGGCCTTGGCCTTCCTCACTAATTCCAACGTAAAGCCTAAAGAATTTCGTGAGATTTTTCCCGCTGTTGCCATCGCCACTGAGGGTGCTATGCAATTTCCATAATAACCTCTAGGTAACGGAGGGTTAAATCTATTGCGAGCATTGACAACGCATATTATCCGCATCTCATCATTTGGGTTTGGTTGAAGTGCAATGGTTCGACACCTCCACAAAAAAGCAGTCTATACATCAAATGTGGAGCAATGGCGAAGGTGTAGCGGGGCAAAGCCACGAATAGCAGATATGTGAGCAGGTCCAAAAAAGAACGAACGATGGGTCTTCTTAGTAAGCAGAACGTTGTCAGTGGTGTCAACCAGTTGATCATACTCGTGGTGTAAGCAGGTTACCTGAGGTGGGTTCCTTGCATTTAAAACTTGCCTTTCCCAAACTGGTTGGATAGAGGGAGTCTGTGCTCCATGCACCATCTCACACATGGCTGACAAGAATTGGTTGAGGCCAGTAGCGTCACTCATGGTGTGGTTCAGACGGATGGCAAAGACAATTCCGCCGCACTTGAGACGCGTCACCTGTTGTTTTATACAGACAAACCATCTGTTAGTTTAATCAACTCCTCATGGAACTTGTTGATCTGTTTTAACTGCAATAATATGCAACCTCAGGCGCTGCATCCATGTAGTTAATCTATGTTCAACAATCGGTTCTGTCGGTACATTATGAATTTCTTCGCTGTCATTAGAAAAGAAAATCTGTAAACCTATATCAAATGCTATTAATTGCTTTTCATTATGCAAACGAAGATTAAAAAAAAAAAAAAAAACACCCTCTTCCAGATGCTCTATAATGGATACATATGATCTTCCCTTAAAAAAAAAGGTAAAAGAAACAACAGGAAGAATGGAAACAAAAAGGTTACACATGGACATTGTGTAAGATGTCCAACTTCACCATGAATGAACCTAGCTATTATTTTTTTATATATATGTTTGGTATTGTGGTAATTTTTATAATTATAATTTAAAAATACTTTTAGCTATAGATTTAAAAAAATATATGTATACTTAAAACATTTATGAGATAAATTTTTTTATATATAAAATAAATGAGAAAACAATTTTTCATGAATGAAAAACAAGTTAGTTTTATTTTTACAAAACTAAAATTTAAAACACAAGATCCAATACATAAAATATAAATAGATTTTTTTTATGGTTGGATAAAAGACAGAAACTACCATGATATCAAATGATATTTTTCATGATATCTAATTAGACAAAATTAAATATAATTCTATTGACTTTTAAATTAAATACTAAATATTGACTTTTCGGAGTAACGAGATTCCCGTTTGATGTCTAATTTGATAAAATTAAATATAATTTTATTTATTTAAAACAGTTAAAGTTACTGGGACCGCAAATATTAAATCCTTTTCTTGTAAACATCAAGGAGTAAATTGAAGATTCCAATATTCTACCAAGCAATGATGGCTGGCATTGCTTGACAAACATTCTGGACTCTTCTTTGGGATGGGATCATTATCTCTTTCAAATCTTCTTCTTTTGCTGCTTTTTTGACTACTCGTACTGTTCTACATCCATTTTAACTAGTCCATACTTGAGAAACACAGTTAAATTTGGCTGGCTGGTGTTGTTTCATGAGTTGAACTCTGATTTTGTGTGAAAAACAAAACACAGAAGGATGATCCTGCTTTGTAAACTAAGACAGAATCGATGATCCCTAAGCAACATACACAGGAGACAAACCTGAATAAGCAGCAGAGGGCAATTTATCATCCCGCTGGAGCCAGGCACGTCGAAGATGAGCTCCTTCAAGCAAGGAAATGGAGGATAGAGCGCATCACCAAACTGCTCAAGCGTAACATCACCATCAGCCTCAATAAACAAAATACCCTCACCTGTGCACTCCACGAAGAGCTTACGCTTAGGCCCTTCTCTAAGCCTGCCAGCAAATGGAAAGTAGAACACCAGTGTTTTAGCAAGTGCTTCCTTGATGACCTCAACAGGATCCCTCCTCTGCATTGAAGGATCGTAGGGGTAAAAATAAATGACTGGAATCTAGACTCCGAGACCATCTTGGTCATCTATGTCTGAAAGAGGTTTGAGTTCATGTGCGGTTGGCTCGGAAGGGGTGATCAGAACTGGTTCCCGTCTAGACACCTTGAACACCAGTGGGGTGGGTGGTGTTGCCATGGCAGAGAACCAGAGATGATTTATTTATTTATTTTTATTTTGGTTCGACTTGAACGCTGGCGCCAATATTTCTCAAGATTTAAGACGGCATCCAAACATTAAACAAGGAATAAATAATTGTGACGGTGCTTTTTCTTAAAAAAAAAAAAAAATCAACTTGTTTGGGCTGAGGACTAAACGAAGTGAAATAAAAGTCAATTCTAAATGGGCGAGTGCTCGAACGGAGTGACATGAAGAAGCACTCCATCTGGGTCATGGTCCAAACGGAGTGAAATAAAAACCATACAGCAAAAACGAATGTCCATTTCTTCATTCTGAAACTAAGACCATGTTTGATAAAAACACTGAAAGGGCAGAAAGACAAGGCTTGAAATTTTGTTTGGGGCGTGCATGTCAAAAAACAAAAACTTAATAACCTAAAAAAATACAAAATACATTTTTCTTTAACAAATTTTTATCAAACCAAACACAACCTAATAGTTATCTAAAGGCTTAGCCCAAAGCCCACAGGCTGGGCTCCTTAACATAAAAACAAGCTTGATCAAAATGAGCTAAATAACCAAATGACCCAACCTTCCTTTCAAAGCAAATGATAATAAAAACCCCAAATCCATAAACAAAGAAACAACAAAGCCCTCATCTTTTAAAGATCAAACCAAAAATTATACCAGCACCTCTTTATTTTTTAGAATACTTAAAACATATTCAGACTAAAGAGGATTTGAAGTATTATGGTTGTTAGTATTATAAAAAAACACACAATAGTCTCTTTGTACATACTTTGTGTCTTTATACAATCTTAGTATAAGTTTAGATATTCAAAAATATGTAACGGAACAGAAATAGAAAACTGATACTAGAATTATGGAATACACAAGATCTAGTATCAATGTTAATGGTGACAGCTAGGCTTGAGCTGGTACTTCTATGATTTCTTTAGTTTTCTTAATATGCCCCTGCAAAAATAGACTACCATCAGTTAGGTCGATCTTGTCTCGTAGATATTTTGTTCTTTGTCTAGAAAGAGGTATGGTGAGTAAATCAGAGAGTTTGTTATTAGTGTGAACATGCCGAACATGAAGAAATTTTTTTCTCAACCAAATCTCGTATAAAATGAATGTTTATCTGAATGTGCTTCATTCTATAATGCTGGACATGATTAAAGCTTAACTATGCTACGCCCAAATTATCACATAAGAGTGTAGGTGAGTGTAGTAATGGAAACTTTATTTTGTGAAGTAGAGAGAGCAACCACATGGACTCAGCCACATCTGTTGCTAAAGCCTTGTATTCAGTTTTGGTGGATGACCGTGCAATGACACGTTGTTTTTTTGAGCTCCATGAGATGGGTGTGGGACCAAAAAAGAGAATATAAGCTGAAGTTGATTTTCTGTCATCCAAGCTACCAGCCTAATCAACATCCGAGAAGCATGTGAGTGCTGGGTTTGAAGTTTTCTTGATATTGATGCCATGAAAAATGGTGTTCTTTCGGTAACGCAACAATCTTTTAGTGGTTGTCTAGTAGACCTGTATGGGACCATACACAAATTGTGAGAGTTTATTGCTTGCAAAGCTGATATCAAGATGAGTTAAGGTCAGGTATTACAATACGCCAATCACTCGTCGATATTATGTGAAATAAATTGACAAGGAACCACTTGCCAGCTTTAAAGAAACCGAGACAAAGAACGGAGTTGTGACATCTTTAGCTCCATCCATTCTTGTTTTAGCAAGTAAATCTTGGATATATTGATGTTGATTTAAAAACAAGCCTTCTACAGTATAGATGATCTTAATGCAAAGGAAAAAGTGTCAAGACCCCAAATCCTTGATGGAGAATTTATGTCCAAGTTGGGCAATAATGCTTGCAAAAAATATCGAATTGTTTACAGTGAGGATCAGATCATCAACATAAACTACATAATAGGCAATGATTAAACCATCAGAAAACATAAAGAGATAAGAGTCAATTTATCATTGATGAAACCAAATTCTAATAGTGCTAGTCTGATAGCAGAATACCAAGCACGAGGTGCTTGTTTTAGCCCATATATTGTCTTTGTAAGACAACAAACATGATTTGGTTTTTCCAGACTCTTGAAACCAGGTGGTTGCTTTATATAACCCTTTTCAGTGAGATGCCCATGAAAAAAGGCATTATTGACGTCTAATTGTCGAAGAGACCAACCTTGTATAATGGCAATGGTTAAGATAGTATGAATGGTTACTGGTTTTACAACAGGACTGAATGTCTCTTTGCAATCCAATCCTGGTCTCTGTTTGAATTGTTTGGCCACTAGTTTGGCCTTAAATCGATCAACAGAACCATCAACATGACTTTTAATCCAGAATACCCATTTACAACCAACAATATTATAATTAGGTGAAGGTGAAATTAGGTGTCATGCATAGTGATGTATTAACGCAGTCAGTTGGAATTAAGAGGACATGACAACGCGCCAGTTGGAATTAATGAGTACTTCAGAGACACTCGTAGGTTCCAAGAAGGGTAAAAGAGGTTATTTAATGACTATAAAAGATTACAATTAGGTGGAGGTGAAATTAAGTGTCATGTATTGTGATACATTAATGTAGTCAATTTAGAGGACATGACAGCGTACCAATTAGAATCAATGAGTGCTTTAGAGACACTCGTAGGTTCCAAGGAAAATAGAAGAGGTTGTTTAGTGACTACAAAAGATTACAATTAGGTGGAGGTGAAATTAGGTGTCATGTATTGTGATACATTAACGTAGTCAATTTAGATAACATGACAGTATGCCAGTTGGAATCAGTGAGTGCTTCAGAGACTCTTGTAGGTTCTAAGGAGGGTAAAGGAAGGTATTTAATGATTACAAAAGATATTTCTGGCTGAATATTCTCATGAAACTAAATGATAGTTTATTTCTGCGTTATAATTTTTTTTAAATTATTTTTTTATTTGAAAAAATATTAAATTAATTTTTTAAAGTGTTTTTAGATGATTTTAATATTTTAATATAAAAAATAAAAAAGTGCTATTTTATTATATTTTTAATTAAAAAAATAGTTGAAAAAATTATTATACATTACAATATTAAACGCACATAAACTCTCGAAAAAATAGTACATTGGTGTGAGCTTAGCCCCACAGCTTAACAGCAAATTCATTTGATAAATCAGTGCACATGTTAGAGATATATTATTAATATCATTTAGAAAAAAATAGTTTTAGTTGACCTCTACACCCGAAGTTATTAAACTCCGGTCTCGAAAGACTGGAGTTATAAATCGAGCAAATTGACCTTAATAAATTAAATTAATGTCATTTCATGATTTTTTAAGAAAAAAAATTAAAATAATATTATTTTAAAATTATTATTATTTTTATATAAAATTGAGTTGCACGGCTTCAAATGAATCGATTTCTCTAGTGAAGTCTTGGTTTGATTAGATATTAAATCAACCTAAATCTAACTGTGTGTGTTTGAAAGTGTAGTTATGACTACTTTTTAAAATATTTTTTATTCATAAAAATATGTTAATAATATAATTTTTTATTTTTTAAAAATTATTTTTAAGATCAGCACATCAAAATGATTTGAAAACATTAAAAATATATTAATTCAAAGAAAAAAAATAATTTTAATTTTTTTCAAAAGCACTTTTAAAACGCAATGTCAAACACACCCTAACTAGATGAAGTTTTAACATTTGGTTACACCCATATTTTTGAAACTCAAGGACTAGACCGATTGAACCATTTATTCTAAGTCTCTTTTAAATTCAATAAATGTTGGTTGGTTATAGGGGTGATTATTTTCGCTTCGATTCAGTTTTTACCTAAAAAAATAAAATCATTTATAAAATAATCAAATTGAAATTGGTTCAAACAGACTAATTTCGGTTTGGTTATTTTAAAATAAAAATCAAAATTCAACCGATTGGTTTCGATTCAGTTCAGTTTTAGTTTGATTATTTTATATTAAAAACCAAAAATTATATTTTTTGAGTTTTTTTTGTAATTTGTAATGGGTTTGGCTCGGTTATTAATTTCGGTTTGGTTTTTTAATTTTAAGTTTATGAAATCAAAACCTAACCGAATCGGTTAGTTTTTTAAATATTTTAATTAGTTTAATCAGTTTTCTTCACGATTTGATTTTTCCGGTTATTTTTTTTTCTCGATTTAATTGATTTTTCATGTTTTTTACCCACCCTTAATTAATTATATATTTTATTATTTATTATTTGATTTTTTGAATTCCACATTTGAAGTGTGATCGGATTTGAATCAAATTTTGAATCAATTTGTTTTATAAAAAAATTTCCTTGGTTAAAAACAAAAATTTACAGGTAACTCAATCAAAAACTAACTATCAACCATTAACTTTTATTATTGTTGTTATTTAAAATAAAATCATTTTTTTTAATCTTGGATTATCGTCTACTTGTATCTTGTCTCAAATCAGTTTAGGATGTTTGGAAGTGTGGTACCGGTTACTTTTCAAATAGTTTTTTATGCCGAAAAGCATGTTAATAATATTTTTTTATTTTTTAAAAATTATTTTTGATATCAGTACATCAAAACAATCTAAAAAATACAAACCATATTTAATTTTTAAAAAAAAAATTAAAATTTTTCGAAAAGCAGAAGACTGTAGTTTTTAAACTGTAGTTTCACCAAACAATAATTTGTATTTTGTTGAATATGAAGTAATAAGTAATAATCTATCCCGTCCAATCTACTTACTCCTATTGTTGTAAAATTAAATATAAATTTCCTCCAAAAATAAAACGTAAAACAAACAATCCTCCCTCTCTCTCCAAAAACCTCCGTCTCCTCCACCTTCGTTACCTCCCTCGTCCTATCCGGTGACCCCCTCCACCTCCTCCGCCGGGGTCGCCACCCAAAATCAACCAAAACCCAAAATTCTCCCAAACCCCATAATTTCAATCACTTCAAATCGAATCCACCATGTCAGAAATCCCAAACGCAGATCCAGAAGGCATTGATTCAGTCCGTATGACATGGAACAACTGGCCCAGAACCAAAGTCGAAGCTTCCAAATGCGTCATCCCTTTAGCCGCATCAATCTCCCCTATTCGTTCTAACCCAGAAATCCCAACTCTCCCTTACCTTCCTCTCCGTTGCAAAACCTGCACATCCATCATGAATTGCTTCTCGCGCGTTGATTTCACCGCCAAGATCTGGATCTGCCCTTTCTGCTTCCAGCGCAACCATTTTCCTCCACACTATTCCATGATCTCGGAGACCAATCTCCCTGCTGAGTTGTACAGCCAGTATACGACAATAGAGTATACTATTGGTGACAAGAATCATAATCCAGTTGGGGAATTTGATGTTAAGTCGGCGTTTGTGTTTGTTTTGGATACTTGTATGATCGAGGAGGAGTTTGAGTATGTCAAATCGGAGGTTAAGAGGGCAGTTGGGTTGTTGCCGGAGAATGCAATGGTGGGTTTTGTGACTTTTGGGACACAAGTGCAAGTTCATGAATTGGGGTTTAGTGATATGTCCAAAGTATATGTTTTTAGAGGGACTAAAGAGATTAGTAAAGATCAGATTATGGAGCAGTTAGGTATTGGTGGTGCTGGCAGGAGGAATGTTCCTGGTGGTGCTGTTGGTGTTGGTGGGTATCAGCAGCAGAGGGGGATGCCAATGCAGAATTCGGGTGTGAGCCGGTTTTTATTGCCAGCTTCTGACTGTGAATTTACGCTCAATTCGGTACGTTGTTATAGTGTGTTTTGATTTGAAGGTAGTGTTTGTCAAGTGATAAGTGTTTTTTGTTTGAAAATGTATGGAAATATATATTTTTTTATTTTTAAAAATTTATTTTTGATATGTGTTAAAACGATTTAAAAAAAAAAAATTAATTTGAAGCAATTTGTTTTTCTTCATAGTTTTTTAAAAGCACGGCCAGCGGTCCCGTATTAGGTTGTTTGTTGTTTTAGGAAAATAAAATTGGGAATTTTATTTCTTGTTTATTGAGGAAAATTGTGATCTTTTGTTGTTTCTGTTTGGTTTCGATTTGAGATGTAGATTGTGTGTTGTTGATTGAGGAATTTTTGTTGTTGTTGTTGTTGTCTTTAGCTCTTGGATGAGTTGCAAACAGATCAGTGGCCGGTGGCACCAGGAAATCGGCCTTCAAGATGTACTGGAGTAGCATTGAGTGTTGCAGCTGGATTGCTGGGAGCTTGTTTGCCTGGGACCGGAGCTAGAATTGTAGCTTTAGTTGGCGGTCCTTGCACCGAAGGGCCAGGAGCGGTAATGCCAACTTTTGTGTGTTGTCTTTTGATTTTTCCTTTTCTTTGTTATTTAATTGAGTTTGATTTAGGTTGTTGGTTAGGTAATTTTGTATTGATGATACCTCTCCACCTGCAATGTTGTGTTATTTTCATCGAGTTGATTCCTTTCCATGTATTCTTAAATACCATCAATGTATGCTAATCGAAAATCAATGTGCACCATTCATTGCCTAATTGCTTCACATTGTTTACTGGTGATATGGTTTTACATTGAGATAAGGCTTCATTTTTCGTGAGGGAAAAGGAGCCCTTTATTAACATCAAAACTACTGTGCACTGTCTTAGAAGAATACATTTTATTTGTTCCTTGATTCACTCAACATTGGATCAAAAGTCAAGCTAAGATATATTTATAATGATGATTTTCATGGCATAGAGCATGGTTTAATTGTAAACTTATTAGCTCTATCTTTCCCTCCCTCCATCTCCATCCACCTTTCCTCCAGTGTTCATGACTATTGATAGGATCACACTTTATTGCCTAAAGTTAAAACCTCTTATGGATGCTGTTTGGACCAGCATTTAGTGGTTTGTGTGCTTATATAGTGTTTATTAGCATTGTGGTAGTGGTTTCTTCTCAAAGTGTTTTTTACTTGGAAATGTATCAAAATAATGTTTTTTTTTTTTTTGTAAAAAAAATTATTTTTGACATCAGTACATCAAAATGATCCAAAAACACACGAAAATAAAATTAACTTGAAGCAAAAAAAATTTCAAATATTTTGAAAAGTGCGGCCACGCTGCAATACCAAACAGGGCCTAAATATACCACATATTGATTTTGTTCCATATTGATTAGCAAACCATGTTTCCTAACATTAAAATACATAGATCAGATGCCATTCCAGGTTCCTTAGCCCTCTATTTGGCATCATTACATTTGTTTGCTGTGTTATTAGCAATCTCTGGTGCTAGATTAGAGCAAGAAAAACATATAGTCAAAAAGTTGTTTTTCAGAATGAAAAATTTGCTAGTTTCTGTTTCTTCATTCCTTGGTGATTATGAAGATGCTGATCATTTTGAAGTGTTGCAGATTATATCAAAAGATCTGTCTGATCCTGTACGTTCCCACAAGGATCTTGATAAGGATGCAGCACCATATTTTAAGAAAGCAGTCAAATTTTATGATAGTCTTGCAAAGCAGCTTGTCAGCCAGGGTCATGTTTTGGACCTTTTTGCCTCTGCTCTAGATCAGGTATTTCTTGTTCTGTCTTTAAAACCTTATAAGTACACCTGCATTCCTTGTCTCGTTAAATTTAAAGTGGGCCTACTAATATACAGTGATATACCTACTGGAAGAGAATGCTTCCTAGGGCAGTTGATAAGATACAAAGTTTGTTTTTTCCCCTGGACATTCCAGTCGTTTCCAAATGAAATCCATCTCTGCTTACATTAAGTACAAAGCAAAACTTTATTAGATGGGACCAATAAGAATCTAAGCATGCTCTTTTATTTTATTCATTTTAAAAACACATCTATTGCAGTGTTTTGCTTATCATTTGACCTGTGATTGCTGTATGTTTTAGGTTGGGGTTGCAGAAATGAAAGTTGCAGTAGAAAGAACTGGTGGTCTTGTTGTTCTCTCAGAAAGTTTCGGACATTCTGTATTTAAGGACTCCTTTAAGCGTGTATTTGATTCAGGAGAAAAGTCTCTTGGCCTCTGTTTCAAGTGAGTCGTCATTGCAAAACAAAAGCAATTTTCACTGTTATGGAATTGATGTTGGATCATGGTCTGGGCAAATAGATGCATACTATGCATGATTTTCTTCTCCTTTGTCTTGAAACTTCTTCTATACCCTTTCATTTCATGGACTATAGGCAGGCTGTGATATGATTTCTCTTCTTTCTTTGCAGTGGAACACTCGAGATTAACTGTTCAAAGGACATCAAAATTCAGGGGATTATTGGACCTTGCACCTCTTTGGAGAAGGTTGAACCATCTAAAGCCTTCAAATTTCCTTTTTGTTTGCTTTATTTATTTTGGATTTGGCTTATTTTTAGGGAATAAAATGTGATTTTGCTCTCTTCTCTCCATCAATTAAAGCTAGATTGGATTTGGTACTAATTATAGAGCCTTGCAGAAAGGACCTAGTGTTGCTGATACAGTCATTGGTGAGGGGAATACAACAGCTTGGAAGATGTGTGGCCTTGACAAGAGTAGTTGTTTTACTGTCTTCTTTGATATTTCATCAAGTGAAAAATCAAATGCTCCTGGAAGTGCAAATCCACAGCTATACTTACAGTTTCTTACAAGGTATGATGTTTGATGAGTATGCTGTCTTAATTCTTTTTTATTCTTTATGCTACACCCACTTCCTTTTTCGACAACATCCATTCAGTAATCACATACTGATGGACATTTTTGTTCTGATGCAGTTATCAAAATCCTGAGGGTTTGACATTGCTTCGGGTTACAACTGTCACTAGAAGATGGGTAGATAGTGCTGTTAACTCAGAGGTTGGTTATGTCCAATATATATGGCATATTAGTTGTGTAAGGTGTTTTCTCCGTTCAAAATGAAAACAGTACCCTTGTGCTGTCATGCTTAGGATATGCATTCTGTCAGTTCTGTTCATTAGTTAGACATCCCCAAAGACTCTTGTTAAGGCAGGAGCAACCTTTAATTATGTTGTCCTTTTAGTTTAGTATTTGTAAAATGTTTCCCTGGATCAATAGCCTGTATCTTTAGATGTATGTTGTCTGGTCTCTCATATGCTTCTTTTCTGCTGTTAAATTAAAATTAAGCTTCCTTCTCCCTGTCCATTCTCATTATGGATTGCTAGTCTTGTGCTATTCGTCTAGTGTATTTTCTAAGCATTTGTTGAAACTGTAACTGATGAATTAGTGTTGATATGGAGGAACTTTTCCACTTTTGCAGGAATTAGTACAAGGTTTTGACCAAGAGACCGCAGCTGTGGTAATGGCAAGATTCACATCCCTGAAAATGGAGTCAGAGGTGCTTATTGTTTTTTTTTTAAAAAAATTCTTTTGAAATTTCTCTACTTATCATTTGCTGCATGTGTTGTTCTTGTCAAAACTTCGCTTTTTCTTAAAAATAAATATCTGATTGGCAATTGTAATGTTGTTGGTCATGTGTTTTGTCAGTTTGTTACTGTTTCATGTTTGACTGAAATAATTACCTGTCCTTTAAATAAGGAAGAAACTTATTGTGTTTAAATTTTTTTCCAAATATTGCCGTTGTTACAAAATTTATGTGCTCTTGTTTCAGTTGATGTTTATCTTGGAATGCCAACTTTTTATGATCTTTCTTTTACAGTTTCCTTGGTGATAATTGTGTCACCCTTTATAGAAGTGACATTTATTTGTTCATTCCATTGAAACTCAAGCGTTGATTTAATTGTTTGCATGTAGCTTCTGTATATTTTCCTGATTCTCTGGGATTTCTCTCACAGGAAGGATTTGATGCCACTAGGTGGCTAGACCGAAATCTCATCCGCTTTTGTTCCAAATTTGGTGAATACCGGAAGGATGATCCGTCATCTTTTACATTGAACTCGTTTTTCTCTTTCTTCCCTCAGTTTATGTTTAATCTGCGAAGATCACAATTTGTACAGGTAACTAATTGATATTGAAGGTCATCTGCTATTCCCACTTTCTTTTTTGTTTTGCACTAAATTGAAGTGATTAAACATGTGCATGTTAAGTGTTATTATATGTTCCCTTATTTGGCTGCATCAGGTTTTCAATAACAGCCCGGATGAGACAGCTTATTTCCGCATGTTGTTGAACCGTGAAAACATTACCAATGCTGCTGTCATGATTCAACCATCGCTAATATCATATTCATTTAACTCACTGCCTCAACCTGCATTACTGGATGTCGCTTCTATTGGAGCTGATCGTATTCTCTTACTGGATTCATACTTTAGTGTTGTCGTATTTCATGGAATGACAATAGCTCAATGGCGTAACTTGGGTTACCAGAATCAGCCAGAGCACCAGGTATGGGCTTTTGCTTTGTGGCACTTTCATGGGGATCTAAATTTGAGATGGATTTAGAACCCCAAGTTTATTTATTCTACAATGGCTTGCAAGCCACATGTCAGACATTTGGATTACCTCTTTGCACTTGTGGGATTTTGATTCCTTAGGAGCAACACACCAGTAATGCTTATGTGAGCTTCGTTGCTTGAGGATCTTCCAATGATAATTTTTTCTGTCAACTATTGACAGGACACTACCTCCCATTTTAGAAAGGATGTCATAAAAATAATGCCAACTAAATGTATAGAAGATGCTAAGATATGAATCCCTCCATAGCTTTACTTTTTGGTACAAGTGTAGATCTGCAAATTACCGTTATTTGGCATCATGCTTATCATGTGCAAAACTAGGATGAGTGCATGGGTGATGGAATGCATGGACTTAATCATGTTTAATTTTTCCTTTATGATTAGTTTACTTAACAAAATTACTTTGTATTTAATTGGATTATTCAAGTTCAATATTGCTAGAATTTGACTAGTGGACCTTCTGTCTAATTGGTGTCTCTTAGTAAGGAGGTCCTGTAACTGTTGAATTAAAAAAAAAATTATTAGAAATTTGATAACCATTTTGTTTACAGTAAAGTTGTGTCTGGTATGAGGTTAAAAAATTGGATTGGAAATTTTAAGTAAGATTTAAGGATGAAAGTGTTATGGGTGTAAAATCTTGTTAAGGGGTGATGTGTTATGTGTTTGGTTAGTTTAAAAGATAATGAGTAATAGGGGGTCCCATTAAAAATTAAACCACTTCTTGAATTAAACCTTATTGTAAAAATAAAAATTATAAAGATGGATCCCATATGCAAGGTGTAAGATAAATAGAGAAAAATTAGATGATAAATTAAAAATGAGAGGGAAAGCACAAAAAAATATATAAAAAAAAAAATCCCCCTTGATGAATTTTTTACTCCCTACCCTTGGAGGGTACCATTTAACCACACTTTTGGGGTTGAATGTTACCCTCAACTTTTCCTACTCGGGAATTTTGTGCTACATAGGGGGAAAGGGGTCGTTCCTGTCATACCAAAAATAACTGAAGGTGTAAGAGGCATCAAGTAGGGCTAGATGAGTCGTGATAACGAAGTTTGCAAGTGCAATTTTGGGGAATTTATTGGCAATTCTAGGGAAACAACTGGAAAACTTAGCTTTTGTTTTGCACACTGAAGTCACTCCTGCAAACTTGCACTCATGCAGGAGCACGTGCGTGCGCACACACATGCATGTGTATAAGGCTTCAACTACCCATCATGTCTTTATCATATAGTTGTCATCAACTCCCTGTATAGTTTTTGCACAGAAAACTGTCCTACAATGTTCTTGTAATTATTTATGCCCCTAGGTTTCTAGCAGAATAACTGAGTACTAAAACTCTAGTCTTAAGTATTCTTTCCCTAACCAGTGCCCCAAAGCCAGCTCCGTGGAAGGTACTGTGCTGTATTATGAGTGTCTTATGTTCATCTTTTTGTTAATTTTGCTTTTTAAATGTAATGCTTTCTCCCTCCTGCAGGTGTTTGCACAGCTATTGCAAGCACCCAAAGACGATGCCCAAGCGATCATTCATGAACGTTTTCCCGTTCCTAGATTGGTGGTGTGTGATCAGCATGGATCCCAGGTTAGTTTTATCTCACTCTTCCTCCTCTTCTTCTTCAAAAATTAAACCCTTGTGGCCTTGCCCACAAACAATAAAATACCTTGATATCATGATATGCAGTGTATTGAATTCATAAGAGACTAAGGATCTATACATAACTGACTTCGACATACAAAACTGGGCAGCATGATTGGTGTTCTACCTATGCTATGCTGTTGAAATTAGCTGGATAATGGTCCCTTGTTCCAATTGTTTAATTAATAGCTGTCAGTTTAGAGCAATTTCTATAATTGGGGACCCAAAAAGATCCTTTTTTAAAAAAAATAAAAAATTGTTAATTCCACATTGGGCGTCCACTGTTGCACTAGTAAACTGGAAGGTTAGCTATTTCATAGAAACTTGCTCGATCTCATTATCTCATGTCACCTTATCAGGCAAGGTTCTTATTGGCAAAGTTGAACCCATCAGCTACATACAATAATGCCAATGAGATGGCTGCTGGGTCAGATATAATATTCACGGATGATGTGAGCCTTCAAGTTTTCTTCGAGCATCTTCAGAGGTTAGCTGTGCAGTCTTGACTGTAGACTTCATCTATAGGGTTTGAGTGTGGAGAAGTTCCCTTGAGTGTGAGATCTGTATCCCTTTGTCTTCCGCTCCATCCCTTCTTTCCCTTTGTTTCCATTGTTTCAAGTGCAGAGGATGGAAACCCCACGTTCAAAAATAATGAAAGCTTACATTCTTTGGGGTGTCGGGGAGGTATTTGCTCCCTTTAAACATTAAGGAACATGGAATTCGTTGAGTAGTTCTAGGGAAAGAAAAGGATACTGGAGTGAGAGTTGGAGGGATCCCTTTATCAATATCGGGAAGATGAAAAACATATTTTGACAGAATTTTTTTCTTGTTTTTTCTTTTCTTTTGTATTCACTCAGGTCAAATATGTCTTGTATTGAGATTTTAAGTTATATACTGAAATGGGATTGATGCTCCTAGGTTGAAAAGGTTCAGGGACTGGACATTTCTTTTTTTATTTTTTGTTTTGCTCTAAAGATTTAGTACACAATTTATGTACTCTCCCTCCCTCGCTGTTCTACTTATCTTTCATAGCTATACAGTTCTTATGCTATGATGCTAGGTTTCTTCCTTTCAGCTACTTGACCTTCAAAAACTGGGTCATGATGTTACTGCTCAACATTTTCAGTGTTTGAATTTTAAAAAAGTAATGAAACGTTTAGATTTTGAGGATAGCATCTAAAATATCAGCCTGTTGTGTTCATTAATTGATCTGAAATTCTATGGACTTGTAAATAAGCGAGTACTTTTTATGGAAAAATGAATCATCATGATGCATTCTAACAGTGTGATTTCAAAATCCAAAAAGCCAGAGGGCCTAATGAATTTTTTTTTTTTTTTTTTATGGGTTAACATGATGACTTGATCAGAACTAGATTTTATTTTATGAAAATAATATTTTGGGTTTTTTTTTTTATAAAAAATCATAGCTTGGGTGACTAAAAACTCAAATCTTGGATCGAGTTGATTTTATCGTGGGTCTTATATCCATGAATTTAACTAACTTCTTCCAAGAAATAGGATTCAATCCTAGTGGTTCCAATTTTCTCAAGATATTTGAAAATGAGAAATTTTTCCTTCTTTCTTTGTGTTATTCAAGAGCCTTTGGATCTCCAATTCAAAGAGGATCAATAACATGGGATGCAAGAAGATTTAACAAGCTTCCTTGAGCAAAATAAGTTTCAATCTTCATAATTTCAGTTTTTTCGAGAGATTATGAAATAGGAAATTGCCATCTTCCATTGTGTAATGCAAGACCCTTTGGATCTCCTAGGAAAAGAACAATAATATGGGTCTAAATACATTTTGTTAATTTATCAGTGCTTTGATCGAGTCAATAAAAATATAGGCACCAAGCTGAAATTTGCACTCACTCGAGTTAGAGTATGATCAAGCCTACAAAGTACAAACACTGCATAACAGTAACAAAAGAAACGGTTTTCAGTGAATTTTTATTTTTCATAACATAAATTATAAATTACAGAGTATAGAAAGACATGTTTTTATTTTATTCGTCTGAAGACAGTAATCAAATAATATAAAAAAGACTCGTTAACTAGTAATAGAGAGCCATTGTCTGAAACCACTCATCTGCAGAATCTACATGCCAAAATTGAATCTAGTCCTTCTTACTTGAGTGATCCATATCACCGAAGGACATAGCCGGAAGTTTGCCACAATCTTTATGCACAAGTCCAGAGATCCTGCCAAAAAGATACTTGTAAAATATTCCATCCCTTAAGAATTTCACCCACCATTTATCTCCACCGAGCTGCACCCATCCTGCTAAATATGATCCTGTGACAAGAAAAGCAGCACGCCACCTCCTTTCCTTCACATAATCATCTATGGCTTTAGCCATGTCTCCTGGAACAATCAGCCCTCCATTGTTTATAACTGAATTGCCAATGTGTCTGCCCAATACCACAGCGTCTTCTAGTGATGAACCACCGCCTTGTCCTAGGTCAGGAGTCATGGGGTGCATAGCATCACCAGCTACTGTCACATTTCCTTTGCTTAGCTTTCCAAATATGATCCCCCATGGCTGCCTAAACTTCAACGATGCCCATGTTAACGTTGAAAGATCAGCATGCCGGACCACGTCCAGGTATGATGAAGGAAACTTTTCTGCATATTTCTCAAGTACTTGTTTCTGTATTTGTTCGGGATCTCCCGCCATGTTTTCTCCTGAATTGAAAATTAGTTCAGAATAAATGTTCCCTGCAATGATCTGACATGAACGATCATTTGTGTCCAGCTAAAACGAGAAAGAAGGAAGGGTTTAGTGCTAACCGTTGTAGGTTAAAAACCAGTAAAGTTCTCTGTCATTAAGAGGAACAAAACCAGCTCTTTTGCCCGCATCCACAAACTGATGAACTTCTTGCTTAAATCCATGGCCTTGAGAAAAAACTGCTAAACCTCGCACAGCAGACTGCCCTGAATGGACTGGTTCTGCCAGTCCTAGCCAACGTGCCACCACCGAGTTCACCCCATCACAGCCTATCAGAACCTTGGATTTGATTGTAGTTCCATCTTCCAAATGGATAACAACAATGGAAGCACCGCCTTGCTCTTCATTTTCAATGACAGCTAGCTTGGAAGAGAATTGAATTGAGTCAACCGGTAATTCCTCTGCCAGTGACTCTAACAGTACTTTGCGGTGAACTGTCCTAATTCCTTGTCCATCGCCCCTGTTTCACACAAAACAAGGCATTAATTCACACCAGAACTACGTCATAGGAAGCGAATGTTGATGAGAGTGAAGTTTTGTTGGCATAAACATGAAGGAATCCCATTATACATCAGTATAACCATAATATTGAACCGACTAAAAAATTCTTTTATGATTCCGACAGCCATTCATAGTACAGATCCTTGCATGAAATTGTACTAAAAAATTAATCAAGAAATTATTTTATTAAGTTTCAAAAAGTTTACCCATTATTGGCCACTCGGGCGTGGACTTGTTGAACATCTCCAGCACTAACATTGGTTACATATCCCCTAAATCATACAAGAGGAAAAGAGAAGTGCACAGGAAACTAATCAATCACCCAGAAGATATATAATATTCAAATTCAAGAAACGATGGACAGACATGATCAAAAGAATAGAATTAGTGTAGAGGAACAACTTATTACATCGATGTAAGAGCATAAATGGGGGTGAGCTTGTGAGAAACACCAAGAGCATCAAGAGCAAGCCAAGCATTTGGAAATAGAGTCAAGGCTGCTCCTGTGGCTCTTAGCCCTTCTGATCTCTCTAACACCAGGGCTCGAACCCCTACTCTTTTCAAAGCCACTGCTGTTGCCAACCCTGCAATTCCTGCTCCGACTATCACCACATCCTCCATCATTTCCATCTCTCTCTCCCTCTGCGTGTATGAGTGTTTCCTTCTACAGGGTGCCTCGTCTCGTTCTTAATATAACCCCATGTGCTTGGACTCCAAGTCTGACCGCGACCCACTTGTATACATACCTTATCTTGCAGGTAATTAAGAATATAATAACGAGAGATGTAGCTCAATTAGTCAGATTCTAAATTTGCTTTATAAAGATTACTAGTTTGAAGTCTCATAAATTTTAGGGTAACTAGAGAGTTACATGACCATTAACTTCGTGTTCATGAGATTAGTCGAGGTACAAACAAGTTAGCTCAAATACCCGCATCAATCTTAAAAAAAAAAAAGAGGAATATAATGTTTTTCTTCATGGATATCTAGCCAATTTGCAAGTTAATAAAACTAATTTTTTTTTTGAACTAGTTAAATAAATAAACAAACTATAATCACATTTAAATAAATAAGGTAGCGATTTCAAATCTAAAAATTAATCAAGGAATTAGTAATCATCAATATGTTTATATTGAAGATGTTATTGTTAATGTGATGAAGGAAGCAATCCTAAATTTATTGTTGTAATTATAAGAGCTATATATTTTTTTTATTAAAGATTATAATCCGTGATAAAATAAGGATAATAAATATTGGTGGACAATAATTTTTGATAATCTAGAGTTGCAGCATCTAAGATAAAAAGAAAAAAAAGAAGGAAAGAAAGAAGAAAGGCAATCTCTTCTGTCATGTATCTTTTGGAGTTGGGTAGATAAGAACGTTCGAGGAGAGTGCAGCTGAGGCGGCTGCCTTGCAGCATGCTTGGTTTTATGCTTTTAAGAGAAGTTTTTTTAAAAATCATTTTTTTTATTTAAAATTAATTTTTTTTTGAAGTATTCAATTCATTCAATAAATTGATGTTAAAAATAATTTTATCTTATATCTCGATAATTTAAAATCCATAGTAGATTTATTATTCTATGAAACATTGATAGAAGTAGATTCTATATATTTCATCAGATGACAGTTTTGTCTTTATAAGAGTATCACCAATAAAATCTCGCTGTAATTTATTATAGGTCTTTTTCAGATTCACTTTGATAGCCATCATCCCCTTTTTCTCTTTCATCTGTCTCGTGGAATGCACAATTTCCTGAGCACTATGATATTATATGTGATGTTCCTTCCTAGAATAAAACTACTTTGAGATTCGCTAATCAATTTTAGCATTATTATTTTAAGTTTTTTTACGGGAATCCTAGTCACAATCTTGTAATTGACATTGCAAAGGCCAATTGGTTTAAATTGATATAGATATTCTGGAGAATTTACTTTTAGGATGAGAACCAAATGAGTCTGATTCACTTCATCTACTTCAGACTTGTCATTAAAAATGTTGTTGATAAAATCACACACTGATTGGCCTTTGCAATGTCAATTACAAGATTGTGACTAAGATTCTTGTAAAAAAACTTAAAACTTAAATTGATAAGGTCAAAACTGATTAGCTAAGCCAGAGCAGTTTTATTCTAGGAAGAAACATCAAGAGCATACAGCACATACAAATTAAAGTAATAAAGAACTGATTAAGCCTTAAACTTAAGCAATCATTTCATGTTTTATTTTGAAAAAATTTCAAATATATGATATCAAATTAAATCATAATTATTAAATTGAGGCAACATGATTGATTGATTTCATAAATAAGATGAAACGTAACCTATACTAAATTTTTAATTGTATTAAATAAAATATTAATTTAATTATTTTTTTATTCGGTCAAATTAAAATTTAACTAGATATAAAATAATGACATGATCAAATTCATTGATCGAATTAGGATTTTAATTACTCTATTAATCTAATTAAACCTGATTTAAATTAATCAAACCAATATATTGTGAGAAAAAACTACTGTTTTAATAAATATAGATGTTTTGATGACTTATATATTGACGTAATAATCTAACAACCCAAGCATTTCTCAATATTATTACCTAAGCTGAGTTTGACACCTAATTAAAAGTGAACATGCATTATTTAAAGAAGACAAAACTTAACGACATCTTTTCTCGTTTAATGTATTGAAATTTTACGAGATGCTTGAGAATATAATAATATTTATGGTTTAATGTTTTATTTAAAAATATATTAAAATAATTTTATTTTTATTTTTTAAAAATTATTTTTAATATTGATACATCAAAATAATCTGAAAAAAAAATTAATTTTAAACAAAAAAAATTAAAATTTTAAGAAAAGCAGCTTTAACCTATTAGAAAATAATATAAATCATATTATGGGATATCATCTAACAGCTTAAACTATTATTATATTGCGAAAACAAAGACATCGTTTATGTTGCGGAGTCTAGCTTTTGAGTTGATTTCGACTAGACCATGGTGCGTATCAACTCTGATTCCTCTGTCCGTCGTGTCATACCAATAGCATTTGAATAAAAACACTTTATTCTGCTCGCTATGATATTGTAGTTTGACGACCTCTTCTAATCTACCATAGTAGTCAACTTCTAACTCACTACTTATGGATCTTTTAACACAAACATCGTAGTTGTATGTTTTTTTTCCTTGCCCGTATTCTTCAATATGGAAAACATATCCATTGACAAAATACCCGTTGTAGCACTTAACTTTTCTTTCAGGCCTGAGGCTTAGTGAAGACAATGACTTAGACGCACTCCTTTCCATTTGATAAACCTTGTATACATGTAATGTACATCAATAAACGGTAAATGAACGAGAATCTCATAATGACATGCATACGGACAGTAATTTTGCAAGTTAGAATGAGTTTGTGATAGTGTTTACATGTGTTTTGAACCATGTGGTAAATTGTTTATCTTGTAATTGAAAGATCTGGGAGTCGGTCTGCTGCGAGTTATTGGAGAGCAAATATTGTCGATGTTGCCTGCAAGTGATAATGAGTGTATGATATCATAATATATAATTAGCAGTATATTGCTGACAAAGTTTAATTAGTATTACACATATATAAACTTACTGAATAAATGGTCTCAGCTCATCACAGTTAAATAGAACATAGTTGTGTGCTTGTTTGAATTCTATGTCCGACAAATATCTTCCTCTTACGACATTTTTAGGTGTGGGTCGTCCAGTATTGGAGAATATTGACAAGTTCCCACTGGAAGGCACTTCACCGCCATCATCATGCCGTGGAACGCGATTGATTCTTGTTCTCAGATGAGGTTCAAAATAGTATGAGATAAATATTGAGATCTCTTCAACAATATAGGCCTTAGATATCGAAGCCTCTACATTCGCCTTGTTCTTAACCTTTTTCTTGAGATTAAACAAGTACCTGCATTGAATTACAATTCAAGTATTTCCAATTAAGAAAAACATATAAAATACTTTTAGATATGAATTCCATTGCAACTATAATATCTAACCGTTTGAATGGGTACATCCATCTATACTGACCGGTCCTCCAGTTTTTGCCTCGAATGGTAGATTTATAGGGAGATGCTCCATTGAGTCAAAAAATAAAGGAGGGAATATCATCTCAAGTTTGCATAGTGTCTCGATGATATTCGTTTGAAGACTCTCAATGTGCTCAACATTCAACTTGCTGGAGCATATATCTCTGAAGAAATGACTGATCTCTGTCAGTGTATCCTATATTCCCTTTGGCAACAAATCACGAAAAGCTAATGGGATGAGTGTTTGCATAAACACGTGGCAGTCATGACTCTTCATTCCATACAATCTGCAGTCCTCTATGTTAACAAGCCTTAATATGTTCGATGCATGTCCATCCAGAAAACGCAGACTCTTAAGCCATTTGTAGACTAGCAGTTGTGCGTTTTTCTCTAACACGAAGCTTGCCCTTGGTTTTGCGACCCGTGACTCCTCATAAACTAACTCTATATTTTTACGGTTACAGTATAAAGCTATATCCAATCTAGCCTTGATGTTGTCCTTTTTCTTCCCCTTCACATCCATGACGGTGTTGAAAATATTCTCAAACATGTTCTTTTCGATGTGCATGACGTCAAGGTTATGGCGGAGAAGATTGGTCTTCCAATAACGACGCTCCCAAAAGATACTTTGCTTTACCCAATTATGGGTCAAACCAAAACCATGAAACTTTTGCTTACCTGATTGAAGGCCAAACACAATGTCACCGTACTCTGATACAACATGATGCAATTCTTCACCAAAAAGAAGCGGGGATGCAACATCTTTTTCAACTCTACCAACAAAGAAATCTTTTCTGTTCTATCTGAACATGTGATTAAGTGGCAAGAAGCGACGGTGACAGTAAAAAAGAGAGGCTTTACCTCTGTTTGCTAGCGTGAATGCCTTGTTGTTTTCCATGCAGTATGGACATGCGAGTTTCCCATGTGTACTCCAACTAGAAAGCATTCCATAAGCTAGAAAATCATTGATAGTCCACATCAAAGCCGCCCTCATAAGGAAATTTGTTTTCCTCGATATATCATAAGTCAGAGCTCTAGAGAACCACAACTACGCCAGCTCATTAATCAACGGTCGAAGACAAACATCTATATTACGCCCCGGGCTGCTTGGACCGGGTATGACAGTAGATAAAAACATGAACTCCGGCCTTATACACATTCCCGGTGGCAAGTTATAAACTATGAGTATGAACGGCCAACAAGAATAGGGAGCAGCAAATGAACTAAATGGGTTGAATCCGTCTGTACACAACCCAGGACGGGCATTCCTTGATTTAGCTGAAAAGTCAGGATGCACACTGTTAAAGCGTTTTCACGCTTCGCCGTCAGAAGGATGCACCATCACACCATCAACCGCATCATGTGTTTGGTGTGATCGGGAAATATCTAAGTTTTTTATACGCCACTAGAGTCTTTCCCCTTCCAGTTCTGGGTTTGTAACGGGAATGCCCGCATGTCATGCACTCGGTCATCTCAGCATTTTCAAGGTAGTATAACATGTAGAAGTTAGGGCACATGTCAATTTTCTGGTATCCTAAACCGAGGGGTTTCATCATGGACTTCGCAGCATAGAAGTTCTCTTTCAGCCTGTTCCCTTCAGGTAAAATGCTTCTTGCCCAATCAATAATTTTGTCATACCCAACCTCACTCAACCCGTGATCTGACTTGATGGTGAACACCTGTGCCACGACCGACAATTTACTGTGGTTTGTGCAGCCATCCCATAATGGTTCGTCAGAATCTCTCAACAAATCAAAAAACATAGCTGCCTCTGTATTAGGTTCTTCTTCTACGATTGGACATTGACTGACATTACCTTGATTCATTCTCATTGCATCCATAACCATATTTCTGTAAGGATTAGTGTTGTCATTTGTCGCTTCATGCACGTTGCTAGCACTAGAAGTTGACCCAACCATTGTTTCTCCCATTCTCCTATTACTAACAAATACCTCTCCATGTGCATACCAACACTGGTAATCCTCCATAAACCCTTTTGTGTAGATGATGTATCATTACAACATCTGGATGCAGATACCTTTTATTTTGACATTTCTTGCATGGACACCTAATACCGCTTCCACTAAAATTTATGGGAATAGATGTTGCGAAATTAATAAAACCCTGAACCCCGTTACAATAATCCATCCTCCGCAATCCTTGTGGTGAATCTAAATACATCCATGAACGATCATCCATGACTTCTATCGAACCTCTATAAAATTATGATGACATCATGTATTAATTAACTAAGTTAGGTAAATAAACTTGCAAAAATATTACTTTACCTCGAGATTATCCAACAAACCAATCACAACTTCTCATAAATATTAAATATTCATTATCATTTATCAACGTCCATACAAATTAATATATATAAATTAACAGAAATTACCACTCTGCAATACCATCGATAAAACTTAAAAAGGACCCATTAAGTAAGCTATTAATTATTTCAAAACAGAACATGTAATTCGGTAATTCCACAAAGTTTTAACAATTTACAAACAAATACAATCTTACAAAATCTAAAACAAACCATAATAGGTATAAAAGTATACATTCATATACTACAAGTTTGTTTGAGAAATAATAATAAAACACGTACATCTACTAACAAAAATACATATACTAAAAAAACAATAAAATTGACATTTAAATGTTAAAATTTAAACAGATAGAATTACTTACAAAAATTGATAAAATTCGTCGGTAAATCAGAACACGGATGCTGTGACCATAAAACTTCAAGAAATACAACTTTTTATGTTGAGATGGGGAAGAATTTTGTTTGGGTCCGAGGGGGGCTGGTTATTTGCAGATTGGGAGAGTTAGGATTAGGAAGAAGAAGGAGAAATGGGGGAGGAGAGGGTCGGCAAAGGGGCCATATATTAACTTTTTCCCACGGATTCACCGATGGGGTTAATCCGTCGGTGTATCCGCCAACTATTCTGACGGGAAAATAGACATGTCATCGCACAAACCTGCTTTTCAAATCCCTCGGTGATTCCGTCGGTATTGTTGACGGTGAACCGGTCATGCACCCGTACGGGTCTACCATTTCAAATCCGTCGGTGATTCCGTCTGTATTTTTGACGGTGAACCGGTCCCGTCACCCGTACGGGTCACTCGTTTTAAATCCGTCGGTGATTCTGTCGGAAATATCACCCGCCAAAACCTCCACGTCAGCGACCCGCCCTTTTTTTCTTAATTCCGAACTTTCCGTCCGTAATTCGGTCGGTAATGACCGACATAAATATTCTATCGGTGATTCCGTTGCTATTAAGCGAATTTCTGGTAGTGTCTTTAGACAAAAAGTATTTTTTATTACCAAAATTATAAATTACAGAGCAAAGGAAGACATGTTTTTTGTTTTTTTAATCTCGAGACAGTAATCAAATAATATAAAAAAGACTCGTTAACTAGTAATTGTGAGCCATTGTCTGAAACCACTCATCTGCAGAATCTACATGCCAAAATTGAATCTAGTCCTTCTTACTTGAGTGATCCATATCACCGGAGGACATAGCAGGAAGTTTGCCACAATCTTTATGCACAAGTCCAGAGATCCTGCCAAAAAGATACTTGTAAAATATTCCATCCCTTAAGAATTTCACCCACCATTTATCTCCACCGAGCTGCACCCATCCTGCTAAATATGATCCTGTGACAAGAAAAGCAGCACGCCACCTCCTTTCCTTCACATAATCATCTATGGCTTTAGCCATGTCTCCTGGAACAATCAGCCCTCCATTGCTTTTAACTGAATTGCCAATGTGTCTGCCCAATACCACAGCGTCTTCTAGTGATGAACCACCGCCTTGTCCGAGGTCAGGAGTCATGGGGTGCATAGCATCACCAGCTACTGTCACATTTCCTTTGCTTAGCTTTCCAAATATGATCCCCCATGGCTGCCTAAACTTCAACGATGCCCATGTTAACGTTGAAAGATCAGCATGCCGTACCACGTCTAGGTATGATGAAGGAAACTTTTCTGCATATTTCTCAAGTACTTGTTTCTGTATTTGTTCGGGATCTCCTGGCATGTTATCTCCTGAATTGAAAATTAGTTCAGAATAAATGTTCCCTGCAATTAATGATCTGACACGAACGATCATTTGTGTCCAGCTAAAACGAGAAAGAAGGAAGGGTTTAGTGCTAACCGTTGTAGGTTAAAAACCAGTAAAGTTCTCTGTCATTAAGAGGAACAAAACCAGCTCTTTTGCCCGCATCCACAAACTGATGAACTTCTTGCTTAAATCCATGGCCTTGAGAAAAAACTGCTAAACCTCGCACAGCAGACCGCCCTGAATGGACTGGTTCTGCCAGTCCTAGCCAACGTGCCACCACCGAGTTCACCCCATCACAGCCTATCAGAATCTTGGATTTGATTGTAGTTCCATCTTCCAAATGGATAACAACAATGGAAGCACCGCCTTGCTCTTCACTTTCAATGATAGCTAGCTTGGAAGAGAATTGAATTGAGTCAACCGGCAATTCCTCTGCCAGTGCCTCTAACAGTACTTTGCGGTGAACTGTCCTAATTCCTTGTCCATCGCCCCTGTTTCACACAAAACAAGGCCTTAATTCACACCAGAACTACGTCATAGGAAGCGAATGTTGATGAGAGTCAAGTTTTGTTGGCATAAACATGAAGGAATCCGGTCTGTCCATTATACATCAGTATAACCATAATATTGAACCGACTAAAAAATTCTTTTATGATTCCGACAGCCATTCATAGTACAGATCCTTGCATGAAATTGTACTAAAAAATTAATCAAGAAATTATTTTATTGAGGTTCAAAAAGTTTACCCATTATTGGCCACTCGGAAGTGGACTTGTTGAACATCTCCAGCACTAACATTGGTTACATATCCCCTAAATCATACAAGAGGAAAAGAGAAGTGCACAGGAAACTAATCAATCACCCAGAAGATATATAATATTCAAATTCAAGAAACGATAGACAGACATGATCAAAAGAATAGAATTAGTGTAGAGGAACAACTTATTACATCGATGTAGGAGCATAAATGGGGGTGAGCTTGTGAGAAACACCAAGAGCATTAAGAGGAAGCCAAGCATTTGGAAATAGAGTCAAGGCTGCACCTGTGGCTCTTAGCCCTTCTGATCTCTCTAACACCAGGGCTCGAACCCCTACTCTTTTCAAAGCCACTGCTGTTGCCAACCCTGCAATTCCTGCTCCGACTATCACCACATCCTCTATCCTTTCCATCTCTCACTCCCTCTGCGTGTATGAGTGTTTCCTTCTACAGGGTGCCTGGTCTTGTTCTTATTATAACCCCATGTGCTTGGACTCCAAGTCTGACCGTGACCTTAAGAATATAATAATAAGAAGTGGAACTCAGTAATTCTGGAATTATTACTATAAATTTTAGAATCCTTACGTAATCATTAATTTTGAGCTCGTGGAATTACCTTAAAATTATTTTTTCTTGAAGTATAATTCGATCCATTTAATATATTAATATTAAAAATAATTTTATTTTATATCTCAAGATGATTTAAAATCCATATAAAACATTATTAGAAGTAGATTCTATACATTTCATAATCAAAGATTCCATATCACATGGCAGTTTTGTCTTTGTAAAAGTATCACCAATGAAATCTCATTGTAATCTATTATAGGTTTTTTTTAGATCTACTTTGATAGCCATCATTTCCCTTTTCTCTTTCGTCTGTTTCATGGAATGCACGAACTTCTAGGCCACTATGATATTATATGTTATGTTCCTTTCTAAAATAAAACTGTTTTGTGATTCGCTAATTAGTTTTGGCATTATCAATTTAAATTTTTTTATAAGAATTTTAGTCACAATTTTATAATTGACATTGCAAAGGCTAATTGGTCTAAATTAATATAAATATTCTAGAGAATTTGCTTTAGAGTACTTGCCATTAAAAATATTCTAGAGAATTTGCTTTAGAGTACTTGCCATTAAAAATATTGCTGATAAAATCACACACTAATTGTCCTTTGCAATGTCAATTACAAGATTGTGACTAGGATTCTTGTAAAAAAAACTTAAATTAATAATGTCAAAACTAATTAGCGAATCGAGAGCAGTTTTATTCCAGGAAGAAACATCAAAAGCATAATGCCAAAAGCTTGTGGTTGTTGGAATTCACAGCACATACAAATTAAAGTAATAAAGAACTGATTAAGCCTTAAAGTTAAGCAATCATTTCATGTTTGATTTTGATAAAATTTCAAATATATGATATCAAATTAAATCATAATTATTAAATTTAGGTAACATGATTGATTGATTTCATAAATAAAATGAAACGTAACCTAAACTAAATTTTTAATTGTATCATATAAAATATTAATTTAATTATTATTTTTATTCGGTTAAATTCAAATTTAATTAGATATATCAAATTCATTGATCGAATCAGGATTTTAATGACTCTACTAACCTAATTAAAGCTGGTTTAAATTAATCAAACCAATATCATGTAAGAAAAAACTACTGTTTTAATAAATATAGATGTTTTGATGACTTATATATTGACGTAATAATCTAACAACCCAAGCATTTCCCAATATTATTACCTAAGCTGAGTTTGACACCTAATTAAAAGTGAACATGCATTATTGAAAGAAGACAAAATTAACTTAAACGGCATCTTTTCTCGTTTAATGTATTGAAATTTTACGAGATGGTTGAGAGTATAATAATATTTATGGTTTAATATTTTATTTAGAAATATATTAAAATTATTTTATTTTTATTTTTATTTTTTAAAAAGTATTTTAAATATTAATACATTAAAATAATCCAAAAAAAATTAATTTTAAACAAAAAAATTAAAATTTTAAGAAACGCAGTTTTAACTTATTAGAAAATAATATAAATCATATCATGAGATATCATCTAACAGCTTAAGCTATTTAGTTGAGTTGGTTATTTGACATGGTATCATAGTATTGATGATTGAGTGATTACAAGTTCAAATCTCATCATTTCTATTTATTTGATAAAAATTAAACATGAGGTAGTGCGGGTCCGTGTAAATTTTAACCCTAAAGAGTTTTTACTTGAAAATATGTGTTAAAAAATAATATAAATTATATATTGAGATCCTATCTAATAACTTAAACTATTAAATTAAATTTATTTTTGGATATAAGCATATTGTATTCTCAAATACCACCTTAATTCCTTAAAGTTTACAGTGTTTTAACTTTAAACGCATGTGTCATATTTTTTTAAGGGTAGCATCTAAGATCTTTAAAGCCTGTTTAGAAGTAGTTGCAATTACTTTTTAAAGTGTTTTTTTGTGCCAAAATATATTAAAATAATATTTTTTTATTTTTTAAAAAGTACGCATTAAAACAATTCAAAACATATAAAAAATATTAATTTTTAACAAAAAAAAAATTTTGATTTTTTTTAGAAATGTGGGTTGGCGCGCGTTTCCAAACAGGATCTTAATGATCTTAGTGTTGTGTCTAGAAGTGTTTATTAATATATCTAGGTGGGGTTAGAGTTCATAATTATAATTATAACTAATTTAATTTTTAATATTTTATAAATTTAATTCATTCAATATTTTTTAAGATGGTTTTAATGAACACATCTAGATGTATTCAGGATTAGAAAGGCAAATGGAAAAGTTTAATCAATAAGGCCATGTTTGTTTGTTGGAAAGTAGTTTTCTTTTGGAAAGTGAATTCCGAAAAAGTATTTTCTGATGTTTGGTAGTATAATGAAAAAAAATTTGGAAAACACTTTTTAGTGTTTAGTTATGTCATGGAAAATGAGCTGAAAAATAATGAGGAACAAATCTTACAAATTAAAAAGTTGAATGAGAATGAAATTGAAAAAAAATATATAATTTCATAAATTATCTCAAATAAAATAAATAATAATCAAAACAATAGAGATCAATTCTAAAAAATTAAAAAAAAAAAATTAAAGATGAAGAAATTAAAATAATAATAATCAACATTTCATAAATTATTTCAAATCAAATAAGTAACAATCAAAAGAATGAGGACCAAATTTGATAGATAAAAAATTTCAATAAAAAATGATAAGGAAAAAGAAAATAGCAATTATAAAAATAAAGATCAAAGTTAATATAAAAAAAAAATTTTAAGAGATGAAATTGAAAAATAAATATTCAAAACAAAATATATATAGCAATCAAAAGTTTGAGGATCAAATTTGATATAAATCAGCAAATAATGACATTTCTAAATTTTTCAGGAAATAAGTTATGGCGGAGAAGATTGGTCTTTCAATAAGGAAGCTCCCAAAAGATACTTCGCTTTACCCAATTATAGGTCAAACCAAAACCAAGAAACTTTTGCTTACCTGATTGAAGGCCAAACACAATGTCACTGTACTCTGATACAACATGATGCAATTCTTCACCAGAAAGACGCGGGGATGCAACATCTTTTTCAACTCTGCCAACAAAGAAATCTTTTCTATTCTATCTGAACCTGTGATTAAGGGCAAGAAGCGACGGTGACAGTAAAAAAAAGAAGCTTTACATCAGTTTGCTAGCGTGAATGCCTTGTTGTTTTCCATGCAGTATGGACATGCGAGTTTCCCATGTGTGCTCTAATCAGAAAGCATTCCATAAGTTGGAAAATCATTGATAGTCCACATCAAAGCCGCCCTCATAAGAAAATTTTATTTCCTCGATATATCATAAGTCAGAGCTCCGGAGGACCATAACTACGCCAGCTCATCAATCAACAGTCGAAGACAAACATCTATATTCCGCCCCGGGCTGCTTGGACCGGGAATGACAGTAGATAAAAACATGAACTCCAACCTAATACACATTCCCGGTGGCAAGTTATAAACTATGAGTATGACCGGCCAACAAGAATAGGGAGCAGCAAATGACCCAAATGGGTTGAATCTGTCTGTACACAACCCAAGACGGATATTCCTTGATTCAGCTGAAAAGTCAGGATGCACATTGTTAAAGCGTTTCCACGCTTTGCCGTCAGAAGGATGCACCATCGCACCATCGCACCATCAATCGTATCATGTGTTTGGTGCCATGTCATGTGCTCAGCAGTCTTTGGTGACATGAATTACCTCTGCAGTCTAGGTGTGATCGGGAAATATCTAAGTTTTTTATACGTCACTAGAGTCTTTCCCCTGCCAGTTCTAGGTTTGTAACGGGAATGCCCGCATGTCATGCACTCGGTCATCTCAGCATTTTCAAGGTAGTATAACATGCAGAAGTTAGGGCACATGTCAATTTTCTGGTATCCTAAACCGAGGGGTTTCATCATGGACTTCGCAGCATAGAAGTTCTTTTTCAGCCTGTTCCCTTCAAGTAAAATGCTTCTTGCCCAATCAATAATTTTTTCATACCCGGCCTCACTCAACCCGTGATCTGACTTGATGGTGAACACCTGTGCCACGACCGACAATTTACTGTGGTTTGTGCAGCCATCCTATAATGGTTAGTCAGAATCTTTCAAGAAATCAAAAAACCTAGCTGCCTCTACATTAGGTTCTTCTTCTACGATTGGACATTGACTGACATTACCTTGATTCATTCTCATTGCATCCATAACCATATTTATGTAAGGATTGGTGTTGTCATTTGTTGCTTCATGCACGTTGCTAGCACTAGAAGTTGACCCAACCACCGTTTCTCCCATTCTCCTATTACTAACAAATACCTCTCCATGTGCATACCAACACTGATAATCCTCCATAAACCCTTTGTGTAGAAGATGCATCATTACAACATCTGGATGCAGATACTTTTTATTTTGACATTTCCTGCATGGACACCTAATACCGCCTCTGCAATATTCATTATCATTTATCAACGTCCATACAAATTAATATATATAAATTAACAGAAATTACCACTCTGCAATACCATCGATAAAACTTAAAAAGGACCCATTAAGCAAGCTATTAATTATTTCAAAACAGAACATGTAATTCGATAATTCCATAAAGTTTTAATAATTTACAAACAAATACAATCTTACAAAATCTAAAACAAACCATAACAGGTATAAAATTATACATTCATATACTATAAGTTTGTTTGAGAAATAACAATAAAACACATACACTACTAACAAAAATACATATACTAAAAAAACAATAAAATTGACATTTAAATGTTAAAATTTAAACAGATAGAATTACTTACAAAAATTGATAAAATCCGTCGGTAAATCAGAACACGGATGTTGTGACCATAAAACTTCAAGAAATACAACTTTTTGTGCCGAGATGAGGAAGAATTTTGTTTGGGTGTGAGGGGGGGCTGGTTATTTGCAAATGGGGAGAGTTAGGATTAGGAAGAAAAGGAGAAATGAGGGAGGAGAGGGTCGGCAGAGGGGCCATATATTAACTTTTTCCGACGGATTCACCGACAGGGTTAATCTGTTGGTGTATCCGCCGGCTATTCTGACGGGAAAATAGACACATCGCCACATGGACCTGCTTTTCAAATCCCTCGGTGATTCCATCGGTATTGTTGACGGTGAACCGGTCACATCACCCGTACGGGTCTGCAATTTCAAATCTGTCGGTGATTCCGTCGGTATTTTTTACGGTGAACCTGTCCCGTCACCCGTATGGGTCACTAGTTTTGAATCCGTCCGTGATATTACATTTCAAATCCGTACGGTTTACAACCGTCGGTAATTACCGACCGAATTACGGACAGAAAAAGTCCGTCGGTAATTTCGACCTCAAATTACCGATAGAAATATTCCGTCAGTGATTCCGTTGCTATTAAGCGAATTTCTGGTAGTATCTTTAGACAAAAAGTATTTTTTATTACCCAAATTATAAATTATAGAGCACAGGAAGACATGTTTTTGTTTTTTTTAATCTCGAGACAGTAATCAAATAATATAAAAAAGACTCGTTAACTAGTAATTGTGAGCCATTGTCTGAAACCACTCATCTGCAGAATCTATATGCCAAAATTGAATCTAGTCCTTCTTACCTGAGTGATCCATATCACCGAAGGACATAGCAGGAAGTTTGCCACAATCTTTATGCACAAGTCCAGAGATCCTGCCAAAAAGATACTTGTAAAATATTCCATCCCTTAAGAATTTCACCCACCATTTATCTCCACCGAGCTGCACCCATCCTGCTAAATATGATCCTGTGACAAGAAAAGCAGCACGCCACCTCCTTTCCTTCACATAATCATCTATGGCTTTAGCCATGTCTCCTGGAACAATCAGCCCTCCATTGTTTATAAATGAATTGCCAATGTGTCTGCCTAATACCACAGTGTCTTCTAGTGATGAACCACCGCCTTGTCCGAGGTCAGGAGTCATGGGGTGCATAGCATCACCAGCTACTGTCACATTTCCTTTGCTTAGCTTTCCAAATATGATCCCCCATGGCTGCCTAAACTTCAACGATGCCCATGTTAACGTTGAAAGATCAGCATGCCGTACCACGTCTAGGTATGATGAAGGAAACTTTTCTGCATATTTCTCAAGTACTTGTTTCTGTATTTGTTCGGGATCTCCTGGCATGTTATCTCCTGAATTGAAAATTAGTTCAGAATAAATGTTCCCTGCAATTAATGATCTGACACGAACGATCATTTGTGTCCAGCTAAAACGAGAAAGAAGGAAGGGTTTAGTGCTAACCGTTGTAGGTTAAAAACCAGTAAAGTTCTCTGTCATTAAGAGGAACAAAACCAGCTCTTTTGCCCGCATCCACAAACTGATGAACTTCTTGCTTAAATCCATGGCCTTGAGAAAAAACTGCTAAACCTCGCACAGCAGACCGCCCTGAATGGACTGGTTCTGCCAGTCCTGTTAGGATACTGGCATGCAAACCCGACAAGACAAAAGGTAAGGGACAAGATAAAATGAGAAATGACACACAAGAATATACGTGGTTCACCCAATTAGGCTACGTCCACGGGCAAGTATAGAAGGATTTTACTAGTAATGTGGGAATTACAACCTCTCTCAAATAATAGGAGAACAACTAAGAATCTCTCTATTACTAGGAGAAAACACCTCACTTACTATCTCACAAATACCTCACAATTTTGTGGGATTACTTTCCCTCTCTCACTCTTCTCTTCCTCTCTTGTTTCTCTCTTGTGGTGTGTTTTTAATGCTTGGGTGCATTGCCTATTTATAGGCAAGCATCCATGCAAGAGCAAGTGGCCAAGTTGGTTAAGGCACCTCCACCCAAGGTAGGCACCTCCACCTATCTTCACAAGTCCTAGCCAACGTGCCACCACCGAGTTCACCCCATCACAGCCTATCAGAACCGTAGATTTGATTGTAGTTCCATCTTCCAAATGGATAACAACAATGGAAGCACCGCCTTGCTCTTCACTTTCAATGACAGCTAGCTTGGAAGAGAATTGAATTGAGTCAACCGGCAATTCCTCTGCCAGTGCCTCTAACAGTACTTTGCGGTGAACTGTCCTAATTCCTTGTCCATCGCCCCTATTTCTCACAAAACAAAGCATTAATTCACACCCAGAAGCACGTCATAGGAAGCGAATGTTGATGAGAGTCAAGTTTTGTTGGCATAAACATGAAGGAATCCGGTCTGTCCATTATACATCAGTATAGCCATAATATTGAACCGACTAAAAAATTCTTTTATGATTCCGACAGCCATTCATAGTACAGATCCTTGCATGAAATTGTACTAAAAAATTAATCAAGAAATTATTTTATTGAGGTTCAAAAAGCTTACCCATTATTGGCCATTCGGAAGTGGACTTGTTGAACATCTCCAGCACTAACATTGGTTACATATCCCCTAAATCATACAAGAGGAAAAGAGAAGTGCACAGGAAACTAATCAATCACCCAGAAGATATATAATATTCAAATTCAAGAAACGATGGACAGACATGATCAAAAGAATAGAATTAGTGTAGAGGAACAACTTATTACATCGATGTAAGAGCATAAATGGGGGTGAGCTTGTGAGAAAGACCAAGAGCATCAAGAGCAAGCCAAGCATTTGGATATAGAGTCAAGGCTGCACCTGTGGCTCTTAGCCCTTCTGATCTCTCTAACACCACATCCTCTTTTCAAAGCCACTGCTGTTGCCAACCCTGCAATTCCTGCTCCGACTATCACCACATCCTCCATCATTTCCATCTCTCTCTCCCTCTGCGTGTATGCGTGTTTCCTTCTACAGGGTGCCTCGTCTTGTTCTTATTATAACCCCATGTGCTTGGACTCCAAGTCTGACCGCGACCCACTTGTATACATACTTTATCTTGCATGTAATTAAGAATATAATAATAAGGGATGTAACTCAACTAGTCAAGTTCTGAATTTATTTTTCAGAGATTTTTCAGAGATTACTAATTTGAGTTTCATAAACTTTAGAATGACTAGAAAATTATATGGCAATTAACTTTGAACTCGTGAAATTAGTTAAACTATACGGAAGCTGACTCGAATATCCACATCAATCTTTTTTAAAAAAGAAATATAATGTTTTTCTTCATAGATATCTAGCCAATTTGCAAGTTCATAAAACTATTTTTTTTGAACTAGTTAAATAAATAAATAAAAAACTAGAATCACGTTTAAATAAATAAGATAGTGATTTCAAATCTAGAAATTAATCAAGAAATTAGTAACGTTGTAATTATAAGAGCTACATATATATATATATATATATATATATATTATTAAAGATTATAATCCGTGATAAAATAAGGATAATAAATATTGGTGGACAATAGTTTTTGATAATCTAGAGTTGCAGCATCTAAGATAAAAAGAAAAAAACGAAGGAAAGAAAGAAGAAAGGCAATCTCTTCGGTCATGTATCTTTTGGAGTTAGGTAAATAAAAACGTTCGAGGAGAGTGCAGATGAGGCGGCAGCCTCGCAGCATGCTTGGTTTTATGTTTTAAGAGAAGTTTTTTTAAAAATTTAATTTTTTTATTTAAAATTATTATTTTTAAAGTATTCAATCTATTTCATATATTAATGATAAAAATAATTTTGTCTTTTATCTCGAGATGATTTAAAATCCATAGTAGATTTACTATTCTATAAAACATTAATAGAAGTAGATTCTATATATTTCATAATCAAAAACATCATATCAGATCACAGTTTTGCCTTCGTAAAAGTATCACAAATAAAATCCCGCTGTAATATATCATAGGCTTTTCCAGTTCTACTTGGATAGCTATCATCCCCTTTCTCTCTTTCATCTATCTCATTAAATGCACAATCTCTTGAGTTATTATAATATTATACATGATATTCTTTTCTAGAATAAAACTGCTCTGGGATTTGCTAATTAGTTTTGGCATTATTAATTTAAGTTTTTTTACAGGTATCCTACTCACAATTTTGTAATTGACATTATAAAGGTCAATTGGTCTAATTGGTATAAATATTCTAGAGAATTTACTTTTAGGATGAGAGTCAAATAAGTTTGATTCACTTTCTCTACTTCAGAGTTGCCATTAAAAATGTTGCCGATAAAATCACACAATGATTAGCCTGATTAGGATTCTTGTAAAAAAATTTAAATTCATAATGTCAAAACTAATTAGGAATCAGAGCAGTTTTATTCTAGAAAGAAACATCAAATACATAATGCCAAAAGCATTTTTTGTTTGTGGTTGTGGAATTCACAGCACATACAAATTAAAGTAATAAAGAACTGATTTAAGACTTAAAGTTAAGCAATCATTTCATGTTTTATTTTGATAAAATTTCAAATATATAATATCAAATTAAATTATAATTATTAAATTTAGGCAACATGATTGATTGATTGATTTCATGAAATAAATAAGATGAAATGTAACCTATACTAAATTTTTAATTGTATCAAATAAAATATTAATTTAATTTTTTTTTTATTCGGTCAAATTCAAATTTAACTAGATATAAAATAATGACATGATCAAATTCATTGATCGAATTAGGATTTTAATTACTCTATTAACCTAATTAAACCTGATTTAAATTAATCAAACCATTATCTTGTAAGAAAAAACTACTGTTTTAATAAATATAGATGTTTTGATGACTTATATATTGACGTAATAATCTAACAACCCAAGCATTTCCCAAGATTATTACCTAAGCTGAGTTTGACACCTAATTAAAAGTGAACATGCATTATTGAAAGAAGACAAAACTTAACGAGATCTTTTCTCGTTTAATGTATTGAAATTTTACGAGATGTCTGAGAGTACAATAATATTTATGGTTTGATATTTTATTTAAAAATATATTAAAATAATTTTAGTTATATATTTTAAAAATTCTTTTTAATATTAATACATCAAAATAATCTAGAATTTTTTTAAAATAAAAAAACATTAAAATTTGAAGAAACACAGTTTCAACCTATTAGAAAATAAATCATATCATTGGATATCATCTAACAGTTTAAGCTATTGAGTTGAGTTCGTTATTTGACATGGTATCAAAGCCTTGATGATTAAGTGATCACAAGTTCAAATTTCATCATTTCTATTTATTTGATAAAAATTAAACATAAGGCAATGCGGGTCCGTGTAAATTTTAACCCTAAAGAGTTTTTACTTAAAGAGATATGTTAAAAAATAATATAAATTATATCTTGAAATCATATCTAATAACTTAAATTATTAAATTAAATTGATATTTTGATATAAGCATATTGTATTCTCAAATACCACTTTAATTCCTCAATGTTTACAGTGTTTTAACTTTAAATGCATGTGTCATATTTTTTTTGAAGGATAGCATCTAAGATCTTTAAAGCCTGTTTAGAAGTAGTTGCGATTATTTTTTAAAGTATTTTTTATTTTAAAATTTATTAAAATAATATTTTTTTTTATTTTTTCAAAAGAACGCATTAAAACAATCCAAAACATATAAAAAAGTATTAATTTTTAACAAAAAACAATTTTGATTTTTTTTGAAAATGCGGGTTGACGAGCGCTTCCACACAAGATCTTAATGATCTTAGTGTTGTGTCTAGAAGTGTTTATTAATATATCTAGGTGGGGTTAGAGTTTATAATTATAATTATAAATAATTTAATTTTTAATATTTTATAAATTTAATTCATTCAATATTTTTTAAGATGGTTTTAATGAACACATCTAGATGTATTCATGGATTAGAAAGGCAAATGGAAAAGTTTAATCAATAAAACTATATTTTATTAATTTACAAATGAGAAAAAATCATCATAGTACATTGTAACAGGTGTGATTTATGGCATCACCTGGATGGTCGAATGAATTTTTTTTCCTTGCATGCGCATGAGTCCAAGGTTAGGTTAGATGTCGCTAGTTGGGTCTCCCTTCATTCTAGGTCGGATTAAAATTTATTTTTCATAAAAAATAAATTTAACCATTGTCAACATGTTTGCTAGCAGCAAAAAATAAATTTGATTGTAAATTTAAAATTTGAAGTGTACATTTAATAAAATTAATTCAGGTTTTCTATACACTAATAAATTTTTTAAAAACTTATTAATGCCAAGTAAAGATTAAGTTGAAAATTTGGAAGATAAATACAAATCTTTTTTTCTCTCTAAAAACATCTAATAAATATTTTTATAATATTAAAAAACTAAATTTTTAATTAAAATAGGTCTAATTAGTCTAAAAATACAAAATTAAATCGAATTGTTTTTAATCTTAATCTATTTTTTCTAACAAGATAAAAAAACACCATAATATAACTCTTTTCATCAATCAAAACTCATTGACTAAAAAAAACTAGTTTTTTCATTAAAATTTTAACAAACATTATTTTTCTCTCTTAAAGAGAAAAGGATGAAAACTAATTAGTGGTGGATCAATGATTTAATGACATATATGGCTTTTTAAAATATTTTTATTTTTTAAGAAATAATTATTAAACATAGTCTGAATTGATAGATTGATTTGAAAATTTCAAAATTCAAAATTCAAAGTTTAAAACAAGATAAATTTTTAATTAAATAAAAAATATTAGTCATGCCAAACCCATTCAACTGTATCAATTCAGTGTTTTGTGATAGAAAAATAAAACAATTATTGTTTAATAAAATAATTGATCTAGTAACATATAGTAACTCATTTTTGAAATCAATCTATAGACCGAATCTAAAAACTATATTTAAGTTATTTTATTAAGTTTTTAATTTTTTTTCTTTAGACAAAAAGTATTTTTTATTACCCAAATTTTCTTACATAAGAAAGTGAACCATACACACACATATGTGACAATAATGTGAGGCAAATAATAATAGCAAACCAAAACAACATTGACAATAACTTAGCCCCATTTGTTTGCTGAAAAGTAGTTTCTTTTTGGAAAGTGAATTCTGGGAAAAGTAAATTCCAGGAAAGTGAATTCCGAGAAAGTATTTTTCGATGTTTGGTAGTGCAATGGAAAATAAGTTAGAAAACATTTTCCAGTGTTTGGTTATATTATGGAAAATGAGCTGAAAAATAACTTATTAATATTTTATTTTTCTTAATTTTATTAAAATAATGAGGAACAAATCTTACAAATTAAAAAGTTGAATAAGAATGAAATTGAAAAAAATATATAATTTTATAAATTATCTCAAATAAAATAAATAATAATCAACATAATAGAGATCAAATCTAAAAATTTTAAAAAAAAAACATGAAAGATGAAGAAATTAAAATAATAATAATCAACATTTCATAAATTATTTCAAATAAAATAAGTTAATCAAAAGAATGAGGACCAAATTTGATAGATAAAAATTTTCAATAAAAAAATGATAAGGAAAAATCAAATAGCAATTATAAAAATAAGGATCAAAGTTAATATAAAAATAAAATTTTAAGAGATGAAATTGAAAAATAAATATTTAAAACAAAATATATATGGCAATCAAAAGTTTGAGGATCAAATTTGATATAATAAGCAAATAATGACATTTCTAATTTTTTCACAACTTCTGAAAAGTGTTTTCGGCCCAAATTTTTCAGGAAAACACTTTCCTGAAAACCAAGTCAAATTTTCCTTATACTAAAAAGTGTTTTTTATTTACCAACTTTACTAATAGCAAATAAACACAAGAAAGTTTGAAAAATAATTTTCTAAAAACTACTTTCCGGGAACAAACATGACGTTAGGAGTTAGGGTCAAGGTTGTACCAGTGGCTCTTAGCCCTTCTGATCTCTCTAACACCAGGGCTCGAACCCCTACTCTTTTCAAAGCCACTGTTGTTGCCAACCCTGCAATTCCTGCTCCGACTATCACCACATCCTCCATCATTTTCATTTCTTCTTCTTCTATTTGTGTGTGTGTGTTGCCAGTTACATTGGGTATTCGACTTCATGTTGTTCTAATTTATAAATCCCATGCGCTTGGCTCCAAGTCTGGCGTTGACCAAAAATATATTTAGTAATTTATTTTCATAATCCATCTTTTTTTTTCTTACTTTTTTGAAAAATTAAAAAAAAAAAAAACAACAACAAAATCCAAAAAATATATGTTTAATTAAGTGATAAAAAAAATAGCAATTCACATAAAAACAATCGAAGCAAATCTAAAAAAAAAAAAAAAAGATTTTGCAGGTTTCACCAAAAAACACACCTCCTAATATTAGAAAATAAATGTTATCATCTTATTTGAAAGCTAATAAAAAATCAAATAATATTTAATTAATGGTTAAGTTGAGAAATAGATATAAATCAAGATATTTTATTTTATAATATTGATCATAAACTTGATCTTTTTTAATAACTTTATTTCTTGAAACTAATTTTTTATTTAATTAAATAATAATAAAATTATATACTTATAGGAAATAAATTAAAAAAATCAAATTTTTTTATGTAGAGATGCACAAAAAAAACCACCATTAATATTAGGAAAACATGTTGCCATCTTATTTATAACCAAGTAAAAAGTAAACATAATTTATTAAAAAATCATAAACTTTGCTTTATTTATTTATTTTAATTAATCTAAATTAAAACCCAATATCCATGGGCATCTCACATGTGCATTTAATTAATTTATTTTAATTAATTAAAAAAAAATTAAATGTAAAAAAAGAGAGCCAGGGCCTAGGGGCTTGTTCTTGGGTAGCCCAAAAGCCTAGCCTATTAAAAAAAAAAAAAAGCCATATGTACAGTATTGCAAGGTCAAATATGTGTAGTTGGCTTTTTTTTGTTTTGTTTCTTCTTCTTCTTCCATTGGCAACAAGGGTTTTTCTCAGAAAAAAATTAAAGGTGTATTACACGTTTTTCTACTCATTTTTCAACTACCGGACAGGTAGTCGGAGAATTCAGCTAGTTTTTTTACACAAAAATATAATTTTAAATATATTTTTTTTAAAAATACCTAATAAACATACTTATAATATCAGCAAACCAACAAATAAACTCAAAACATCTCAAAATTTGTTTTAAAAACACAAAAATAAATTAAATAAAAAAACCATAAAATGATTGACCTCATGACCCATGAGATGACTTCACGAAGAATTTTGAAGTAGAGAAGAGACACAAAACAATGCAGTAAAAACAGAGTTCTGCATTATATTTTCTTATGTTGTACATATGTATATTTATACAAAAGGAAAAATATTGCAGCAAGGAAATACAATCCTGCGTATCTTTTTTCCTAAAAGTATGCTAATATTATATGCTAATAATAAATACAAAATCATATCTAAACTAGGTAACAAATAAGTTATACTTGGTAATAGCATAATAGTGAAGATCTTCAGAATCGCTTCAGTATCTTCAATACCCCCCCTCAAGCCGGATCCAGTGGATTGGTGGATCCAACTTGCTTAATAACCGATGAAATTGAGTGGAAGGTAAGGCTTTGGTAAGCACATCAGCTAGTTGATCATGAGATCGTATATACTGAGGATGGATAAGTTTAGCTTGAACTTGCTGACGAATGTAATGACAATCTACTTCAATATGTTTGGTCGGTTCATGAAATACTGGGTTGGATGTAATATGCATAGTAGTTTGATTGTCACAAAACAACGTCATAGGAGTGATACTAGGGAAACCTAAATCTGCAATGAGTTGTTTGAGCCATATCAGTTCACAAGCAGCAAAAGCCATAGCACGATACTCTGCTTCAGCACTTGAGCGAGCTACTACCGATTGTTTCTTGCTTTTCCAAGATACCAAATTTCCTCCAACAAACATACAATATCAAGTGGTAGATCGACGATCAAGAGAATTTCCTGCCCAATCAAAATCAGTGTAGCCCATGACATTAGTATGACCATTATGAGTCATAACAATGCCACGACCAATTGTCCCTTTTAGATACCGCAAGATACGTTTTACCATACCAAGATGCTGAACTGTTGGAGCATGCATATTTTGACTGATAAGGCTGACTACAAATGTAATATCTGGTCGAGTGATTGTTAAATAAATTAGTTTACCAACAATCTTTTGATAATGAGTGTAAGAAGAAAAAGGTTCACTTGAAGGGTCCAATGTTAACTTGCTGTCTAGAGGGTTTGCAACCGGCTTTGTGTGTAACATGTTAGCATCCTTCAATAGATCAATGACATACTTACACTGATTGAGAAAAAAAACCTTTACTAGAGGCAGCCATTTCAACGCCTAGGAAGTACTTTAAGGAGCCAAGGTCCTTAATCGAAAATTGCTGCTGAAGCTCCCTCTTAAGTTGAGTGATTGAGTCATTATTGCTTCCTGCTATAATCAGATCATCCACATATATTAGCACAACTAGTTTATGAGAGGAACCAAGCTGAATAAACAAAGAAGAATCTGCAAAACTTCTTGTAAAACAAAGATTTTCAAGTGCAAAACTCAATTTTGCATGCCAGGCTCGAGAACTCTGCTTCAGACCATAAATAGACTTATGAAGTTTGCAGACAAGTGTGGTGCTTCCATTTTATGGATGTCCAGGAGGAAGTTTCATGAAAACTTCTTCTTCAAGCTCTCCATGTAAGAAGGCATTTCTTACATCCATTTGACATAGAAACCATCCCTGATTCACAGCAACGGATAGAATGACTCTGACAGTGGTCATCTTGGCCAAGGGAGCAAATGTTTCCTTGTAGTCAACACCAAAATTCTGAGTGAAACCTTGAGTTATTAGACGAGCTTTATGTCGATTAACTGAACCATCTGACTTAAATTTAGTCTTAAATATCCAACGACAACCTACAACTTGTTTTCTAGCAGGCAAGGGTACCACACTCCATGTGTGATTGTCTGTAAGTGCCTTCAGTTCTTCATTCATGGCCTGCTGACATACTTCATGTGATTGCGCTTCATGAAATGTCTTCGGTTCCTGAACAGCTGATATGGAAGTAAAGAAAGCACTATGTGATGGAGAAAGTTGATGATAGGACATGAACCTGGAAATAGGATACTTCACATTGTATGTGACATAATCTTGCATTCGAGATGACGCTTGACGAGTTCGAAATGAAACTCTCATAGTAGCTGGCAGCATGTCAAGAGGTGATTCTCTTATGCTAGTATTTTCACTGCTTGGATTCGAGTCAACAACAATATCACTGAAATCTAATGCATTTTGAATTTGAGTATCCCGATCAGTAGTATCATTTCTGGGAGTAATTTGAACCTGAATATGTATGTTAGAACTTGGAATGATGGATGGAGGCAGACTGACATTCTCAATACTAGGAAAGGGAAAAAGATTTGACAACATCTCCCCCTGATTTCCTGCAAAAAAATATTCAGAGCAATCGAGGAATTTCACATCCCTAGAAACATGTAGTTTCTGCAACACAGGGTCATAACACTTGTATCCCTTTTGAGTTGTGGAATAACCCAGAAAGATGCACTTGATTGATCTAGGATCCAGCTTGTCACAATGTGTAGCTGGTAAGTGCACAAAACAGGTGCAACCAAATACTTTAAGATGAGATATATCTGGAATTTTATCCTGCAAAACTTCAAGAGGAGATTTAAAATCCAGCACTCGACTGGGTAAGCGATTTATGAGATAAGCAGCTGTAAGAGCTCCATAGGACCAGAAGGCTTTGAGAACATTCATTTGAAGCATAAGGGCACGAGTTTTTTTAAGCAGATCATGATTTTTACGTTCAGATATCCCGTTTTGTTGAGGTGTACCAACATAGCTAGTCTGATGCAGAATTCCATTAGAATGTAAATAGTTTGACATGTCTTTGGATATATATTCGGTGCCATTGTCAGATCGAAGGATTTTAAAGTGAGCAGAAAATTGATTGAGTGCTAACAAATGAAAATCCTTAAAACAAACAAATACGTCATGCTTAGTTTTTAGCAGATACACCCAAGTAACCTTAGAGAAGTCATCGATAAATGTAACAAAGTATTTTAAACCATCAATAGAAGAATGGAAGGGTCCCCATACATCTGAATGAACAAGTTCAAATGCGTGAGTGCTTTTTGACATTGAAGGAGTAAACGGAAGTCTTGTAGATTTTGAAAAATGACAAATCTCACAATTAAGTGATTCATGTACTTGAACCGACTTTATTTTACTAAGAATAGACTCTGAAGGGTGAGCTAGACGGCGATGCCATAAGAGATGCTCATGAGGTGGATTAGTTGTTGCTTGAAAAGCCTTGGAGACTCGTGATTTTGGAGACATATAATAGAGACCATGCAAAAAAAATCCTTCACCAATTATCTCCTTGGTGACAAGATCCTGAAACACAACCTTGGAAGAAGTAAGAATTACTTCACAGTTTAGGGTGGATGTAGTCTTACTAACTGAAAGCAATTGAAATGGAAAAGATGGTACAAATAAAACATCAGACACTATCTTATCAGAGAGTAGATTAATTTTCCCTTTCCCTTTAACATAAGCACCATTCCCATCAGCAACGGATACAAATGTGGGTTTGACAAATAATTTAAAATCATGAATGTTATCTAATTTGTTTGACATATGATCGGTGGCACCTGAATCTATTATTCAAAGATCATGCAAATTTACAAGTTCTAATGCAGTCATGAAAGCAATCAGATTACCTTGGCTATTTTTTAGGTCTGCTTCTGCCAAAAAATCTGCAAAGTGACTGAGAAGAGCAGTTGGTTGCTTCTGGTCTTGACTGGTAGATTCATCATGTGATTTTCCCTGGCCATGCTTGCCATGCAAATAATTAGCAAAATCAGATATCAAAGTTGCAGAAGTGGTAGAAAAGCTTTCGGTGGAATTTGCATGATTATTTGCAAGGTATGACCAATAATTATTTGTGCGTCTTGGTGGCCTTCTTAGTTCCTTTGCAAACTTAGGCTTAATTTCAGGATGAAGGAGCCAACAACGATCTGCATGATGACCAAGATTGTGGCAATAATTACACTTGAGATCAGTCTGTTTACCTTTGTAGTTTTTTGAATCTGATAATGGTCTATGCTGACCATGATCAAAAGAACCAGAATTCATATCCTGCGGCATCAATTTTGTCTGATAAGCACGAGTTTCAGAAACTCCAACATCACACGTCATTACTTTACTGCGTATTTCCTCACGTTGGATTGTGGCACAAACCGATTTCAAGGATGGAAGTTCTGGATTCATCAAAATATGGCTTCGTAGGTCTTCAAAATCTGGGCTGAGGCTTGCCAGCGACTGAAAAATTATATCCTCCTCAGTTCTTTTTCGTAAAATGGTAGCATCAGTAGTGTGTGGATGATATATTTACAGTTCATTCCACAGGCCTTTAAGGCTTCCCAACAGCTGAACAAAGGGCTTTCCTTCCTAGTGAAGGCTGGCAACCTCGCGATGAATTTGGAATATCCTGGCAGCATTATTTTGATTTCTATACATGTCACGAATTGCATCCCACGGGTCCAGTGATGATTTTGAGAAACTAAAAATTTTAGCAAGGTTCCTTTCCATGGAGTTGAGGATCCAAAACATGACTAGCTGGTCCTTGGAAAGCCATGTTGCATATTCTGGATCATCAACTTCTCGAGGAATGATAGAATCATTTATGAACCCCAACTTAGATCTTCCACCAAGAGCAATGGTGACAGCCCTTGACCAAGGAAGATAATTGAATTCATTCAACAACATAGAACTCAATCTTTGAGATGTGTTGTTATCATCAGAACAATTTGCTAGTGCTGATACCTTTGATCCAATATTAATGGCATCTTTAAAATGGTCTTCCATGAGAGCACCACTGTCTCTTCTTATAGTATGAGAATTCAAACACTAAGCTCTGATACCATGAAGGATTTTGAAGTAGATAAGAGACGCGAAACAGTGCAGTAAAAACAGAGTTTTGCGTTATATTTTCTTATGTTGTATATGCATATATATACAAAAGGAAAAATATTGCAGCAAGGAAATATAATCCTGCGTATCTTTTTTCCTAACAGTATGCTAATATTATATGCTAATAATAAATACACAATCATATCTAAACTAGGTAACAAATAAGTTATACTTGGTAATAGCATAATAGTGAAGATCTTCAGAATCGCTTCAGTATCTTCAATACTTCACAACGTAGTAATGTATTTTGTTTTCCATATATATTTTGAAATTAATAAAATAAAAGTGTTACAAAAAAAAAGGATGGAAACTAACCAGGGGTGGATCTATGATTTAATAACCCAGTTTTTTAAAATATTTTCATCTCCTATATAAATAATTATTAAATTTACCTCATCTATCATCTCTGCATGTTGACCTGAAAATTTTATTTTTAAAGCTTATTACAAGCCTAATTTTTAATTGAACTAGATAAAACATTGACTTGCCCAAACTCATTCAACTCGGTTGTGCTAATATCTTTAAAAATTTAAATGATCTTGAATTGGATCGGACAACTATACTTAAATCTCATAAGTTATTTTTTATGTTTTTAATTTATTTTCCTTCACCGTAAAATATATTTTATTATCCAAATTGTTTTAGATAAGAGAGTGAATAATATATTTATGAAGCATATTCTACATAAAACAAACTTAGTTATATATTATAGAGGATGAAACGTACAATAATGCGAGGTGGCAAAGCAAAACAACACTGACTAAAACTTAAGAAAAACAACAGAATCAAAAGAAAATTCATACTTCTGACCTGAACAATGACTTTTAAAATTGAAAAGACAAAAAAAAAAAAAAAAGATTATGTTGAAATTGAGGGCCACGCTCCAAAACTTAGCAATTTGCAGAACCACTAGCAGCACTATCAATACTGAAATTTAGTCCTTCTTACTGGAGTGATCCGGTTCACCGGAGGAAATATTAGGAAGTTTTCCACAGTCATAAACCACTGCCAGTCTAGCAAGCCAGCTGAAAAAATACTTGTAAAATGCTCTATCCCTGAGAAATTTTATCCACCACTTGTCTCCTTGCTGCATCCGTCCGGATAAATACGATGCTGTGACAAGCATGGCGGCACGCCACCTCCTTTCCTTCACATAATCATCTATGGCTTTAGCCATGTCTCCTGCAACAATCAGTCCTCCGTTGTTTATAATTGAATTGCCAATGTGTCTGCACAAAACCACAGCGTCTTCTAGCGATGCACCACCACCGTTTCCTAGATCAGGAGTCATGGGGTGCATAGCATCACCAGCTACTGTCACATTTCCTTTGCTTAGTTTTCCAAATATGATCCCCCATGGAGGCCTAAACATCAATGGTGCCCATGATAATGAGGAAAGATCGGCATGCCGGACCACGTCCAGGTATTCCGAGGGAAATTTTTCTGTACATTTCTCAAGCACTTCTCTCTGTATTTGCTCTGCCTCTCCTTCCATGTTTTCCCCTGAAATGGAAATCATTTCACTATAAATTTTCACCTCAAGTGATTTGATAACATGAACCAATATGAACAGTGCCAAGTGCTAACCTTGACTGACTAAAAACCAGTAAAGTTCCCTATCATTGAGAGGAACAAAACCAGGCCTCTTGCTCTCATCCAAGAAAAAACGAACTTCTTGCTTAAATCCATGGCCTTGAGGAAAAACTGCTAAGCCCCGCACCGCTGATCGACCTGAATGGACCAGTTCTGCCAGTCCTAGCCATCGTGCCACTACCGAGTGCACCCCGTCGCAGCCTATCAGAACCTTGGATTTGATGGTAGTTCCATCTTCCAAGTGTACGACAGCCATGGAAGCATCACCTCCTTGTTCCAGGCTTTGAATAGCAGCTAGCCTCGAAGAGAATCGAATTGAGTCAGTTGCCAATTCCTCTGCCAGTGCCTCTAACAACACTTTCCGGTGAAGTGTCCTAATTCCCTGTCGAGGGTAGAGAACTTCTTGAACTTCTCCGGTACTAACATTGGTTACGTATCCCCTAAATCGTGAGAAAAAGAAGTGCACGAGAAATTAATCTATCATCCAAAGCATGGCAATAAAATCCTAATTCAAGAACATGTAAATAATCAAACATAATGAAAAGAAAAAATTAACATGGTGAAACAATTTAGTACTTGATTGAAGGAGTATAAAGGGGGATGAGCTTGTGAGAAACACCAAGAGCATCAAGGGCAAGCCAAGCATTTGGAGTTAGGGTCAAGGCTGTACCAGTGGACCTTAACCCTTTTGATTTCTCTAGCACCAGGGCTCGAACCCCTACTCTTTTCAAAGCCACTGCTGTTGCCAACCCTGCAATTCCTGCTCCAACTATCACCACTTCCTCCATCATTTCCATTTCTTCTTCTTCTTCTTCTTCTATGAGTGTGTGTGTTGCCAATTACATTGGGTATTCGACTTCATGATGCTCTAATTTATATCCCCATGCGCTTGGATTCCAAGTCTTGCGTTGACCAAAAATAGATTTGCGTGCCATGTCTGGCAAGCAAGCAAGAATGTTCAAGGAGAATTCATTGAAGGCTGCTGCCTTTTGGACCCAATGAATGGTACAGAACTCCTATACAACCCGGCCCGCCTGGCAGGCTAAACCAATACGTAACCTGTCGATATGACCTCCTAACCCGATGCCAGGTTTTAAATTAAACCCAGGTTTTTTTTTTAATGATATTTATTATTATTATTATTATTGAAACACAATTATTTTAGATTCACTCGAGTCGAGTGAACTTAGATTAATACTTTGAATTAGAGATGCAAGCTTGAATCAAGTTTAATAACTCTGGCACGGTGACCTAAAGTCCCTATGTTTTAAAATTCACCCATGATGACTTTTAACTTAAAATTTCTTGAGGCAAGGTAAGATTCGAATATCATTTTGAAATTGGCAACCTATCTCTTCTGTAGCTGGTGGTAAATAGAAGTTTCTGCAGCAGGAACATGGCACACCATGATGCAACAGATGATTGCTTTCGGCAGAAATCCCTTAGAAGGGAATTTTTAGAATTTATATTTTCCACTATTCATGCTTGATTTTTATATATTTTGGATATGTTGCACAACACAATTAGAATTTTGAATCTCTTTTTAAGTGAAAAATTAATGTATTTTTAAATTTTAGACAAATACCTTTTGAGAAGTCAACAGAGTCTCTTTCTTTGAACCAAATTCTTTTTGTCAAATCTGATAGACAAGCAGAGGGTAAGAAACTTTGAAAAATCTCTAGAAACCCTTGGAAGATTTCTCTTTAAACTAATCTTACCTGGTAATAGTTCAGGCTTCTATTAAGAGAAGGCACAACCTTGAGAGGGTATTCAAAACTTTTTGGTTAAGGCCATGAGATCATCGAGAGCTATCAACAAAGGTATAATGATTGGAACGTGTTTCTCATTATTTGTGAAAAATAATTTACATTTTGATATGTATATGCACACCATCAAATTAGAAAAGAAATCAATCATCATATTTATGTATTTTGATATCCACATTAGTAATTGGTTGGTCGTGAGAATCTCCAAAACATATTTCAAACTTTACTATCACAAACAAAATAAATTTTTAGTATGATCGTGAAAACTAGGTTGAATTCAAGAGAAATTTTGTTTAATTTTTCTATAATATACTAAAATAAAAAAGAACGAGGGATTTGAATAAAAAATTAAAAAAATAAAATTCTGAAAATAAAAATAATAAATTAATATGCCGTTAACTCAGTTCAAAGATTCATACATCAATTCCTATAAATCTGTTGATCATCAAAGTAAAATAAATATTCTTTTACATCAAGCAAATAAATTCGATATCCCTTAAAACAGATAGAAATCGATGAGATTACGAGTACATTAATTAAACAAAGCTCTCTAATTATTACTTTTTACCACCAAACAAATTTAATATTGAAAGCAATTCTTATTCTCTCGGTAATAGTATTAGTAGTAAAGTCTTTGAAATTATTCTAGGCAAACTTTCAAAAGCTTGATAATTTAACTTAATTTATTCTTCCTTAATAAATCAAGATGAGAGTTGCAACAATCAAATTAATTTTTTTTGCTTCTTATTCTAGTTAGTAACAACAATCACAAATTGAAAAAAACTAGAAAGCATATACGCCTTCTCAAAACAATTTAAAAGCTTCAATAACAATCAATAACATAATTATGTACTTGAAAAAATAAATACTTAATTTTGAAAGAATTACAATAATAACATTACTTCTCACAACTTTCTAATGAAGATGTTGTGTATTTCTTCTAAAAGTCAAAGTTTAGTTCATAACTGCTAGAAAATTGACAAAAATATAGAAAAAAATTGTTGCATAGCCTCTGTTTCAACCATGTTCTACTCTATTTATTCTCTCATAGGCTGTCGAATTTCTTCAGAATTCTTAGGTTAATTAGAAGTCTTTATGTTACCTAATTTCTTACTGCTATAATTCTTAAAGTTGGTTTAATCCCTCAGAATTTGGTTGAAAATAGACTTTGTTGTTGTCACAATTCTTTTGTAATTTCAACTCTACTGCAATTTAAACTTTGTTTCTGACTTTGTTTCTTGCAATATTCAAAATGTTTTTAGTTTTATTTTTGTTTTGTTGTTTTAAATGTTTTGATGTATTAATATTAAAATAAATTTTAAAAATTATTTTAATATATTTTAAAAAATTTACTGTAAAAAAATAACATTTTATATACTTTCAGTCATGTCACGGTAATAATGAACGGAGCTTTGCTGGGCTTGGAAATAGCATTAGGTTGCTTTGGTTCCCAAAAAGGCAACCTTTCTATTACCAGGACATAGGCACAGACGCACAGTCCTCATGGCATCCTATTTTGCTGCTAACAAAACAAAATCCTAGCTGTGCACAAACACTTCACAGTACGAACTCCTTCCTAAGCCATAGAATTCCACAAATTACAACCTCAACACCCTCCTGAAGTAAAAGTAAAAACAGTCTTCATCGTCGTTGAAAGAAAGCAACTCTCTCTCCCTCCTCTTTGTCTATCCTCTACTGGTCCACGACAAGCCAAAGCTGCCTCTTTTTGAATAGGAAGAGACCAAACCATAGCATGGCGTAGGTCAGCTAAACCCAAAATCAAAAGGATAGAGATAAAAGCATGGAACACAAACAGAAAGACCCATCTTTATTTTACAAAAGAATATACCATATCTTGTCTCGAGTGTCCAACAAATAAAAGAAAAAGAAAGGAATTTCCTATGCCATCAAGCACTCACCACCCAACAAGAGAAAGACATCAATACTATCAAAGAAGTTTCTTTTCCAACTCTTTTCAGCTCCCCTTCTTTCTCCTCAGAACTTCGTTCTCAAGCTGAAATCTTTCACCTCCATTGATACGAAAGACAGGCTTTTATTGTTTGAAAGCTTGTTATTTGATTAAGAAAAGCTTGGTGAAGCTTTTTGACACAAGTTTGGAGGGCTAGATCTGAAATGGGTTTTGTCTAAAACAAAGTTTTTTTGGTTATTGTCTTGTCCAAATTTTCTGTTGTGTATCATAATCTTGTCTAGATCTGTTGATGATGCGTTCGGTTTTTTTCTGTTACTGGAAACAGAAAAGCCCGCTCGTCTATATTTTTGGCAGGTTATAGAGGTATAAAGATATAAATATTAAAACTTTGTTGAATTTCTCAAGAATTGAAGTTTGATCTCTAGGGAGGGAGAGAGAGATAATGGATATTGATGATTTTAGATCGATTTTGGAGAGTTCAGGTGTTGATGTTTGGACTTTCATTGATACAGCAATTGTTGTGGCTTCATTGGATTTTGGGTCTGAATTAAAGAGAAGGAGAGATGATATTGTGGAGAGGTTATTTGCATCATCAAGCTCATGTAGTAGATGTAGGGACAGGAGTCTTAATGACATTAATATGAACAATATTAGTAATGGGGATGAAATAAAAGATCTTGTAGAGAAGGAGAGTAGCCATGAAGAAGAGAAGGGGACAAGGGTAGCTGCAGATTCTCCTGTTACACCAAGGTCTGTTAATGGTGATGGTGATGATGATGAATTGGATCCATATGGAGGGTTGTTTGATGATGAGCCAAAGAAGATTTTGGATATTAAGCAACAGCTTGAAGATAGTGACCAGGTTCTGGTTCTCTGTTGTTGTTTGCTGTTTTTCTATTGGGGGTGTTTGTTTTTGTGGTTTGACTTTGGTATTTTTTGGTTGTGTTTTAGCCTGAAGATTCATTGGTTGATTTGCTTCAAAGTTTAGCAGATATGGATATTACATTTCAGGCACTTAAGGTGATTGTCTGAACAATTAATGCACTTATATAGTTCTTGTTGTTGTTGTTGCGTTTGTTCTTGTTGTTGAAGTCTTTTAATTAATTTTCTGGTGACTTTTTTTTTTTTAATGTTTAGGAGACTGATATTGGGAGGCATGTGAATCGATTGCGAAAACATCCATCTAATGATGTTAGGAGATTAGTGAAGCAACTTGTCAGGTATTGAAGATGCAAAGTTGTAGATACTATGAGTTTCTAGCAGCTCAAGGTTCTTGTATTATCTGATTGAATTAAGTAGTAGTTAATATGTTTTGATTTTTGTTGTCTTTGTGATTGTGCTCAGAAAATGGAAAGAAATTGTAGATGATTGGGTTAGGTTGAATCCACAAGGAGAGCATGCATCCTCTGGTTTAATGGGTAACATTCATCATCATCATCATCATCCAGTAGTTCACTCTCAATTTTGCTTTTCTGGGAAAATTGATATTAAAGTGAAATAGAGAATAACATTGAAGGGGTTAATGAGTTACAAATGGAAGTTAACAAGTATGTTTCTGCAGCTGATGGGGACTCACCTCCGCAGAAGATTCCCCAGAATGGTCATCACCAGGTAAAAGACAATCTTTCCTTGCCATTGAAAAGTTGTTGAAATTTTCAAAAATTCTCTCTTTTGTTTGCTTCTAAGATTCTGTTCTTTTTGTTAGGTTCCTGATTTTGCTTACTCTCCCAACCCTCACAGTGAGTGAAGAATCAGATTCAAAGCTGGATTTGGTCCATCTTTCATTCTGCTTATTTTAAATTTGATTAACCTGTTGTTTGTTTCCCTTCTTTTGCTAATGTCTTGTGTAGATGGGAGTTCTGGATCAGATAGGAATAATTCCGAACCCGAAAGAAAACCCAAACCAGCTCCTCCTCGAAACCAAGCTCCGACCAAACCTACTCAAAAACCAGTCCCTGCATCTTCACCTGCTCCTCACAATGTACAGGTATCAAGTGTTCTGAATGAGAGTCATTTGTTTGGTTGCTGATAAATGTAGACTTGATAGGACACTTTGAAGCTTATGCATACATTTATACTTGTGTAAAAGAATCAAAACAAGAGCGTTCCGAATAGTAAATTTAAATTAGTTACAGAATTTTTCAATTACTTGGTATCTGTGGTTTTGTAGAGACAAAGAGAACAACCGAAAGCAAGCAATTTTGATGCTGATCAAAGGCTTGCCTCGGCAAGGAAAAGGCTTCAAGCGAATTATAAAGAAGCTGAAAATGGTTTGATTTCTGTTCTTTGTTTTCTGTTTGAATTTGGCTGTCTGAAAGTTCAAATTGTTCAGTGTCACTGATTGGTAATTGGTGTCGTGCTGCTTTGCTTTGTGAAGCCAAAAAACAAAGAACGATTCAAGTGATGGACATTCACGAGATACCAAAACCCAAGAATAAGAACACCTTCTTTCCAAAGAACAGAGGTGCTGGTGGTTCTCATCAAGGGAGGCACTGGTGATTTTGGCAAAGAGATCACACATTGACCTCCATAACTAAAATACAAGGGACTTGTGGGGGGACACAGGAAAGCCTGAGTCCATTTTATCCATTTATATTGTTTCTTTAAGGGGAGAAAACTTTTTTTTCTCTAATTTTCTTTATGATAAGAAAAAACCCTTAAAATAGCTCGTTGGAAAATATAGTTTTGAGGTTCTCATTTGAAACAAAAGGGGAAAAAAGAAGCAAGTTGCTTGCATTTGCCTCATCATAGAAAGAACCCTAACAGAAGCTCATAGAAAAATAGATTACTGTTGAGGTTCTCATCGGCAAACTCCATGCGAGTGATGAGACTAGTTAGGCATTGTTTTTAAGCATAGATGAAGTTCTTGTGGTGTTGTCTGGATCCTTTCATCATTATCTTAGGGTAGAAAAATGAAATAGCTTATTTTTCTTACAGAAGATAACAATACACTAGATGCTGAGCTAAGATAATGATTATTAAAGCTCAATGGCTTGGTCCTATATGGTGAGGATTAGGTTGTTGATGAGAGGAAAGGTGGTGGAAATTGTTTGCACCAGCCATTATCTTATTATTATTTTCTTAGAAAATAATGGAGGGGGACTTGCTTTGAGAAATGCAAGTCAAATCACCTTACCATGTGTCCATGGCTTCTTCTTGGAGAATGGAGGCTGCTTTCCTGGAACACCCTAAAGTTATTACTTTAGGCGGGTTTCAATTTTTTATTGAAAAATCTTTTCTATGAACTAGCTTTATTCTTCAACTTATTTCAAGTCAGAAAGTGACTGCGTAGCTGTTTCCTTATCTTCAACCTTAGTCCCCAAGGCTTGTACTTCAAGGATGATCCTAGGGCATAAGTTGCCCGGACTGAATCAGTAAATTGCTCGGGAGTTTATTAATGCAAAATATATTACTCGGCCAAGGCATAAAGAAGCCCTTTTTCAGCTCCAGCGCCTCCTCCTGAAAGAAGTAATAAGAATGAGAGGTGTTAAGCTTTTTATCATCTTGGCATCTAGCCATCTTCATACCGGTAGAGTTTAGCCACCAAGTTCGAAATGGATTGGTGGCGGTAGAATTTAACTGTCTTTCTTGCGGTAGAGTTTAACCGAGTTTAACCTCTAAGTTCGAGATGAATTGGTATTGGTATGGTTCCTTTATGTCTAGGATGGACACCAGAATATTGAACTATAAATGAAGAAAGGCATGAGAGAGAGTTTTCTTGCTCCTCTGCTAAGTTCTTTAATGTGAAGAGTAAATGAGATACGTGCACAGATCATCTGGTAACAATGCCAAAAAACTTGCCATTTCTGCAAGCTTCTTGACATTTTTGTTGGAAAATACAGAACTTCGAAGATCAATTTCAACTTTGTAATCTCTTTTCAGAGAAGATGTGTGGCTATTTTCAGTAAAGAAAGAAGATGGAAACCAATTAACTCTAGCAATTGGTTTCCTTCTCTACAATAAGACACTGAAGAATAGAAAATGTGAGTTTATTTAAAGAAAATTTGTGGATTGATAATGCTCGATTCTGAATTTGAGCACTGTTATTTAGTAAGAATGTTTCTAATAAAATTGTCTGGGAGCTGACTGGCCAAATATCTAGGGTTAATTTATAACTTTGTCTTGCTAATTAACATTCTAATTAATTTTATTTTTTGAAAATATAAAATGATGTTGTATTAACTTAATAAAATAAAATAAAATAGATTTAAGTAACTTGATTTAACTTGATTAATTTGTGAGTCGGTATAAAAAATAATTATTATAATTAGGAGTTGACCTGTTTACTTCCTTAAATGGGTAGACTTCAATTTTATGAAAAAACCTGCTAATCTATTAACCAACAAATTATATAATGAAATTTAGGAATATGATTTAAAGAACATGATCTACTTTTTTAGTTATATTTATATATATAAAAAAAAACCCGAATGAAATGATTAACGAAAGAATGGTAAAATTCATCGTCGAAAAGTGATTGTTCACCAACTTTCTTTTTCTTTTCATTATTTTCTGATAACTTTTTTTTCCTATCTCAAATGAAAGGGCTGGAATGTTAAAAAAAAATAAAGTTTTAAATCAAAATTAAAATTGAAAAACTAAAGGGACTAAGACAGACTAAGATAAGTATGTTGACCAAACTTTTTCTAGGATTTCTCCTTATGTTATGCTTTGATCATCTTTTATTGAATTTGTTATTTCCTTAATAAATTTTAGTAAATTAGGCATTAATTTAGACATAGAAGGCTGCTATTAAAAAAACAAGTTTGACGAAGAAAATGAAAAGGATTTTAGGTATTGTGGATTTCTACAATATTTTACCTACACCTTTTAATAAATTTTATAATTGTAATTGGTTTCCACCAAGAAATTAAATTTTCAAAGGGCACATTTGGAATTTAGAGACTGACAAATGTTTTAATAAAACAATGGCTCAATAATATTCAAGGGGCTAGATTATAATGTCTTAAACATTAATGATTAAGTTATAATCACATTTGGAATCCAAGGATTAAACAATAATATACTCGTTTTTTAATATTAATTATTATGGAAGGTTAATTGTGAATCACTGATCAAACCTCAAAATAATATAAAACAGGGCAATTTAGAACCCAACAAAGGGTCAAGTTAAATTTTTTTTAAATAAAAACATAATTAACTCAGTCAACAGCCCAATTAACCCTAGTCTGACCGGTCAAAACCTACTAATTAATTCATTAGTTTTTTTATTAAAATAATATTATTTTAATTTTTAAATTGATCCATACCAGCTCTCTAGATTTAGATTTGTGATTCAGATCTTATCTTATCTCTCCTAGATAAAATTTTAACATAAAGTATTAAACAACACAAAAATAGGAGAGAAATTTAAAGTGATCACTTTGGATAAGGTTAGACGAGAAGGACTTTTTGGCTATTTATCTTTGGATAATGTGTTGACCACACATTATCATGTTTAATGCACGCACTAAATAATTTTGTAAGAATAGTTGTGTTACAGCCCTTGATGTTGATTGATTGCAAAATAATTAATTGTTTTTTTCT